>VXBB01018717.1:0-14859 GCA_013399915.1 Illadopsis cleaveri
CATGAGACCCTGGCTATGAAATTATTAAAACTGCAGCACTGATCACCACAGGGTGCTGAAACAGCCAACAATAAAAATAGATTGGAAACAGATCACAGCAAATTCATGGCTAAGGATCCATCACTGTTTTTTGAACGTGATGACTCTACAGGTAACCTCCATCCCAGGAACTCTTAAGCTGTTTTGAGCAGGACTGTTCCAGTGTGGCTGCATTTAGAAGGTGTCACAAATGAATGTTTTTTTGGGTCTTAATGAAAAATACCTGTGTAGTGATATGGAAGATCTTATTGGTTCATAGCAGTGAATTATATAGAACTTAATGGAGACAACATTCTGTTTAGTGCTGTGAGATCCTTGCAAAAAGCTGTTCCTACACCCAAGTCATCCTGTGTGTCAGGNTGCAAGCTGGAAAGCTTTTGTCAGGTTGTTAATTGACTGAAAGGATTCCTCTAGCCTGGAGAACCAGGCTGAAAAGTTTTCTGTGGCAAAGTAGCAGCTTCCCCTCTCGTGATGGGTTCTGGGCCCTGATGAGCCAGAGGGCTCAGTCACTCCTCTCCATTGGCACAATGACTTATTTCCCTGGCTGCTGCTGTGAGCTTTGCCTTTCTTCAGCTGAGACTGAGTGAGGGCTGTGCTGTACCAGAGGTTGTAGCACACTGAGCTATAAAAGCTGTTCCTAAACCCAAGTCATCCTGTGTGTCAGGCTCATGAGGGAATGGAGGGAGATACAAGAGCTGGCAAGTTAGTCCAGCACTTCAAAGTACAAAAAGCCTCTAGTTAGTTTGACTTCCTTAGGTTTTCCTCCATGTGCCTTATTTTTTTCCTTGCTGGATCCTCAGATAAGCTCAGAAACGTGGATACTTCCCAATTTTCCACAAAGTTATGACTTTCCTTTCTGTAGGATAGCCTGTTAAATTTTGCCACTACCTCTTTCTACCACTGGAGTATCTAAGATACCAGGAAATGTTCTTTCAATATTCTTTAGATTAGAAGGCTGATTTGTTTGAAACAGGCACGAGCATCCTCTGTGCTTCTGCTGTGCTGCACCCTCTGTGTTTGCAACCACAGCCCAGCCACCCAGAACTGGTGGCAGCAGCAAGGCACCAAACCCCCAAACTTCACTTGCTCTCTTCTTCCAGAGCTTGCAAAAAAAAAAAAAACCAATTGGAGAGCATAGGGTTCCTTCAAACCTATGCAAAGTTTGGTTGGTTTGTTTGTTTGTTTGTTTTCCTCTCTGCTTTCCAATAAGGACAGAAGTTGGGTGAAAGCACAAAGCTTCCATGCTTGATGGAAAAGTTATTAAAAGCTGGAACCACAGCTTGCAGTCTCAGAGAAGGCTTTAATTGATCCTCTGCTTTTTAGACCACAGTGAAGTTTTTCATAGTTGTGTTGTTTCTGAAGGGTTGTGAGCCCAAAACACAGTTTAAGTTGCTTTGAGGACAGCTGGGAATGGGAGCATACATGTATTAGGTATAGAATAAATCAGCTGCCTGTGGAAACATTCTTAGGGCTGCAAGTTTACAACTGAAGGTGTATTTGATGGGCAGCAGATGCAAACTATTAAATCCCTACCTATGTGAGCTTCAATTGCCTGGCATAACTTCAGCTTCTGAAGGGCTTTAGTTAAATTGTTACAATTCATCGGGCTAAGAAAGACAAGTGTTTTCAAAATCACTTTTCCCCAAGCCTTCACTTTGCCTATTCATACTGAAAGCTCTCTACCAAATGGACCACTTATTATTGTATTTTTGTTCAATATGAGTGCCTGGGTTTTGAGGCACTACTGCAGTAACACAATTATGAGCAAATAACCACTCCAGGGTAATTCCACACAGACCTTCATATTCACATTTTTGTACCTCAGATACATTCACAGCTTACTCAGTGCATCAATTAATTAAGCTAATCTGAGCCTACTTATGACATATATCTGTAGCTTCCAACTCATGGAACTGTTTTATCTTTTTGAAACATAAATTGCAAGTGTTGAAGGTTGGGGCTTATATTTGTGTGTCTTAAAGCAGTGAAAGAGATAGAAGAGAAAAAAGGCCAAACCCAGAAATATTTTTGTGCTGGCGAGCAAGGGCAGCGAAACTGTCAATTTTTGCCCTTTCTTCTTATGGGTCAGTTCAAAATCCATCTCCCTGAGCAGCAGCTCAGCATCTGGCAATCAGCCTTGTTGCCAAATTGTCCATTTCTATAATTTTAAATACCAGCCTGAAACCACAGCAGGTTTCTCAGCTGCTTTCTTATTTTACATAATTAATCAGTGAAAAACCTGCTAATTACTAAACTTTAGAAAGCATTTTGTGGAGGTCATGACCAAGATACCTGAAGACATTAATTTGAAATACAAGTTTAATGTCTTCTCCTGGTCAAATACAGCATTTTTATGTTTTAGGATTGCCTTTTTGTAAGCTGCAATAACCAAACGTAAACTGCTTACTGATGCAATTTGCCTTAACATTAATCATATTTAAGCAGGCAATCTTCTGATTTTTTTTTTTTGCTATCCTATCTACTCTTTCAGATACAGCTGGAAGCATGATGTGTGTGTTTGTCCAGCTTAGCAGTATACGTATTTATAATTTAAAACCAAATCTTGTTCCAAAGTAAAGGAAATATTATTCTCATAACAGACCTCAGAGAACTGAACCTTTGCTTACCTGGCCAAGTAAAAAAAAGCTCCTTGAAGGAATACAGAATTAAATCTAAATTTCCAGTTTGGTACAGGGATAGGTGAAGATCTGATGATCACTGTCTCGAAATTTCCATTCCAAAGCCCTATTTTATACTGTTCTCTACTTTCTAAGCTTAACCAGCTAGTTGAAACTGCTGTCTGCCTTGGGTTATTTTTTTTGTCAGCACAGGAAAAGAAAAAAGAAACATTTCCAGGAAATATACGTTAGAATATTTTCCAGAAGCCATATTTTTCAGAGGCAGACAGAGAAAAGTTATGTTGTTCTTGCCAATGTGAAATGTCTGTGAATATTTTTCTTGGCTGAGAAATTCTAGCTGTCTTTTGTGACCTTGACATCTGACATAGGATGACCTTGCTGGTGAGACACATGGCCTTGATATCTCTGTGGAAGCTCAATTAAATCTGAGTAACAGAAAAATAAAATCTCACAACGTGTACAGGCTTAGTACAGACTTCATAGATTTTTGAGAAATGAATTCTGGAAAGAATCCCAGTGCTAAATTTTATCTCCTCATAAGAAAAACACAATGCATTGTATTTCCATTCAATTTCCAGGCTATCATCAGTCTCTTAGGTGCTCCATCATCTCCAGCATGTCAGCAGCTGATTCCAAAGGATCCTGCTTTTTCAAACAGTTTTTTGTTAGCAGATTAATCTTTGGAAGCTGCTCTGAAATCCTGTATTTAGAATAAGTAATATTTTCAATTGGCTGCCTTGTATTTTTCTCTACAGAAATATTGATCTTTCTTTCCAAGGACCTGTAAGACCCCAGGGGAAAAGTTTCTAACGACAGGCTCAGATAAAACCCAACACACTCTTTCAGGACAACATTTACATGCAAGCTTTGATTTTTATGGATTATAGCCCTTAGCTGTCATGGCAGACAAGGCTCACAACAGCACAGACCTTGTCAAAAACTCTGCAGCAAGGACTCTGAAAGCACACAACAGCTGTCACACACAGGAACCCATGGAATTTGCTGCTCACTAAAGATTTGCCAGTGTTTCTTGAACAGGCCATGCTACCTATTCCCCTGCACTGGGAACACTGCAAAAGGTATTTGCTTATGTTATGAATTAAAGCTTTTTTCCCCCACTTTTTCTTTCCTGTGTTTCTGATAAACTCCTCTTCCTGAAGTCACCAACTCCTACTAAGTGAGAAAGTTTCATGCACCTGTTTATATAAAGGGAAATGAAACTGTCATTTTCTAAGTTTTCCAGCTTCTTTTAGTAGAATTCCTCTCACCTCCTTTTATGTGTCTGCCTAAGCTAAAAGCAATCTGTTCTAGGCAGGTACTCTTTGGCACTTTAGGCACCCTTTGTGGGAAAGGAGTGAAGCAAATACTGGGGTGAGATTGTGCTGACCTACTTACACCAGATGCCTCTCACCTTATGAGTGTCTGCTTCCCTCTATTACTGCAAAAAGGAAGTTGGAGTGATTGGTCCAAGATATCAATCTTGGGTCAGTTGAATTCTAACCTTTATTTGCAGGTACTAAGTGTTTAAGCTTTGACTGAGAATAATGAATATTTGGCAGTTTTCTGGTGGGAAAGATGATGATGTGGTAATTGTGATAGTCAGCAGGAATAGATTCTAATACATTTTAATTGATCCTACTACAGCATAGTCTTGGTGTTTAGTGTCCTGAAAATCCCACATTTTTGAAAGGTAAAAAAATGTCTCTTCCCTGAAAGTGCAAGAGAAAAAACTTTCAGTACTGCATCTTAGGTCCTGACTAAAATCCCAGATTTGAGCATTCATCTGCTGAACCTTTTGAAAGTGAATCTGCTGAGCTTTGCTGTACCCACCCTATCTGCAATAGCTGAGCTTGGTTTAATTCAGCTAAACATGTTTAGGTGATGACAACACTGTGTTCAAAACAAACACAAACTTATCAAATATGTTGTAGTTACCATCATTTTTAAAAACACATTTTCAAAGTCTGGACATTTCTTCCCCCTATTATTGTAAGTGTATGCATTTTGCTGAAGTAGCAGTAACTTACTTTCCCTTATCTTAACTGTAAATGACCCTATTCATTTGTAGCTAAAAATGTCCTCCCCAGAGTGCACTGGCTTCAGCAGAATTACAACTTGCATGATTTTAGCTGATAGACTCTACTGCAGATACATAACCTAAAGAAGTAACATATTTCTGGCAATACATGATAAAAGAAGCACTTGGCAAAGGTCAGCTTTTTGGATGTCTTGTGAAAATCTCATTAAGTACAGCCTTCTCATAGGTCCTCTTCTTCTGCCTCAGTGTTTGTACCAATTGTCCTGAGTTTCTGATTGAAGTTTGGCATCTCAGTGACTTTTTTAACAAGTTAGAAGGTTCCGGTATAATTAAAATAACCTCAAAGTCAAATTTAGCAGGTGAGACTTTTGATAAAACTCTTTGAATTAACTCTACTGTATGAAAGTAAAACAATCTTTAAATTATCAGCCCATATGAATGTAGCTAAGGCTGCTAAGATTTGAGTGAATGTCAGGCAAATTCCTAAATATTTGAACAAAAAAGCCCTGCTGAGGCAATTATTCTATGTTAATGGGAACTATACCAAAATGAAACCCTTCTGCAAGCAGGGCCTATCCTCTTTCCAGCTTTCCATTTTAAGTCAGAACTTTTGTCTGCCATCATGACTTCTTGTTAAGCTGCTGTTAAAAGTCTAGGTCGGTGCATATGTTAAAAGAGTGCAGGTACAGAGATCAGAAATAAAAGTTGATGATCCAAAAGTTGTGATGAACTCTAGCTCAGTGCTGAGGCAAAACTTACCAGCCTTGTTGCTGCCTACAAACTCCAGAAATTGTTAGAGGTGAGCCTCTGCAAATAGAGAAATGTTAATATTTTTGTGGTGACATTTTGTTTGACCATCAAGCCAGTTTTCAGCTGACAGACATAAATTAAAAGGATGGACAGCAATTAAAACAAATTGAATTTAACTGTGTACTAGATATGAATCAGTTACAGAGTGAGATGACAAGCTCGTTCTCTGTCCTGCTGGAGGTGCTTCTACAGGGAAGCAGAGTACTCTGTGACCTTGAGGTTTCTTTCAGAGCACATGTGCTTTCCCTACATGCACAGCAATGTTTGAGCTTAAAGGCTGGCTCTTAAAATCTGCATTACATTCCCCTTTAGGAAGGAGCAACTTACAGAGTCTTCATTCATGTTTTAGAAGAGTCTGTGTGCCTATTTTCTGATCTTGTACTTGTTCAGGATGCTTGATCCTGGATCCCAGGATTACTGAGATCCCTGCAATCTCTGCTGCATCACAAAGGTCTTGGATTGAGGTGGCTGCCAGGAGGCTGAGCACTAAGGAACACATCAGCTCCAAAGAGTTAAGGCTGAGTTGCAAGGGGCACTGCAGGGGTTAAACTCCCTGGCATCCTCTCTGCTCATGTGCACAAGGACTTGTGTCATGTGAGCTTTTGCTCAGCAGAGCCTGCAGGATGCTCTTACCCTCTTCAATAAACTTCAGTCACTTGTGTTGTACTGAACAGAGAAGAAAAGCCCTGCAAATGTGAAACCTAAAAGTAACTCCAGATATAGTTGGGACAGCTGAATGTGTGACGAGTGCCCCAGTGGAGGCATCACTCTGTGTGCATTCTTGTGGAGTCACAGAGAGTATCTCCCAAGACACCAAAGAAAAAATGTATGGAGTCCATTCAAAGGCAAGTACATGGTAAATGTTTATATGGATTACAGAAGATGAAGTGGCCTACCAGATGTGGGAAGATGCAAGTACTTAATCCATGGGAGAAAAAAAAAAAAAATGCAGGAATATCTCGTGCTTCTGGAAAACTGCTGTCTGTGTATTCCAAGGACAGAGACTTCACAAGCCAACAGCTGTCCACTGAGCCAGCTTCAGTGTCAGCCTTATTGAGGGGTATGAAATACAAGAACAGTCTACCAATATGCTGGTAATTTAAATGATAGATGCTGATAAGTACTTTTTTTTCTTCCTGCCTGAGCTTTACTCAAAGTCTTCCATTAAAATATATAATTGAGTACCTAGACAGTTGCATTTTGATTTGCATCTATTGCCAACCCAATATATCTTTCAGATAAGCCTTTCATGCATTACTTTTAATAATAATGTCTTAAATTAAAAGGCTGCTTCCATCAGCATAATGAAGCAAGATAGCCAAGAAAATAGCTATGTGCCTGAGAAGAGAAATTCATTAAAGTAAGAAAAAAAAAATCCATGAAACAGGGATGATAATGAGAAAAATATTGAACCTCAAAGAGGACAATAGTGAAAGGAGAGACTGCATTTAGGGCTCACTTACTGCATGGGAAGGGCTGTTTTCTCTTTTCAGTGATCTTGCCTCTTTTTTTTTTTTAAATTCTGATAAATGACATAAAATTTGGGCAACTCAGTTACTTTTAAATTGCCATAGGCAAATGGGAGTTTACTAGCACAAAACCTGTGCCTAATAGTGATATCAGGGATAATCCTTTATGCTACTTATGTAAGTGTTAGTTTTAATGATTTCCCTTCTTCCAATACTGAGAAACAAACAACTTAATAATGACACCAAAGCTGCTAAAAGAAGGCAATTTCCTGTAATCAAGATATGCTTTCTAATTACCCTCCTGGTCTCTGTTTAAGTTGCAGATTGTGCTACTTATATTTATCTTAGAAATGTGTTGTCCTTATAAAGCCCTTTTTTAAAAAAAGAAGTACTTGAAAAGGTGCTGAAAAATATTTTTACCTTCCCCAGAGTACAAGGAACTTGCATAGTGAGTGCTAATGAGGCACATGCTTCCCTTTAAATTGCATTCCCTCTTCCTCTCCCTCCCATCTTTATTTCTTATCTTCAGCCAGCCAAGGCAGTGTTGAACAAGAAAAAATCTGAGTCTTCTCTGCCTGTCTGCTGAGCTGTGCTGCTCCTGGCAGGCTGTGGGCAGCCAGGGACACACAGAGGGTTCACAGGAAGAGCTGACACCCTGCACACATCCAGCCTCAGACAGGTGTTATAAACCTGCTCTCTGGCTCTGCAAAGACAAAAAGGTTCTGCCTGGGACAGAACAGCCCTTTGCTGCTGGAGCACAGATGGTATGAAAGTGTTTTGTGTGACACAAGGTGTTAGAGAACGTTTGGCTCACTAACATGTGCTGTCAAGACCTGTTTTCTTCAAGCTGTCAGCCTGTCATTGTGTTTTGGAAACCAGCATGCAGCCAGGAAAACCATTTCCATCAGAAACAGAAGCCCTGTTTATACTTCAGTTTCATTTTCTCCTACCAGGTAATTTCTCTCTCTAATGTCACCACAGGTATTATAGTAGAATTAAGGAACAGCCAAAATTTCTCTCTTATTACATAAAAACCAGTAACTAGAAGAGAGAAAATAGGTTTTAAAAATGACAAGAGTAAAGGAAAGAGAAGCTTTCAAACCAAGCATTCCCCACACCTGAATCTTCTGAACTTTCCAGATACCGTATAAAAGTCTTCCTTTTCTCTATTAAGTGTACAGATGACAGTTGGAGGAATTCCTGGCCAAAGTAAAATCAAAATTAGAAGTGTGAAGTAATACAAGCTTGGGGGCTTTGTCTTCCTGTCTATATTCTTCATGGCAGCAGCAAAGGCTTGTAAGGGCTGAAACTGGCCCCTATTCTGACCTATTTTTCACTAAAATCTGTATGTTTCATTAACAGTACCATGAACCAACTGGGTGACTTTAGTCCATTTTACAGCTGCCCAGTGACATTTTTTATTTGCTCTATAAACAAATGCAGCAACCTTATCTCTCACTGTAAGACTTTTAAAGTGCAATTTGCTGTATCTTTCAGAGTGTCCTGAGACAATTCTGAGATGGTAGGGGTCAGAACTTATGTAGATATAGGTGAGGGAAAGGAGAGCTGAACATGGGAAAACATCAGCCTTAAGGGTATTTTTCTTCCTCTAGCAAAAAGAAAAGCAATGTGATTAAATACCTTAGGAGGTCTCTGAATGTCAAGTGGTGGCACATGACTCTACTCTGTCTCAACACATGGAATTTTCAGGTTCACTTATAAGCCATCATATTTCATGTTCATTTGCTCAGACAATTAAATGATTGCTGAAGATTTACTTTGTTTCTTTTTGCCTCACATGCCTCAGTGTTAAATGACAATTTTTTCCTCCTGATACTGTTGCAGCAAGTTTTACCCTTCTGGTTTTAAACATTTTTGTATTCAAACCAATTGTCCTTTCTGAAATGTTATCAACGTTAAGTTGTTGCTTTTGAATGACTACGAGAAGCAAGGATTTTGGGATTTCATCTTTGTTATAAAAATCTACAATTAGGCTGTGGAAAAAATCACTTGGTAAAACTGCACAAGGCAAAACCAGAAATTAAATCAATCATACAGTGGCTAATGAAAAAATTGAGAAAAGTCTTCTCACAAAATATCTTTGTGCTGCTGGGCTTTCCATCTTCAAAATGACTTGCAAAGGTTAAGTCTTTAAAATATATCTGTGCAATGAAGCATTATATTGGCACCATTGTTTTTCCCCCTCAGTTAAAGTAGATGTTGAGTGTTTAAATGTCCAAGGCTGTGGAGAAGGTCGCTCAGACTAGGACTGCAGACTAAGCTGCTTCTGCAGTGCCTGAATTTCTCAGACTGGGCTAGACATTCTTCATTTGTTCAGTCGTCCTTCTGTCAGCCACTGCTCTCCTTTTTTCAACTGATTGTCCTCTTTGACATCTTTTCCTGGCTGGTCTGCAGCTTTCCACTGCATTGAGTAGAAAGATTGCCCTATTAAGCCTTCAATAACCCCACAGGTCCACCCTCACTTGGCTGCGTTTCCCTGCTCCCACTTGAGGCTTTTTGCAGTGCAAGACTTTTCTCTCCTACTGTACTTCTTTAAGGAAAGGTCAGTCAGGCAGAGGTCAGCAAAACTCTGTATTCAACCTGCTTTGCAGAATCCCTATGGAAGGCCCAACCAAATGAAATTGATTTCTAAAGCAGGTACATCACAAACACATGTCTAAACTCTGTGTGTGCGAGGGTAAAAAGCAACTCACCATCTCCTGCGTCAGGAATCACCTTGGAAAATCTGCCTCTGGGAATAGGACTGGTAGTAGGAATTAAATCAGCCTTGGCAACACTGGATACTGCCAAAAACCTGCAAGAAAGCAAAAAACCATAATATAAGCTCTGTAAATGACAATGAATGATGTCTACTCCAGAGGAAGGAAAAGATTTTTCAGAAAGGCCTAAACTGTATTTTTCGGGATCTCTTCAAATAACTGGGAATGATTGTTTAAAAGCTTAGAGACCAGTTCCAGGAACTCACCCTGCTCAGAGTTCACACAAGAGCATAGCTGGTGATGACAGAAATACTTCGTAATGAGCTAATGACCAGCAAGGGCCTTGCAGGATTGAACGCTCCAGAAATTGACTCCACTTGAGGAACTCAAGAAATCGAAAGGCCTGACTTGTACTTTCCTGAAGATGAATGACCAGTTAAAGGGAAGGGGGAAGGAAGCCTGTGCTGTTTAGCCAAACCAGCAGTTTTAGTGTGCCTCAAGCTTTTAGCACCTGAGTGCATCTGTCAGGTGCTAATTGTCAACTCCCATTGACTGCAGCAGGAGCCTGGGCATTTGGCATTTTGCAGCATTAACCTGCTGTTATTAAGCTAAAGAGATAAACATGCCAGAGTATGTGATGTTTGAACTGCAAGGCATTGTTTCTTGCATTCTCCCAACTTTAATATCTTTTTTTTTTCCAGTTACCAGTGTCTCATGGCAAGCGACTGCCTAAAGAGGAAACCTAATGCAAAAGAATATGCACTGTGAAAAGTCTGCACTGTGAAGTGCAGAAATACATCATTCTACCAAGAGTAGGCTGATTTAATTTTAAATATAAAATCTTTAAATAGCTAATGTGCTTAAAATGTAGAAAATCAGATAACAAAAGCAGTTCTTGTTTCAAAGGAGAACAGCAATCAGTGAGAAAAATGAATAAAAAGAAGAAAAAGTGACAAAAGAAATAAGGAACTATCATTGATTTCCTGGGGAAAAGAAGGATAAAGCCTAATAATTTTTCACACATTATCAAATAACATGGTAATTTATCCAGAATATAATTATGCTAACATTTGGCTGTTAGCTGGTATCAGATGAGTTCTTAGAGCTCAGAGTGTTCTGGGACAGGTTTTGAGGGTGGTTAAGACCTGTTTGTTGGCATTATGGCCAGCATCCCTGGAGGTGTTCAAGAAATGACTGGATGTTGCACTTAGTACTGTGGTTTAGTTGAAAAGGTGGTGCTTGGTCAAGGGTTGGATTTTATGATCTTTTCCAGCCTTACTGATTCTATGATTCTGTGGGCTAGGCTAGGGTAGTAAGTGATGTGGCTTCTTGAGGTTATCAGTGCAACTCTGGGAAGTTCTGGTTTCATTATTGCCAAAGGAAGGGTGAGAGCACCCAGCAAATCATGAGCTACAACATCAGTGCTGCATTTGTTGCAAAAACTTGGAAAAGTGAAAGCTGTTATACTTTTGTACCCATGCCACTGGTAGACGTAAGACACTTCTAAAAAAATTAAGTCTCCTGCTTAATACAGAATATTAACCTTCAAAATGTAACTTATTGGCAGTAATAATAGAGTTTAAAAAGTAAAATGAGTGCCTGTGCTGTGTTTTTCCCCGCTCTCCTTTGTAATTCAGATTTCTCTCTCTCTAGCCAAGGCCAGAAAGGACAGAAGGCAGAGGGGCCAGCATGACCTACTGTGAGAATATGCAGCATTCAGGACATAATGATCTACTTTGCTCTATGTCATTAAGCATCCACCAGATGACCATCAGTAACTGATCAAGGTAGAGGCAGAGTGACTCTTTTGTCTGGTTTTGTTTGGAAGTTGTTGGTGTAACCATTGCCTCCATCCTTTTCTCTCAACACGCTCCTTCAGATGTAGCAAAACTCTGTTCTGAATGAGCCTGCAGGAGTGCACAAGGGCTGGGATAATTTTAGGGTGATCTTAAAATGCTCAGAAGGATTTCCATCTTACGGGGTGGATGGAGAGGAAGCTGCCTTTATTTCTTGTTTGAGATCTTGCACCTTCATTCCCAGGTAAGAAATTTCAAGTATCAGAACTTCTAGGCAGCACCTAAACACCTCAGAGATTTTATTTGGCTTTTCTAAACAAAGAAGAAGTCTCTGTTTCTTCACAAACTTAAGATCTTTTTTGTACATGCCTTACCCCTGCAGTCTATGCTTTTCCCTTTCTCTTCTCTTTCAGCTTCTGCATCTTCACATTTTCATCTTCATCTCAAATGTGTTTTGCAAGAACATGACTCTGTACATTCAGGCCATCTCCAGTTGCATTCCCTATTTCTCTCCTGGTCCTCTAATGCAAAAAGGAATATTTCTGACACGCATGTGCTTACACAGTCAAGAATTTCACTGTGGGCACTGCCATCCAATGACTTCATTCTTGTCTGAATGGGGAGACTGACCTCTGAAAGGGATCTGGAGGCCCCCTGGGTGCTTAGATCACTATTTGCTCCCTGTTATCTTGTTTGGAGTGCTGCCAGCCACTCCTGTGCAGGGAGATTGGCAAGCTGCCTACAAGCTCTTGTGAAGACCCTCTCTGGATGGGAAGGATGTGGGACTCCTTGTTGATGATGCAGCTGTATGGATGGAGCTGTTTTACCTCTTCATTTATCATGATCATTATAATTTCATTATCATTACCGCATCATTTTCAGTTCAATTAAAATACAAGTACCCTGGACCTAGGGGATCAGCACGGGAACTGAGCAGACATCTCCAAGATGAATCTTACATAGCTGGCAAGCAATGTTCATATGGAATTATGCTTTCTTTTAAGTTTCTAAGATCATCTGAAAAAAACCAGGTTATGTTCAATGAGTGAAGTGAAGCTGGATTTAAAGTAATGATTCCTATAAGCCGAGGACAGAGAAGAAGACATTACAAAACTGCAGAAATAAGGATTTTTGGAACTATTGATAGGCAATTTACAATTAGAGTAATTTTTGTTATGGTAGAACATCCCCACATAAGCAAAAAATAATGGGGAATTACCCCAAGTCCTATGAACTCTCTGTTTTGTTTAATAAACAGAAGCCAAGCTTTTAAAAGATTTGCAGTTGTTTTGTACATATGAGGACTTAATATTTCTGAACAAAACCCAAACCTCTTTTTACCCAATATAAAATCATTTCACATCTGCTCAGAATCTGAGAAGTCTCAGTTTCTGTGTGGCAGCAACTTCCTCTAGCAAGGTAGTCCAGCTGAAGTGATTCTGGACCTATTTCCATCTCTAAAACACATTTATTGTTTCCTTTGCTTCTCAAGCCTCAGGTCCTCCTTCAAGTCTGAATATTTATTGTGCAGGTTGAAGTCTGCCAGTAACCAAAACCCAGAACTATCAGTTCTAGCCCTCCTTTCTTAGCAAAGACATTGATATTATGAGGGCCTTGGTCTTATGAAACACAGTGGGAAAACTCCTGTGAAATGCCTGGAAGGAAAGCTTTTTTTGTGGTTAAAAATAGCATCTGCAATAATTCCATGAGAAAAATAAAAGTGACTTTCTTACTGTGTGGAGGATGCTAAATAAGACTTTTTAAAATTGCACCTTTTTCTAGGGTAATTATGGAAGAAAAACAGCTTTCCATAAATCTAACAGGTGTTTTAAAAGCTCAGCTGACAGTATCATTTTCTATCATGCAGAAGACCTAAGTTCAAGATCACACACAAATTTTTGTCTTCTCAAAAGGCAGCAGGAAGTGAAGGTGGCATAAAGAAAATTACAATCTTACTGCAAAGGCAAACAGAAATCTCTCTGAGAGCTGAGTTTGTGTTTCCTGTACAAACGTAACAAGGAGTTAGAAGGAGAAAATACTGCCTAGAATGGCTTGACATCCATAGCTGGATGAGAATTCTCTTTTTCTTTAAATTTATAGTGGCTGCATTGGATGTTCCAGAAAATGATGGATCAGTACAGTCCTATAAATCCCAAACACGTGTGTGGTATATCTTTTCAGAAATAACTTACAAAACAGCCTTCCAGAGGAGAAGAAGTCTGCAATAATGACAGCACACTGACAGTGCAATAAAGAAGAATTCATTATTTGGGCTGCAGGGGTTGACAATGGCCAGAGGGCAAATGCATGAAATAAGAAGAAAGAGCTGATGCTCAAATGTCAAAAACTCCCTGCCACAAGTGAAAAAAAGAGAAATGGGTTCAAAATGTATTTCCTCTCTATAGGAATGATGATAATGATGATAATAATAACAATATTAATAACAACATTTATCTGAGCACGATAAATATTGCTGAGGGTGAAGCACAAATGACATCATCTGTGTATAAATAAATTCTCCTTTTCTAGTGTTCATTGCCATGAAATTCAAAGAAACCTTTGCAGTCTAGAAAGTGGTAGCAAAACAAAGAGTTAAGTATGTAGGATGGTTGGTTTTGTGAGTAATTCTTGTTGGCAGTTTTTAAGCTACTGTTCAATTCTGGAAACAAATCTGATTGTTATCATTATTGCTTTTATTACTTAAAGAGGATAATATCTACTCACAAGTGCAACTACTTCTGTATGAAATTTTGCAGGCATAAACTGCACCCTCAAACAAGATCACAATCCCACAAAGGAACACCAATAAGCTGAGCAAAGCCCAGTTGTTTTTCTGGAGTTATTTAGTTCTAAACAAACTTCCCTTGCAGTCTGTCTGTTTTTTATTTTTAGTTCCTCCTCCTTTGGTACCGAATGCTTTTGTAAGAAGGGAGGATTCTTTTTCTGTGTTTTTCTTCCCCTGACATTTCCCATATGAAGTTACAATCCTCTGATGGCTTGTATGAAGAGGATTAGAAACATGTCATCACTAATTGCAGATGAGGATTTAAGGCAGGGCTGGGCAGGAGAAGAACAAAGATGAGATTGCCTGGCCTGTCTTGATTAGACTGTGGATGCTTTGTGCCTACCTCTGCTGCTCCAGGAAGTTAGTCTGCCTCCCACATCTGTCCTCATCATATGGCAAGGGAAAATTGTTGGTTGCTGAACAGGATGGAAGACTGATTTCTTTATTGTTCCTAAAGACCCATTTCTGCCACGAGGACTACATAAAGTTAGTTGGCTCATAAAGCACAAGGGAGTGTGAAGCTGCAAAGACAAATCACTTCTAAACTCCTCCCCACCCCCCTC
>VXBB01018717.1:14884-66022 GCA_013399915.1 Illadopsis cleaveri
CCCGCCCCCCCCCCCCCCCCCCCAAAAAAAGGGCCAGATTTTAGTTGTGGGATTGTTTCTTTCTCCTCAACAATTTTTTTGTTGTTTGTATTAAACAGCAAACTGAGTACTGTCACTGTATCCTCACATACACCACACAAGTGTGGAAGTAGCAATGTCTGAGCAAGCCCTCACCATCTGTGAGCATTCCCACTGCTTAATGTCAAACTGGTACCAGCTTGGCTAATAAGGTGAAGGAATTACATAAATTCAGTGGAATTACAACAGAATTATGTCAGAGTGTGTTCCCCTCTCTTTTGCTTCGGGATGAATCAATTATGAAACATAAATCAAAGTAATGGATACAATATTTATAACCATCTAGGCTCCCAGGCATTGATTAACCATGACTGAGAGAACTTTTTCTCATGGAAATGAATGTTGTATTATAAAGAACCTGTAAGTTCCCATCTAGGGCTGTGAACTACTTGGAAGGACACTTTACTCTGGCCCTAGCATTCTTTGAAAGGTTGAAGTTTGAGGAGATAAGACATGATAAGGAAGGCCAAGTAGTCAGGGTTGCTTTACACTCTTCTGTATGGCTCATTCCTCAGTGAGTCACATAAGTAGAGGAAATTTAATGAAAATGCCCCTTTGTCTACTTTAAAAAACAATTCTACATTCTTCAGGCCCCTTGCAACAAGGTCAAAAGTGACCCAAGAGTTCCAAAAAGTGGTAAAGCTGAGCCAGAGTGAATTGAATTATCTTGACTTGTAATGGAAACCACAGAGTTTTGTCACAATTTTTGGGGCTTGTCTGTCAAACCTTGGCAGATCAGGAAACTGAAAAGGATGATTTCTGGATTAAGACTGAAAAGAAAGCCTGAACTTCAGTTTCAAGGAGAAAGTATGTTTATTTTAATTAATAAAGAAATATGCAGGAAAACTACCTCCTTCTCTGCCAATAAAATTGTAACCACAATTCCATATCTCTATCTGTCTCTCCCATGACAAATTTTGGGCTCTCATTTGGAGGTAAAAATATAATTTTCAAAGTTGTTTGGAGAACAATCTGTGATTTACTCAAGGAAATAACAAAAAGCCTCAGTCTTCTCAGAATTAAAGGCAAATAACATTTTCAGCTGTATTAATAGACTTGTTGATGTAACCTGCTGGTTCCTGGTCATCTAAGTTTATGATGTACACCACTATCTCTCCGTGAAAGCTGTGTTGATAAAATGGATTCATTTTCTTGTCATTTAATCACTCAATCAGAGCACTTCTAGTGAGGAAAAACAGGGATTAACAGACAGAGGACTAAGTATGGGATTAAAAGAATGTGTATGCTGTTTCTGGACTGGTATAGCAGATTGTGATGTCTCTTTCACAGACAAATGTGTTACAAATCAAAAGGTCATGTCTCTAGAGCAGGCAGCCCTTCAGTCCCATGTAATGTTCTTTTAGCAAAATTATCACATGGCTCAAACTTTCCTGAAACAGTCACTCTCTTTTAAAGTATAGCTATTGGTGATGGAAGACTTAAAAGAGACAAAGTTCTTGGGAAATGAAAGGGAATTGTGCCATAAGCTTTATTAGTGGCTTGGCAACCCTTTGGGACACAGACAAATTTGGTGTTGGTTCATCTTTACTCTCAGAGTTTTGTGGTTTGGACACCACACTGACTTACAGAAACATGCTGAGGCTATTTAACTCCTTTCTTCCTGATGTAGGTGCTGCTGCTGGAAGAGTTTTTGGGGAAGAGTTCTAGTTGTGGAACACAGAAATGGTGATGGATACAGCAGGGGGCCACTAAAGCTACTGATTACATTTTTCTTCCAGAGAAGCCCTGTAGACCTAACATAAATGTTTATATTATCCTTCACTACTGCTTTCAATTAAGGTCAATTTAAGAATCTCAACTTTTTCGAAATATTTTCAAAACTGGCTGGTGTTTGTGAGGCCCTGATGAATGCAACTCCACAGGATGCTGCTGTCAGAGGTACCTTTTGAAACAGACGTGTTTAATGGTGATGTGCAGTCAAAGAATTGCTCTCCATTCTGCTAAATTACATTTGTTTCAGCACTCCAATCTTTAAGCCATATCCAAAAGCTGGGTCAGTTTAGGAAAATGCACTGGCAGCCTGGCTGAGTGAACATCTCAAGCACATCATTTTAATATGTAGTTATAAATCACTTCTAACTTTCTGCATGTAGAGTGTTTCTGTTGATGTGTTTGAGAACATTGTAGAGAGGTTTGTAATTAAATGAGGAAAAAGTAGGACTTCTTTTATGAAAAAATCAATTATTAATGCCATAGAAATAAGGAAATTTTGAAAATGCTGTGCGCTCTTTATTTTGGCTTTGTACCTGAAAGTTGCACAAAAGTAATTGCATTTATTTTTAAAAGACAGTGGAGGGAGAAATAATCAGCTTTCTTGTACATTGGGGGTAAAAAATTTATCAAATAGAAAGACCACAGATTTAGGTAAAGATGTCTAGATTTTTCTACAACATTTTCAGAGACAAGCTCTCCAAAGTCTTTTGCTGAATCGTGCATTAAACCGTGTCTTTCTATCCATTAAAAATCCCCACCCTTCACAGTAGGATTTAGTCTCAAAATGATGTGTTAGAGCTGGAAAACCACACAGTTCAGTTTTGAGTACCAGAGGTAGAAAATGCCCTTCTCTTCCTTGTCCTTTTCCAGCCCAGGGTGGCCAATTCAGCGCTCTGCCTGCTTTTGATTAAAGGTGAGGTACCACTATCATCCAGCATGGTAATTACTGTATTTCAGTGTCAGTCACAGACCATTGCTGCTATTATTTATTCTCAGACAAAAACATTCCTTCGCCCCTCTCCAACTACAGGCTTCAAATTCTTAATGGCTCGACTTTTGCTGTGAGTGAAACCACTTTATTTTTCATTTGCTCCAGTTGCTGAGATAGCTCCACTATCTGTTGCCCATTCTCTGTGGAAAGATTTGAAATCTGCCAGTGCTCTCTCTCACTATGGATCAGAAACCAGATAAGTCTTCAATGTTAAGGGTGGTCACTTGCACCTCATCCAGTTTTTCCAGGCTTAAATAAATGTGCACATTTGTAAGATCACTCTCTCTACCGAAATTTTCTTTTTTCCTTCGTGGAGTTGATGGGGATATCTGTGCACACCTGAGCCTATATTGGCAAATTCAAAGAAAAAATGGATAATAGACTAAGGAATTTATTAAATATGGGGTTTTTTTGTGAAAAAGGTTTACTTCATTTTGTACAAAACCAGAGGCTAATACGGAGCAGAAGTCTACACATAAGCAAAAACCCCGAAATAGCCTCCAGCCCCACAACTTTTTCTCCTAGAACTGTTTAATGTGGGAAAAAGCTGAGTGCACAAAGCCATTCCATGGCGAGCTGGTGAGTCACCGCCTTCAATCTGCGCCTCTTTGCTTCAGGCTGACGTGTTTGCAGCTGAACTTTTTAGGCTTGCCAGTTCTCTGGAGAAGATGCATATTACAGAAAAGTTGGGAATTTTCAAGATACAGTTCATCAATTCACCATGTATAGCACTTCTGAGAAACTGAGCATCTAACAATAAGGAAAAGGAAGAGAGAGGGGGAGATACTGATCCGAGTACAAGACCTGCAGAAGTGCTTTCAGCTTCTTAGAAACTTTCAGGACCTGAAACTTCTTACTATTTAAGTACCTGCCTTGAAGAAGCTGTAGGTAGCAACAATGGGTGAAGGAGCTTTTTTAAAGAAGTGAGTAAATCTGTTCCTTTCTTAATGGAAAAATCCACACAATCTGTCAAGAAGGGGTAGATGTTCTTCAAAGCAGACAAATACCAGTGACATGACATTTCCTGCCTGTCCTACTAATGAATAGGACATTCAGTAGAATCCTGGAATGGCTTGGGTTCCTCAAAGATCATCTAGTTCCGACCCCCTGCCAGGGGCAAGGACAGAGTAAGCAAGGAGAGGTCAGAGAAGTACAAGAGGCTGGAATGAGGTGTGCAGTGGAGGGGATAAAAGTAGGCAAAGCTACCGTAACTAACCATACTTGAAACAAGATCTTTCACTCCATTCCAGCAAACAGAAAACAAATTTTTCATTGTCCTCAGCATCCCTTTACATTGCAAATGACAAGAATGTACACTTAGA
This sequence comes from Illadopsis cleaveri, assembly GCA_013399915.1. NCBI lineage: Eukaryota > Metazoa > Chordata > Aves > Passeriformes > Timaliidae > Illadopsis > Illadopsis cleaveri. Next base: position 19,010 of record VXBB01018717.1, read on the forward strand.
AGAAAGATCAGTCTTCAAAATCTGAACATTTTAAAATGGAAAAATGCTATTGATTTTAAGTGCGCAGTGTTGGTGCAGAAGATTAGATAATCAATTTTATACTGAAAATATGGAAGTGCCCACAGAGCATTTGTTGGGAGAGTAATAGGATACTTTCTTTTATATTCCTATGAGAAGTCTATTGTGCTTGTTCCACCATAAATTTTTACACACTGTTCTTTATGGACAGTTCAAGAATTTGAAGCCAAGATTTGATGCTGCAAAATTTCAGATAAAAGCCTTGAGGTAAGGAGGAAATATGCAGAACATCTCAGAGTTTCATATTCAGATTCCCTCAGAGGAAAAAACATCTTTAAGAAAGCAGGATGTATAATGAAAAGGCAGAGAAGTGCTTAATCTCATTATTTTCCTGTCCTAAACCTCAGGCTCATATCCTCCTCCTTGGTTTCTGAAGACAGAACTGCTTACTTGTCAATCATGAGTAATGCTTCCCTTTCCTAAAGACCCTTCTCCCCACCTCTTAAAATAGTTTCCAATGTTGGAGCAAGGTACAACCTCAGCCAGAAGTGGTGAGGTCAAACCAAATGTCTCATTATCCTGACTGGAGAGTGAAGGCAGAGCTGCAAACTCAGCTAGCCGGGAGGAAAATTGTCTTAAAATATCAAATCCTCTAAGCAAGGAGATTGAAACAGGAAAGATCCCAGGGTTTTTAGACAGACCCTGTTGTTTGAAGCCTCTCTTAGCCAATGTGGCACCTGTCAAGACTGGAACACCTGGCTGTGTGTTTACAGAGATGAGTGAGCTGGTAGTCGCCTTTGTTGTAACTCACTTCACGTGATGCAAAGGAGGTCTGGCACTGGCCCCAGGGTGGCTCCTGTGGAGACTGTGGCTGCCCCAAAGCTGCTCCTAGCAACTGCTGCCATCTCCATCTCTGGCAGCATCTGATCTGCTTGTGGAAATAGGCTTGGAAAAATGCACCCATGGCTGCTCTTCTTTGCCTGGGAAGGAGTGACTTGAGCCAAGATTCTCTTCTGCCCTACTGGGCTTGTTCTCAAGCTACTTTGCCAGGGCAAGAGACACAGGAAAGAGGGTACAGCAATGGCACAGTGTTGGACAAGAAAGGGGAATTTTGCTAGCCCTCAGCTTAACCATAACCTTCGGGGTCTGGAGGATTCCACAGAAGAAAAGTTTGGATAAGCAGTGCTGGAGATGAGGCACATGGCTCATAACTAGCCATGGTCTGCATGGATGTGGTTAATGCTGGTTTATGATTTGTGCTTAAAGAGCCTAAGGGATTAGATTTACACCTAAATACCACAGGAGCCATGTGGCTAGTTGAGGAGATAGGATTTCTGTTGTGGGAAAGGTCTCTGCCAGTGACTAATACCTGGTTTAGTAGTGGGGATGGTAACAGCTGAGACAGAACATGCTCAAGGTGTGTCAGTTGTGGAGACACAGGTGAAATCTTTGATCCCAAGGATGAGGCTCTGGTCTGGCCAAGATTTGGGAAGGGGAGTCAGAGGGAAGGATAATGGTAGAGTGGGGAGGAAGGTGGTGGGGACTCACATTTGCTGCTCTGGCTGTTTTATGGGAAACAGGAGGGAGGAGAGTGGCTCCCTGCACACTGAGACTTGGAGCTTCAGGAGCAGCCAAATGGAATATATGGGGCTCCAGTACTGGCAGGCTTGAACATATAATTTGTAAAGCCTACATAGAGAATGCCCATAGCTGATGCTGATCTGAAGACTAAGATTTACTGCTGGTTGGTGCAGGACCTTTAGGACTTCTGCTGACAAAATGCATTAGCATATGGGTGCTCTGGAAAGAGGAAGATGTTGCTGAACTCTGGTGAAGGCTGCATTTCAGGTAAGGATTATATTTAAGGAGCTTGGCAATGAGAATTCAATAATTTTTTTCCTCCTAACATATTTGCTTGGCAGGTTAAGGGAAGGAATGATGATAAAATAGAGCAGGTGGCTCCAGATGTACCAGAAAGACTGAGAGGACTGTAGGTACAAAGAGGGTGAATGCTGGATGCTGACAGTAGGAGAGGAGTTTCATGGGAGGCTGCTCAGAGTGAGGAGAACAAACATGAGTGGAAGAAGAAAAGGGGAGGGAGAATGTGTGAGGGAAGAGACAAAAGCCAAAGGCAACTTCCAAAGGCTCCTCTTTTCATCCCTGTCCTCTTTCTTGTTTTCTGGGCGCCCCCTGACTTAACCCATACCCTCTCAAAAACTGAGGGAAAAACTGAAAGCTACAGTTTTCCTTTATGCTCACACTAAATTTTTTGATGCCTGATTAAGCAACCTGGCCGATTTCAGCATCCAGAGATTAGTGCAGCTTCTTCACCTCTTTTTCTCCTGCCTGTTAGCAGAAAACAGGACACAGCTGATTTTTTTAAAGGGTAATTTTGTTCTGAGAATGTAAAATAAATATTTTTATATTGCGTGTCTTAAAATTTCTGGATATCGGTCCTCATCATTCACAAGCAGAGGAATAGCATGTTAAAACAGTATCAGCTACTGTAGATCATGAAGAAAATGCATAACAAGTTATTAGGTGTATCTATATCTATGTATATATTTGCATATGAGTGAAGGACTGAGACACCAAGAGTCTCCAGCTCTCAATAAAAGCAGAGCTGCTTCTGGGTTGAATAAAAGGAGAAGCAGGATACTTACTGTGAGGGTGACATGATATTGTAACCTGAAAACTAATTAAGGAAACAACAGAATTTAAATAACATTTGGATGCAACAGCAGGAAATAAAATGAACAGGTGTTTAACAAGATTTCTTTTGACTGTTTAACCTCTTTGCTAATGCCAAAAATCTCAAGCTCTGTCAGACTTCCGTTTTACCTCATTTCAGTAGTTGTCCTTTTGGCTATTTCATGACTCAGAGCATTTGTTCTGCTGTTAGTTTGTCTCTAGGGATCTGGCTCTCTGCCATTAAGTATTTTTGATCTCCATTGCATGTGTTGTTTTCTCTTCAGGGTGCAGTGGGATTACATGGCTGCAGATAAAGCCCAGAACTTGTGACTCTGCTCTGTGGGTTCATGGCAGCATCTTGTGGGAGAGATCACTCACAAAACTGGATGGAATTTGTTTCCTAACACCTAGAAAACAGAGAAGGCTTTTCTTTGTGATCACTGTAAAACACAAAGGCATAAGTAAGTGTTTTGCAGTGTTTCAGGTATTGCTATAGTCTGGAGGGATATCTGTTTATGTAGAACAGGTCTCTGACACCCTGCTGAGTGACTGAGATTACATAATACTGAAATCACTTTACAAGAAGCTCCTTGTTTAAATGTTCTTCTAGCAATGAGCTATTTGTCTCTTTTATATTCTGATTTCACACTGTTTCTTGGATTTAGAAAATGAAAATAAACTCAGGTGATACCTGCTTTTGATGCCTTGGGAAGTTCGGCAATACAGAATCTGAAAAACATGAAAGCTAAATCCTAAGGCATCACTTTAACAGTCACCTTTTATATGTGTTTACTTCTATATATAAGTGTTTACTTCTAGCATGATTTTAAAAAGTTTCTTCCTGAATTTCTTTTGTTCAGTGTTTGAAGTGAAGAAATTGTTAGAAGAATATCTCTGTAAAAGCATGCTTTCTTTAGGACGGGGTTTCAACAACTTTAGACAATAGACAGAGTCAGTATTTGATGTCAGATTTTGCCTGCATGAACTTCCACCCCCACTCTCCTCCTACACACATTTAGACCTCTACATGGCAGGGACATGCATCTCTAACTCTTTAGGCTCATTTTCAGAAATAGATTCCATTAGCTGCTGCTTCTTTTTTGTTATTTTTCCCTTTCATCTTCCTCATTGTTTTCTGCCCAGCATGCAGTCCACCCTGCTGGCTGATGTTCTCCTTCCAGATTAGTGGGTTTGACACTAGAATCTTCTACAAATAAACTGATCTATCTTTTCACCCCTTTCTGTTTACCTGTGAACTGTCTTTCTCCTGAACCTTGCTCTCCTGTCCCTGACCTCTCTCTCCACAGAAGGGTTGGACTCCCTGTCAGGACACTGAGGCACCAGCACGCCCTGTCACCTCTTGCTTTGAGGGGCTTGGCTGCCCTGGCTCAGGGCTGTGACATTTGTTGTCAGCCCTTTGTTGCTCACTGGATGTTATCTCCAGGGTTGATGGTGACTCAAATTCCCCTACTAAAGATCCTGTTTAATCTCCTTCCCTATTGTGATCATCAGTTATGACCTGTAGGTTTTCGGGTTTCTTTTTCCAGTTTCCCTCCTTTTTCTGTTTTTCCCTGATGACGAGTGCACCAAGGACACACTTGCAGCATGCAGGGACCACCCTGATCTCCAGGATATGACTACTGGAAGGGGAAAGAACATTTCTGAGGTGAAGGATCTATCAATAGATGTACCTAGCTCACAACTTCCCACAGATTCCCTAGCTTGAACATCTTTTTCGATCTTGAAGTTGAAAGTAATCAGCAACACTTGGAAACAGGAGATCCATTGTGCAACATGGTCCAAATTCTTGCAGTGGCATGTCTGAAATCAGTGTTTCAAGCTCCACTTCTAAACTCCTAGGAAGCAGGAAAAGAATCAGGTTGAGTGCAGGATGCAAGAGACTGCCTGTGTGAATGCTGAGAGAAGGGTGGGCTTGAGTACTTACACAGGATTCAACCCATTAAGCAGACAGATGCTTTAATGTTTCTCACCCTAGAGAGTTGCTTCCTATACAATACTTCATCTTTTATGATCTTAATTAATACTAATTGGTAGATGATTGCCTCTAAAAGTACTGTTCTATGGAGAAAACTGATCTCTGATATTGCAGTGAATGAATTTGGGAGAAATCATAAGGCACTACAGCCCTATGTAAATGATTAAATGGATTGCTTTTCTCTGGTTTGATTTGTATCTGTCTATATATTGTTTTCCTTGATAGTCTGTATTGTAATTCCCACACTTGGGGAGTTTTGTCACATTTTTTAAACCATAATGTGGGGCTACAGGGGATCAAACTTTTGAAAACTGTAATGAAAACCCTTTATTAAATAAGGGATATAACTGGGTTTTTTGTTTTGTTTTGTTTTTTCTTTGTTTGCTTTCAATCAGCATACTAATTCTGCTTTTATGTGGAATTTGCTCCTCCATATATATGGTAGGGTGATTTAATTTTTGGCCTATTCTTATTTTGAGAAGAAATCCCCCTGCATACATCCCCAAGATCCTCTTTCACCAAAGACTGTGGTTACAGAAAAGTAAAAGGAGAGATCTTAGATCTTAGTAAACAAAAGTGCTGGATGAATTAATGTTTAAAGCCGGCAGTGACACTGAACTTGCAATTCACTTATTATTTTTGGCAGCAGCATGTCCAAACTGCCAAGACCATTCTTGGAAACCACAGCTGTGATGTCTATAATAGCTGAACTACAGGAAAGCTGCAGTTAGGTCATACTGCCTTGTCACCACACAGGAACAGTGCAAGGGATAATAGTTACCATTACTGCCTACTCATTTGGCAGCGTGTTTTGTTCGGTTAAAACAATTCCAATTATTAACAGCACGATGAAATTGTCTGCTGAGTGCATTCCCTCCTGCTTTGTGTGGTTGACTCAGGTAAGGAGTGTGGTAAGGGGGGCAGATCAGCCCCATCTGAGTCCACCTTGGCCCTGTGGGCAAGGGCAGAGAAAGGTCATGGAATGAGCTGGGGTGAGGTGGTTTTTGGAGGCCACCTGGGGAAGGGAGAGTTTCAAAGTGAAGGTGGGGAGAGGCCAAGGCCAGTCAGAGCTACCAGTGGAGGGAAAGAAACTTGCTGAGCTCTCTATGCAGCGAGAACTTGAATGCATTGTTGTAAGCAGGAAAAGGTCTCAGGAGTTTATCGTCAGCCAGAGCCTGGTCAAGGGGGAGGTGTTAAAATTAGATGGTGGGCTGGAAGGGTATTAGGAAGTTGATGTGGGCATTTCACTGTGTTTTAGCAACCTAATTCTCAGAGTAAGTTATATAGGGAGTGCTGCCAATTATTTTCAAACAGAGCTTGAAAAGTGCTCCTGCCTGAGGTAAATACTATCAACTTCAGAAGAGCTCAACTGCTGTTTCAGAGCACTTACATAAACATGCGTTCCACATCTACAATTATTTGTTTTACAGGATTAAATTTCTTTTAGATGCTATTAATGGTTTGGAAGACCTGTGCCAGCCCCCTGCAGGCACAGGCTGTTTGACCACAGGTGTCTGATTTAGCAGGTCTGCACAACATCTACTTTGCATGTTTGCAGGCGGTCCAGGAGCAAATTGCTTGATAATGCTGTTACCAAGACAGGCCATATGGGATGAAATGACATAAGCCATGGACAAACAAAGTACTTGCAGTAGTAGGTGATATGATGCAAGAATTGTCCAGAGCTACAAAAGATTTTGTCTCTTGTTAAGGTAGTGAACTGTGTTATTTTTATAATTTTCTTATTTTTTTTTAATTTTTTTTTTTTGGCTCAGCTTTCTGCTCTTCTCAGCTGGTGCTGAAATGGTTTGGCTTGGCCTGAGGGAATTGCAGGGGAATTGCTGCCCCTAGACCTGGGAACTGAATTTTGGCAGAGAAGCTGGCACGTGCTACTCACAGTCTGTTTTGAGCTGCAGCCAATCAATGGGGCCAACCTTGGGGCAGTAAAGCTGAATGCTGAATGACACTCTAGACTTAATCTCACAGGATTTGGGGCAGGAGGAAAAAAAAAACCTTGGAAAACAAATGGTGTGTCAAAGGTGGAAAGAACTTTCTTGCTCTTGGCAGGTAAACAAAAGAAGTTCTGATGCAGAGGCTTAATACAGTATAGGTGTTTTGTTTTTTTTTTAAATAGGAATTGTTTTGGCTGTATTGCTACACCAGCTGCTCAAGAACTTGTAGCACACACTTGTTTTTCAGTCTGCAGAAATTCTTAGGTTTGTAAACCCCTGCATAATGTGATTGAGTCATGTTTTGAAACAGTGAGAGTTCCTCATCCCAACTGCTTTGTCTGGAAGATTGGTCCAGAGTTTCTTGCTGATAAGTCTGAAAGCAGGTTTTTTTTCCTTGTCCAGCTTCCAAATCTAGCTGATTCATTATGAGTTTGTATTTACTTGAATTTCTACTGATGCCTTTGAAACAGATCTTCTCTGATCTTCCTGTTTGCCCCCTCTAAACTTTGGCATGACAAAACTGTCCAAGCTCTTGTAACTTTTCCATTCCTTCAGTGATTTTTCTGTTATTCCTCTGTACCCATTCTAACTTACATTACTTTTTTCAGAATGTCAGTGACCAGAAAGTAGTCCAAATAGTATTTCAGCGAAATCTTTAACAAATCTTTTTCTCTTCCAAAATTATCTTGCCTAAAGCATTTTCTGATGTCATTAACTTCCACACCTGCATCACACCAACAACTCACAGCCAAATGCTGATTGAGCAGTGCAACCTTTTTTTCCTCCTTTTAGGCATCTCTTTGACATAATCTCTGCAGAAATAGTATGAATTCTTGTTATTGATCTTGATCCCTAATCAAACAGCAATTAGGGACCAAACAATTCAAACGATTCCAACAGTAAAATATCTTTTTTTCTTTCTTTCTTTTTTTTTTTTTTTTTTTAANTCAAACGATTCCAAAATTAAAAATTTTTTTTTTTTTTTTTTTTTTTTTTTTTTTCTTTTTTTTTTTTTTTCTTTTTTTTTTTGAGAATGTGTTATTGCCTCTTGGCACAGAAACCCAAGAGCTCCAGTCATGTTGGGCAGCATTCTGCAAGGTCGTATTTAAGGATAAAAGCATAAATCTCACTTGTTGAGCAACTAAAACTTCCAAACTTTCCTGAGACTCGTATAAAACCTAAAAATGTGGCCCATGCAGGTTGGTGATCTTGGTTACAACAGCAAGACAAGCCGTGACATGGGTTTGGTTGCCAAATCCATTCTTTTGGATTAAAGTCATAAATAAAAAGGCAGAACATAATTAAGTTGGACACAATACTCAGAAATCTTTTATGCATTCAATATGTGTAAGAGCCAGAACAAACACGAATTTGAATATAACAGAAATACCGTAAAGTGAAGAGATTCTGATTGTATAAACAATTTCATCCCTGATTTTTCTTTTGAGTAGGTGTTTTCAAAAAAAAAGTCAGTGTTAAAAACACCATTCCAAGCTGCCATACTAGAGGATGATCTGGACATTTTTCTTACAGCTTTGTAGTGAAATGTTGCAGACCTTGCTCTGATCTCCTGTCTATAACCAGACTATTTATCAGGTATTTTTTAGTTATGGGGAAGAAACAGGTAAATGTACATATGGCACAATCAAACAAAATACATTTAATTGCAAAAACTTGAAGCTATTCGCAATGTGTGGACTATATCTAAGCCAAAAAGCCACTGTTCTATTCCCTAATAGTGACAGATTACAAAAAATTACATTCCACGACTCCCACAAGTCTACATCTGATATGCTTGCAGGGACTAAACACAAGTCACTCCTTAGAGAACACTGAGCTGTGAGGGGTGCTGAAAAGAATGTGGGATGGAGGAGGCATGAGAAGATGGAGGGAAGAGCAGATGATGTTCTTTGCCTGACGAGACACATAAAAGCCAAACAGCCCCATTCTACACCAACGTGTTCTCAATACCTTCATATTTTCAAAATGCATTAGAAAAGTGTTGTTACTATGTCTGGTGTGTGTCACCAAAGCACAGCTTGTCAAGGAAAGAAGATTCAAACAGGGCCTGAATACAGAGAGAAGTGTTTTCTAATCACAACCTTGTGCTCCTTCAGAAGCACTGTGCCATCTATTCTCCTTGGTATTTCTTGTAGTTAAAGGCACTAATGGTACTCCAAAATCTTATCCTTGCAGAGGCCAAAGACAATGTTTGCAACGTGTTTTGATGGCTGAAAATAGCACCAACTAAAAAACATTTTTTGCCACTGGAGTGTGTGCCCTCAGATGCATTGATAATAGAAGGAGGTGGGCAGCTCTGTACTAGACAAACAGAGCCTTGTGAAGAAAAGTTTATCTGAAAATTTAAGAGTTTTACCAGAGCTTTACAAATTCAAATACACTGAAAGCTAGAGAATAAACTGCTGCATAGAAAATTAATAACTGAAGTGCTGAAATAAAATGCTTATAGCGAACAGAAATACTGTGCAAGGATGGTTTGGTGTGTCAAGAATTTCTTGTAGAAATTACTGAAGAAGTAATGTAAGTAAAGACAATTTGGGCTATAACAAAGAAGCTAAGCAATCGAGATGAGATCCAACAAATATCAAATGTCACAAATGTATTTAAAAGCCACAATATTGGGAATATCATCTTGCAGGATGTAATATATCCATCTTTGTTGATGAAAAGCTAATTAATCTTGTAATGCTAGAAGCTAAAACGATCTCAGACAGTAGCATGGGTGAAGTATCTTTACATCTGGAAGAGAATATGTGGTGAAATTAAAAGTTTTTCAGATCAGCCAGACATCCTTTATGCTCAGTGTAGCGTTCTTCTCTCATATTATGCTTCCTTGAAATGAACTCTTTGGCTTGATTTTTTTTTTAATAGTTTTATTTAGGAGGAGTAAATGTTCATAAAATCCCCATTCCACTTCAAGTATCCTGAACCAGCTCGTCTGTGACTGAGAATATTTTTACTGTAAGAGAGTCCCTTTACTTGAGGAAGTTAACACAGCATTTCCAGTGACACAGTTCTGAGAGGAGCATGATTTTTGTACAACCTTAATCCATCAGTTTAAAAGAAGAGACGTGGTTTCTACTTTAAATGCAAATTTAGTTCTGCAGCAAGACTTAAAACTTCCAGGGAAGAGAGAAATTTCCTTAAATGTAGACACACAGAAGTGTTTAGGTTTGAAAAGACCCTTGAGTCCAAGCATGAACCCAGCATTGCCGAGTCCTGCACCAGACCATGTCCCTCAGCACCACGTCTGCACATCTTTTAAACGCCTCCAGGGATGGTGACTCCACCATTTCTGTGGCCAACCTGTTCCAGGGCTTGACAACTTTTTCCATTAAGAAATTTTTTCATGATATCCAATCTAAGCCTCCCCTGGCACAACTTGAGGCTGCTTCCTCTTGTCCTGTTACTTGTTACTTGGGAGAAAAGACCAAGCCCCACCTGACTGTACCCTCCCTTCAGGGAGTTGTAGAGAGTGATAAGGTTCACCTTATTGCTCCTTTTCTCTTTTTCTCCAGGATAAACAACCCCAGCTCCCTCAGCTGCTCCTCAAAACCCTTATGCTCTAAACCCTTCCACACCTCTGTTGTTCCTCTTTGGATGCATGCAATGCAAAGATCTATAAATTATGAGGGTTTTTTTTCCCTGCACTTTCTTTATGTTTAATAGTCTTTCTAGGGCACAGGGCTTTACATCTGAAAGTAAAATATCGAAAACAGATGAGAGAATTTTCATTTTGTCTTTTTCACTTTACTGGCTACAGAGAGTGGGAATGACCTGCCTGGATAGGTTTTTAAATTACATATGAAAATCTTGTCTCAATGGTACCAATAGATATAACTTCATAAAAAAAATAGATTTATAGAAAATATATGGTTGCTGAACTACTATCTTTTGTATGAGTATCTGGCTGGACTGAAAATTGGGTGTGCTAAATCCAGTGTGCTTTAACATGGATCAGCAATACCACTTAGCAAATTTTCCCCACTAAGCTAGGATTTTTTTTTTTTTCCTTCCTACTGAGGAAATGGGATGAGGGAGTCCTTTTATATTTAAACATGTAGTCCAGAGTCCCCCTGGCTGAGGAGATGCTAGGAAGCTCATATTTTTTTGCAGGTCCCTGCTCTGAAACCTCCTGCAGAAGTCAAATACCTGAGGTTCTACTTTTGGGTCAGTTCAGAACTCTGAGCACAGCCTACAGCCCTGTGCTCAGCAGCAGCTCTTCACCACAGTCAGGAGCTAAAAAACTTAATAAATGAAATTTTTCATAAATGAACTCCATAAATTGAGATCTGTCCCTGATCTCTGCAGTTGCTGTAACTGGCTGCAATTTCCACAGTCCTGGAAAAGATCTGTTCCCTAAGAGTACATCTCTTTTGAAGGTGTGTGTAAAATACCAGAGTGTATGTTATTTAGTTAATGTCTCAAGTGAGAATTTTGGAAACTGGATATAGACCTTTCCTGATCTGTGCACAGTACACAAGGGACTGTGCCAAATCTGAAGTTACCATGACTAAACAGCTCTGCATTAATCATCTTGCAAATTTAATTTTAAAATGAGAACAAGAGAACTTAAACTCATCTTTCAGGCCTCTGAGGGTTTTTTTTTTCAAACTTTTTGTTCCCTATTCCTCCTTTCCCCAGTTCATCTACTGAAGAGTGAAAAAAGGACCAGAACAGTAGATTTCAATTGGCTATTGATCCAATGTGCTAATGCTTCTACCACTGCCATTACAGCTACTGTAGCTGGAAAATAAAGCAAAAGAAATATTCTTCTCAAATTTCTCCAGCTGGTCTACTGGGTTTTGTGACTCCACATTCTTCCTGAGTGATAGAGACTGCTTTTATTTGCACAGTGTTAAAACCAACAAACAAACAAAAAGCCCACCCTGAAAGGTAAACCCACCAAAACCAACAGAACTACTTTTGGTGGCCTTAGATGTACAAAAGCAGAGGCTAACTGTGCCACCCCCATCCACCCCTGTGGTAAACCAAAAGTGAGTAAATATTGGTTTACCCTTACAAGAATCTTGTAATTTGTGTTTCCAGCACATAACAGCAGAAACAATGCGCAGGCTAAATTATTTAACAGCTCATAAAACAGTGACTGTCCAAACCACTTGTACAAATAAAAGGTTAGATCAAGTTCTCACTGGGTTTTCTTAGACATACATCCAAAATGCAATAAGAATTCTGAAGGGAACACACAGTGCCTAAAATACTAATGCAAATTCTAAGATTCTGTTCTGCACCTGTGCTAAAATTCATGCTTGAGGCAATGCCATGAGAGAAACATAAGTGCCTCAAAATGAAAACTTCAGGCTTCTATTTATGCACATTGATGCACGGTACTAATGCGTTATGTGCATCTAAAAACAAAAACTATTTTCTCTCCTCTTTGAATCTGTGAGGCCAGGAGGTGCAAAGAAAGCCCTGCCACAGGGAAGAGAGTTGTCTCGTGGTTTGGTGGGGTTAGAAAGGATGGAGTTGGATCTGATTCAGGCCCCTGTGCTTGGGGCAGTCCAGGCACCACCTCAGCAACCCCTTTGTCCTTGTTCCACCCCTCAGCATGACATCCCAAACCCCCTGCTGACATGATTTTGGCATTCTGAACTGCAGAAAAATGATGCCTTGGAGTACCACGGGGAAGGGCAAGCTTATTCCCTGTATTATCTCCTTTATCTATGCCTTTTTTTTCCTTCTTGTCCCTTGGCTGTTAGGGAACTGGGAATTGTGCTTAAAGCTGCTGCTTCAGGCTGATGCTTCAAATCCAGCCCAAGCTAACAATGGCTGTTTCAGTGTATGTAAAATTAACTTTTCCCAGGTTTCAGTGGATCCTGGGCTGCACCTTTTGAAATACTTAATAGAGCTGCCAGAAGTCTTATTAGACAAGCTCAAGACTGAAGCTGTGATGTCCCCAGAAATCTTACTGGAGATGTGAGCTGAATCATATCCAAGGGGCAATGGGAAGTAATTATGGAGTTAGGTGCTTTGGTCTACATACCTGTTTTGGAGGGAAACAAAAAAGCAGCTCACACAGATACATTCCCAGGTATATTTACCAGGTACGTGTCCAGTACACAAACACTGTGAACAAAATTTCTAAAAGCTTGTAAAACAGTTTATCTTCCTGCTCAGATGTGAACTGGCTGTGTAATGTCTCACTGGAGGTCTGATGAGAATGCTACAACTGTATTTTACTGACTACTTCTGGCTTTGTAAAAAAGGTAACACTTCCTTCAGTTTTAAGCCATAAGACCATGTCCAGCTCTGCAGGCCACGGTTTCTGCCCCATCACTCCAGCAACTCTGCTAAAATCTTTTGTTAAAGTAATTTTACATTTCTCAGAGGATATTGCAAAAGGGTGGAAAAAAAGAGCAGAAAGATGTAGCGTCTAAAAAATTCTGAGAATGACACTGAATCAAAACAGCACCACCTCAATGCCCCTTCCTTAATGGTTTAGTTATTATCTATTTATCTGAGAGCTAGACACACAGGTGGCACTAATTCCCCACCAATGCATGGTGCAGGATAAATGTCATGTTAAAATAATGTATTACCGTGAATTAACACATAAGTTTCCTTTCCCACAAAGTTTATTCAAAATTGATATATTAATTTATTAATATTTAATGCTTCTACTCTGTGAGCTCCAGTAAGAGTTTTCTGTAGGCAGTTTGTCTTTTATTTGCAGGAACATATAATTGTAGTTGACGGAAGGAATATAAAAATATTTTCAAGTAAATTTTACTAAAATCTCGGCAACTTAAAATTATTTGAGGATATTGAGGAATATTTTTTAAATGTTAACTAAAGAGCAGTTAAACATATTTCAGACTGTCCCATCTGGCACAACTGTAAATAACAATCTGTCTGTTTTAAACAGTCCTCTGTTGACTGTGTCAGCAAATGTTAGGAGTATTTGCTATTAACTGACAATTTCATCTTCCAGCGTATTTCTAAAGTTCTGCTGCACTGACACTAGTACATATATCATTTCTTGCAGATCAGTATAATGCTGAAAGGGTCTTTGTGCAAACATACTTAAAGCTCTTCATCTTTATGTCTGAAGATGTTGATATGGATGGAGTTAGAGAGATTTATAATCATCTTTACTTTGATCCCCTTTCCTCCCAAAAAAGCAATAAGCTGAAAAATTCATGCATCTGGAGAAGTAAGGAAGACAGTTTCATCTGCCACTGAAAGCAATTACTTAGGCATGAGGGACTGGCTGACTTCTGGATGTGAGTGGGTACAACATAAATGTCTCACAGACATTATGTGTGGCACTGTGGTCTTTCATCAGGGCAGAATTTATGGGTGTTTGCCAGCTACTAGATGAGTGGTGTGTAATGTGATTTCATAAATTACTGTGAAAAGCAGATAGCAGTACAATAAAAGCAAATACTGATAGCAGGAACCACTGCATGTTACCCTGTATGAACAAAGGAAAAAATGGAGAGATCACCTCACTCCTGCTCAGAAGGGCTTTAATACTGACCTCACACTGGCAGGGATTCCTGACCTTTGTTCCAAATGAAAATAAACATCTGGCCCGCTGGGTTGGATATATGACAAATATTATGTGGCAAAGTGGGTTTTTTGAAACATGTTTTTCATTCTTTAAGTAGCAGTTATCAGTTTGTTGCTTCCAGTTTAAAATAACTGCTTATTGTATCAGATAAAGAATTCTCTACCTGTGCTCAGGTCATGCTGTTACCTCTGCACAATGCATATAAAACTTTCCAACTTTCTAAGGCCAAAAGTGGAGGAAAAGTGAGATGTTTAAGCACTAAAATTTACACTTAAAAAAAGAAAGCTAAACTAATTGTCTAATTTTCTCTTTCCAAACCCTGAAAATTTATTTGTCCTAGAATTTTTTTCCATGGGGTTGAGTAAAGAGAAGGTGCTACAAGTGTTCAGCAAAGGGCAGAGTAAAATGAATGTGAGAGCAGCACTCAGTCCCAGGTATCTCAAAAGCTGCTCTGAGAAGAGACTTTATCTAACATCTCCCACTTCGATGTGAAATTACCACCTACTCAGTATGTTATTTGTGTATTCAAAGGCACAGCTACTTGCTTGCCTTTCAAACTGATGTTTTAACTCTTTTCTTTGGTGTGCAAGCCCAGCACGGGAGATGCGCTGGCAGTAAACCGGGTTCAACATTTTCTTGTATATCACTGGCATTGTTTGTTGAGTTCTGGTTCATACTCTGTGCAAAAAATACTGGCAGGAAACAATGCTCAAGTGTCAGTGAAACAACTGGGCCAGAGGATTCCTCATTAAAGGTAATTATGCATGAGAAGGACTTTGCTTGATTGTCAGCTTGAGATGGTAGGACTGACAGATTGGGGAAACCAAACCAAATTTAACTTGCAGATAATGTATACTTTACATGGAAATAACTGACAGACGACAACCTAAAAAGTTCCTGCCTGCTGCTTTTATGACCACTTTGCAGACAGAACTATCATTTAAATGGAAGTAGAAAGCACTACCACCCTCTCCTGAAGATTTCATTGTGATCAAATTAAATCTGTTTAGAATGGAACAGTCGGGTACAGAACACCTTTAAACGCATGGTGAAAAACGTGCTGATAAACAGCCTGTCCCTTTTGTGAAACAGAACTGGAGAAAAAACCAGCTTTAATGGAAGGGTTTGTGAAATTTAGTGTCTGGGATGTAGCCAGATTTAAGATAGACTGCGGGTTTTTGTTTGTTTTCTCCTTGTTTAAGGCAGATAAATCTAAGAATTTTCTTCCTAAAGTTGAATCTTTGGAAAGAACTAGTCTTGCATAGGCAGGAGGAACTTCATATGAGGATTGCAAAACTAAACAAAAACCCCTGGCCCAAACCCCAGTTCCTGAACCCTCCTCCACGTGGGATTTAAGGGTAATAATGTCTCAGCATCTCTCCAGACCCCTTCATGCTTCAGGGTTAGAAGGAGAGCAGATTCTCTGGACCTTCCCACAGCCCCCAGTTCTCTTGTTTGTACAAACCAAACTCTGTGGTTTGTAGCAGTTTCAAATGCATCACACTGATGCTCTGGGGATGAGAAAAGAGATGCCAGCAAATTTCATTTCCAGCTTTGAAAAAAATTCTGTGATCCAATTGAATTCCATAACTGCATGTCAATTGTTGTAAGGGCAAAAAAACTCCCCACATTAAGGAGATTCAATAGAAAATGGAATTGGTTTTAGGGATAAATAAATGCAAGTTAGCTTCAAAATGTCTTTGTTCAGTGGGTTTGAAGAACAATTGAAGTGCATACTTATTCAACAGATTTTTTTTTTAAAGCTTTCAGAAATGACAAACATTGTAGTTGACTGAAAGGAGAAATTACAGAATTGAAATTTATGGTGCATATATATGTGTTTGCAATTATTACTTAATAAGATGCATTCAGAAGTAGTAAAGATGTAATATGCACTGAAAATAGTAGACCTGGAAGAAAATTGCATCAAGAAAATGAATTAAATTGGATTTCAAGCCATGTATTACACAGTGGAAATGAACTTAGAAGAGGAACATACAGCTTGACATGCAAAATAATTATTTTAAATGAGTATATGCATTAAAAGGTTGTGTCAACATGCAGGCACAACTCCAGTGACCTTGCCTGGTCGGGCATGGGGAATTTCACCATCAGACTGCTGCAGGCTAATTGGCACTGCTCTCATTTTCCAAAAATAGAATGGTCAACTTTATTCTTTATTTGCAGAATGCTTTTTCTCTTGGACTATTGCAAAGCTTTTAAATAAGAAAACTCAAAGTGCTTTTGAGAAATGACTCAGATGTTTTAACTGGGTGTGTTGAAGCAAATAAAAAGGGACTTATCAAAGTGATGTGCCAGTGGCAGAGAGAGTTGGCTGAAGAGTTCACAAACAAAACATACTCAAGTTTGGTTAAGCCCTTGGAGGGAATATCCCATTTACTTGAAACTTGAAAAGCATAACAGTAATTATCTAAAGATATTCATGCCTTCCATTCTACTCTCATATTTCAACACAGTCAATAATTTGGTTTTAGGTTTGTCAAACTGCATAAACACTATTAAAGTTAAAAAGTAGTTGATTGAGGGAAAATAGTTGGTTGCTTTTCCCTAAGTGTGTCTCTCATCTGGGCAGCATGGGTACAGTCAGTTCCATGAGTGGGGGGTGAGCCATGCAGAGATTTCAACCCCTGTGACAGCAGGCAGGGCTTGACTTTTCCATTTCCTTCATCCTCTCCAAGAACAACTGGCAGAACTCAGTCTGTGCCATGCCAGTACATTCAACAGAAATCTTTGCCTTCTGAGAGAACAGAAAGAACAGACCTGTTTGTTTCTGGTCTAGGAATGGTCTCTTTTCTACCCACCTCAGGCAAATTTATCTCTAAATTACCCAAACCCATCAATCTCCATTTTGAAATACTTCTATGCCAATTACCCTCAGAAAACTGTTCCTCAAACCCAACATCATTGCACTGAAGGTTGGATATGTTGTTCCAACTTCATGTTGTGTTTGCTCTCATGGCAACATTACCCTTCAGCTAAAATATTATTTTCCCTTTTCTGGTTTTTACTTCAACTGTATATTTGTTGAGTGAATCCTTATCTGCCAAAGCTGTTACTTTGGCAAACTCAGTCATTTCAGCAACCTCTTTGCAGTTGTATGGTCACCTAAGAGTGGATTGACACAGCAGAATTATTGAAAGTATTTGCTCTACCTGCTCTTTTGCATCCTGCTCTTTCAGAATTCTGCCGTGATGATTATTTGGTCTCAAAAGACCAAATAAGCTCCTTAGCAATTTTCCTAACCTGATTCCCCTTAGCCATTCTGCTTCTTGTTCCATGTTCTACATCATCTCTGATTGAAATGAGGCACAGAGTATTTATCCAGTTTTTGGGCTGTACCCAGATTATCTTTAATCTCTGTCCTTCCTGCAGAGTAACTCCATTCCCCCCAGTTTACTTTAATATCTTTTGCCAAGTCTAATTTTCACTGTAAGTCTGCATTTGTTAATTTCTAACACACAGCTTAATTTGATGCTCAGTTCTTTCTTATTGGTTCCTCATAGCCAATCTCTGTTCTCGTTGCCACTGTTCATCCTACTGGGCAAGCCTATTTACACATTTAAAAGAGCAATCAAAGATTCAAACACATTTCCTAAATGTGTTCCTGCACTGTGCTTCACAGCTTCCGGGTCAGGTTATTCTAGCAGCTTGTTTTTTTTGTCCTAAAGGAAACTCTCATTAGACAGATGCAACATTCCCTTTGCTTACTTAGCATTGCTTAGTATGTACCATTTTCTGTTTGTATGTGGCTTTCAAGCTATGTTCTGGGTGAAATGCCCATTTGTGTTCTATAATGATTGATGTGGCTTTATGTAGCTTCTATATTCACTCCTAAGTGGTGATGAAACTTTTCTATTTACTCCATGGATGACATTTATGGACTGAGCAAAAATGAGTGTGAAGTACTCTGGCAATTCAGAAGAAAAACACAACAGTAGTATTGGTTTCCTCATGGTAGACGTAATTTTTGATAGGGTGGTGTAACATGAATGCTAACCAGAATTTGAGCAATAAATAAACTTTTATAATAAGGACAGTAAATTAAGCTTAGATATATTTATGCTAACACAGAAGTTTTCAACTCTGTTTTGTACGTGTGTTTTGCTAATTTCATTCCTCACATTCTCCACCTGCTCCCACACATCTAATAACTCCTTATTTAATGTTGCCTTTTGTTGTCTCCCATCATGTTTCTCTTTCGTTTCCTTGAATTGCCTCTTTTTTTTCCCTACCGCAGTTTGTTTTCAGCTCCTACTTTCAGAGTAATTTCTTGCTTCAACTGACCGCCTTCATAAAACTGAGCAGGTTTTGCCTTGAATATTTTGTGACAGGCAGCTTGGAGCGCTGTGAAGTCTCCTGCCACCTCGGTGTGAGGGGAGGGGAAGCTGTCCTTTGCAGCATCTGTTGCCTAGCAATGTTTCTCAGGTGCTGCATTGTGATCAAAGCTGGGGAGGCTGAGCGTGTAAGGGAAAGCGAAAATGGGCTTGAAAAACACCGCGGTCAAAGCACAGCGCTAGGTGCAACATTCGTGATTTTGCATGACAATGGAGAGGCACCAGCAACGTGTGGAAAAGGCTTAACTCTGCTTCCCAAGTGCACCGCACTCCTTGGAAGAGGGAAAGCAGCGTCACCGTCCAGCAGCTCTCTGCTGGACCATGTGGCACGACTCTGCCCCTTCAAGAGTCAAACTGATGCAGCTCAGCCTGGATTTCTGCTTTTTTCACATCACCTGAGACCTTTTCACTCACCCTCAGGTGGCATTAGAACCAGAGCCCAGGGAAGCAGCTTGTTTCCTATGGGATGCTTTGGTGCAGGTGGGATGGAGCACCTTGATAAGCTCTACTGCTTTTCACCCAGGCATTGTTCAAAGATCCAGGCGTGGCTTTGTATGTACCAGACCATCACTGTGACCCATCTGAGCTGTTTCATGACATACCAACTCATCCACTCCAGCCCCTCACTAAAGGTGGGAAAGTTCCCTGTACCTTAACACTGACCATGTTGTTTTAAGGATTAAAAGAGGCATAGAATAAATCTTGTGTAAGAAAGATTTGTTAGTATGGATGATGCCCAAGTTACTGACTTGTTAGGCTAAGTTTTGTTTGTGAGATGATACTAATAACAACACTGCACAAACTTAGATGGAGTAGTTAGTAGAAGCATTCACGATGTTACAGGGAAAACAAGATTAATCACCCTTGCAAAACCAATCCTCTCTCAGTGATATCATCAGGATGTGAATATCTAGATTAAGACAGTATGGCCCCAGCCTAACACAGGATTTTCCAAAACTGTGTTTGTAGTTTGGGTTATTTCAGTGTGACTGAGAATTAATTTAGGCATTCTTACAAGTGTTTTATCTATGAAGTGACCCCTGAATAGACACATGGGCATATACTCTGTTGTTAAAAAATCGCATTCTCTGGTGGCAGATAAAATTCCAGGGAAAAAGATAAGTAAATCGTCCTAAAGACAAAACTTGTCAGAAATCCAGAAAGGTCTCTTGGTAATCTCTTGTCTTTCTTTAAGGTTCACAAAATAAAGGATTTCATCACCCTGTCTTGCAAGAGCATGAGAGGGAAACATGGTAGAAAGATGATTTTGGATTGCACTTAAAACTTTCAGCACTGCTAGAGTTAAGCAGATAAGTATCTTCCCTAACTTACCAGCTGCCAAGAAAGACTCTTCAATGTTTTTGGAACTTCACAATGACATTTTATATACCATGCTTTTGGCATGTGAACAAAATCCATACCCTGCTGCTTCTCCCTTTCCTGGTACTTCCTCAATTAGAAAGATCTTAGTTATTTGTCACAGTTTTATGTACTATATTTCATAAAAAGAAAATGAGACTTTCAGGGAAAGGGGTAATTAATAGCATACTCATCCAACTCCATGATTCCTGTATTTTCAGGAATTCACCTATTTTATAGTACATGTGAATTTCAAGTTTAAACTGATCATTTGTTAGATAAGATAATCTTTAAATAATAATAAGAGTCTGATGTTATGTTGACTGGAGAAACTTTAATTGAAAGGATTCATTTGCAGCAGCCTTTTCCTTAACTTTCTGAGCTTGAAAAAGCAGTTTTTCTGTCTGTGTTTCATGTCTGGTTTGAAGTTTCCTCAGGAAGGTGTTTCTACAGTTCTTCACAAGAAAGCAAGGGAATGAGCCTTCAGAAGTAACAGATACAGGACTTTGAGTCTGAAGCTGTTTTCCTTTGCAAGGATGGAGGAGGGAAAGGAGATGGAAATGAGATGGTAACAGTAGAATTATAGTTGGACTGAGAGTCTCACTGATCCCTATTCCGGTTCTGGACTTTCTCGAGCTTCCACAAAATATGCCTTATAAATCAATGAATTAGTGAAGGCTTTTCCTCCTCTTTAAACTTGGAGGGGAAAGCATTCATCTCCCTGCTTTTGAAGGCTTGCCTACAATGCAAGTTATGAGAAATTAGGGTTTTAGTTGAAAACGTTTGCACAGCAACTAATAGCCAATTCCAATGGTCATTCCTCACTACCCTTTTAAATCTGCACTGCAGCACATCTTTGACACCACAGCACCCCCAAAAAAGTTTGTGTCATGATTTGTTAGTCTCTCTCATTTTGGAGGGCTGGGGACAATTTGTTGGGACATTCTTCCCCCTCAGAAGGTGGTGAGAAACCATGTCAGAAGCTCTGTGAATTCTGGGACTGGAGACCAACGTAGAGTCAAAAATCTTCTGGATCATTCACGTGTCTTTTGCAAACCATGCCCATTTTCCAGTTGTTGTCAGCAGCAGGGAAGGAAGGTGGTGCAGCAAGATCCCCGTGGGGTGCTGCTGTCTGTGGGTGTGCCATGGCACAGACAGGTGGCCACAACAGTCAGTGGTTTGATCAGTCTGGATAAAGGAGGATCAAGTCTAAGGGGTTAGTTTTTGTGAGCTCTGCCTGCACCAAATGGACTTCCAATCCCTCAGTTTGTGGGCTTAGGAAATCAGTGTTCATTTTTAGGAATGGATGTGATGTGGAATGAGGGTATATAACAATGGTAGAAGTGTGAATATCTGCCAGCCACATTTTGGACTCTTTCTGCAACCCCCTTTCCCTGTGACTGGAGCTCTGCTCCCTGGCATAGGGTGGATGGGCAGGACCAGGCATCCTGCTGTTCTCCTGGGAGACATATTCTATCCTCTGCTCACCCACTGGTTTGTGGTGTCTCTTGCTGCCTGGGCAAAATAAAATTTCGGCTGTAACCTTGGTGACTACAAAGGAATGAGATTTTGGAAGAGTGGAAGAACAAAGGCAGTACTTGCTGCAGAGCCAAAGGTAACAGAGCAAGGCTTGTTCACTGTGTTTTGCACAAGGGCTGTAGCAGTAAGGAGACAGCATTTTGCATAGGTGAAAGGTGTGTTCAGAGACATTTTACACAGCTGGTGATGCTGTCTCTGGTGCCCCTGTGAGTAGTTGTGAAGCCTAGTTGATCATAAGTGCCTCGTCTTCCTTATTTTCATCTGCAAGCTCCAGTGAATCTTTATTACCCTGCCTGAATGCTTTTCCAGTGTTTCTGAAGAAGGGCAGGGCATTATTTTACAGCCCAAGTGATTTTATGGAAAGGATTGAACCCAGGTCAACAACAACTCATCCATAAGAAGTGTAAGCTTTAGGGAACTGAAACATAAACTCTATCAGAAATGGCACAACCACCTAATTCAGTGTAACCATGTGGATGTGGAAAATTTTAAAATTATCAAATTAATTCTAACTTCTGCTCTTCCTCTGAGAAGAAAGCATGATGTTATATTTCTGTCCTAGAAGCATTGCTTTTCCTCTCAGTGCTGAAGAAAAGTGAGAGGCTGTTGCATCCTGGAGGGAAGAGATCTCAGTATTCACTGCTGAGTGTGCACAGCCTGTGCATTGCTGTCTGTGAGGGGCAGGGGGCTTCATTAAGGGATGGTAGAGGGTGACCATATGGTACCAAAGTATTTTTCAATTTTGTTTCTGCACCATCTTCAAAAGTAATTTTTCCATGTCCCTCCCTCTTACAATTCTCTCTCTCTCTCTCTTTTTTTTTTTTCTGATTTCTTTTTTCTTTTCCTTGATTTTATTTATCTTCTCCTTCTACAAGGCCTTCCCTCAGTTTTTTTCTCCTCTTTTTCTGGTCCCTGCCCAGACTTCAGGTTCTTATGTGTTCTGCCATTCCCTTTCCAGTTCCTGGCCTAGGAATCTGTCAGATGTGCTGGAATGTTGCTGGGACAGAACTGAAACAGTGGTAGAGTAGGGGAAGGAGTTAAAACTGAAAACTGGGAAGCTTTGAAACAGAACACAATAGTTATTGTGCTAATTTTCATCTCCATAGCAACACTAATGCAATGTTTTTCCCTCACTCCTGGAATTCCCCTCCTATGGTCTCCTCCAGGGCTCAGCCTGGAGACCAGCACTGGCACAGGGACTGGGAGGGTGCCTGTATGGCTTTGAACTGTTGGAAAATGGATGAGATTTGAAGAAATCAGTAGTAACCTCCTGGTGCAACTCTGTGGGCTGCCCCTGAGGTGTGGGAGAGATCAGATCAGGAGGTTTGTCACTGAGAAACAGAAAGGGTCTTGTTGAGATGGAGATGGCAGCTGGTGCAGCAGACAGCAATTATTCTGTGGGGAGCTTCTCACTGAGGTTCTGTGAGGATGAGAGGTCAATGTTACTTTTATAGATGACTCCTCTGAGAGACACTCTTGCCTTTGAATGTATTATCCTTGAAATTCGGGTTTAGGTCATCTGAAGGTCTGAGCAAATTGCATAGCAAAAAAATGAGACATTTGGCACTATTTTTTCTGAATTCAAATCATTAATAGTGTGAGACTGTGATTAATGCAAACTGAGTATCTTAAAATCTGTAGGCACCTTTACATATCTTAGTTTGGATAATGTATCTTGTAGAAGGGAAAGGCAGCTGAAAGAGCATCATTCAAAATGTAAAGCAAAATACAATCTCAATTGCATTTTCTCCTATACCTGATATCTTGGTGACCATGCTTGCATTATAATAAGCTTTGAGGGTTTTTTTTACCCTCATGGTACCATCATACTGAGCAAGAAAAATCTGGGAGGGAGGAGACTTTTTGATACTCCACAAATGCAAGTGTCTCAACACTGCTGAACAGTGCTGTGCCATTTGGAGAATGCCAGAGGGCAAACTTTGAAGAGGCATAAGAAGCATCAAGAGGGAGAAGAAAATGTTAGAAAGAGCTGTTGTGACAGATGGTGAGATGGTAGGCTGTTCTCAGATGGAAACATGTTGAAGAGTTTCGCTTATCCAGTCTGGACAGCTTCTTGAGAACAGGCTGGGGGCAAAAACATCCAGAAAGCCTCAGAACAGCTTTAATGTGTGAACTGTAACTGCTGGTGGAAAAGAGTCAGTGAGCAGCTCTCTTAGTAGCTGTAGTGGTTGAACATGTTCTGGTAGCAGTGCTGGACATCCATGAAGATCCTTCAGGAGTCCTGGCTGGAATTCATTGTGCCTTGGCTGAGAAACATTAATGCTGCCCACAAAACATGGGAATGCAATGGTGATCTTCCTCATAATCCATCAGTGCCATTTGGGGCCAAACCAGCACCTACTGGGAGCCTTTTTGTCAATGGAGCTTGACTTCTCATGCCGTGGTGGAGTATCCAGGTGTTCCCTTCTCGGCTCCTGGCAGCTAGGGCTGAACACAGAGCTGTTCCTTTTGAGAAGGTCTTTGCTGGGGCTCCTCAGGTTTGGACTAAGAGGAGATCTCTAGGGAGGTGTGTAGTTCTGCAGCTGGGACACTGTGGTGTTTAAAGTGGGAATGTCACACAGGCACCTCATGGAAACAGGGAGCTTGCAGGTAAACTGAGGGCTCAGTGAAGGAGAGCTGCAGGAAAGTTAACTCAAAACACAGAACTGCTTTCCATGTCAGCTGACTCTGAAGTTAAAGTGATGTCATTTTCAAGCAAGTGTTCCATTTCACCAAAAGTTTATACTTACTACTCTTACATACCCTTTTTAGCCTGCAAACACGAGGCATTTCTATTAAAAAAGAAAATTAAATCAGGGATAAACCTGGGCATCTTTTTCGTCCTCCACTACCTTCTGTCCATCCCTTCTCCCATCTTTAAATCCCATAGCCTTAATACCCAAATTAGAGACCTTCCTCTCCCCACAGACTCAGAACCTAGAGCCTACATGTAGTTTGCAGAGCACTGAGTGGGCTTAATGTACCATCAGGCTGGAACGTGTTAGGAGCTAATTCTGGGATGCATGAGCACAGGAATTGTCATGGGAACACAGCCTATAATCAAGAAGGATAAAAATTCCAGTAGGAAACCAGGCTATGGGAGACTTCCATCATGTTGCTCAAAACAACCTTAAAGAGAGGATTATTTTGCAATTATTTCAGAGGAGACTCCATGCCGTGGAAACCCCTGACAAAGCTAATTGCCTGTAATTAATAAAAGAGGGGACTTTAAAAGAGTAATTTCTTCTAGTTGTGTCTGAAGACATAAACCTGCCCTTCTTCTAGACCCACTAATAAGAAAAAAAAAAAATTGGGGAGTCATTTTCCCTCTGACTGAAACTCAGCTAGTAAACATTGTGTAAAAATATATTTTCTCACTTTTTTTTTAACTGACTGAAAGGAAGGTTTGAATTAGCCTACCACATAGCCAGATGCTTCCTTTTAACCCAGTTTCCTTGGGAAATAACAGTTACAAGATTGTGCCATTGTCAGTCCCCATGAGCCCCTTTTGAACTCATTGCCCAGTTTCAACTAAACTTGCAGAGAGATCAAGAGTCCCTTTGCCTTTGATGAAAACAAGCAGATACAAGGCAAGCCCCTGTTAATGGAAAGGACACAGCGTGTGTTTAACGTATTATTAGACATTAGAGAATCTGTGTGAGGGAACAGAAGGACTGAAAACTTTTGTAAGAACAGAAAACTACAGCAAGCAATCTTCAAAAGTGTCACTGCTGAGATAACTTTTTGGGAGTTGCTGTAGTAAGCTCTGTGATACAAGTACTCGTAATTGTTTTCTAATTCCAACCTGTGCACGGCCTCCTGATAATTAAAGTGTCAGCGTTTCAGTGATGAAAAGCCACATTGAAAATCAATGTTCAGTTGCCATTGCTGCTTGCAGAGAGGATGGAAAGGTCTTGTGAAGGGCTGCAGAACCAGCTGTGAAAGCCTTCTGTCAGCTTGGTGGGAGGGAAGAGCTGTAAGACCAAACCACCATTTGCGAATTCTCGTCCTTTAAACTTCGGCTGGCTGTGGAGAAAATCAGAGGCAGGTCTCTGATGTGGAGGCCTCCAGAACTGCATGTCCTGCTTAAAGCTTATTTGCAGGTATTCTGCCTGTTCCCATATCAAGAGAACAGACTGAGTAACCCTGACTCGAAGCTGCAGGGAAGCTCCTCACAGGAAGATCTGTCAGTGTAAGAAATGGCACATCCTGACAGAGCTCAAGTACCTTTTACTGTTCAATGTGGTTTTTATTCCCAGTTCTTTGTTAATCAGGGGAATGCTGCTCCCCTTGCTTTATGAGTCAGGACAGTGAGATGCAGGGAGACTAAATGGTGACACCAAGGTCACACATTTTGGCAGAGGATGAAGTTAAGCCCAAACCCTCTGAGCTGTGGGCTGGCAGTGACTCTGAGAGCTGTGGGAAGGGGCAGTCTTGGTCTCTCCACAGGGTGGAAAACTCTTCCCTGTGCTGTCTGCCCTTTTCCCTTCTCAAACCAGCTCTCTGATTCCTGCTTGCACTTTTCTGACTGTGCTTTGGCCTATCAGGTTTCCCAGAACTGGCCATTATGCCATCACTTTTGAAGTGACTTTTGAGTATAACCCAGTGCAAGACTTAGTATTACAAACCTGCTTACAAAAGTGGCTTGCTGCCTTCCCTCAGAGCATTTATAAACTATATCCAAAAATACTCCAAAGTAGTTGCTAATAGCCTAGATTGATTCTGACTGCCTAAAAGACAAGTAATTTCAAATTATGAAAATTAGCTACTTACATAATTTGATTTATTCTGTTACAGTCTCTGTGAGGATTTAATCATGGTGCCTTATCCCCAGCTCTGCTGCTGCTGAACTGACAGTAAATCACAAGTGTGATTCAGAAAGGTCTAGCAAGAATGCTGGGGTGGTATGAGGGAAAAACAGGTAGATGATATAGCAAAAGTTAAGTTTCAGTCTCTAGCTTGTAATTATTCCATCTTTTTCTCATCATCTGTGTTTATCCTATGGCATTTTGATTTAGCAGCTTCTTTAGGATCATGTTTAATATGTATATTAATATGTATATTTAAGGCCTGATTACAGCTTTTACTGAAATTCCTGGCTCAGACTTGCTGGACTTCTGCAATCCATGAATGATTCCTCTGCCTCAGAAATGACTTTTCTGTATCCCCACTCCACACAAGCAGGCACTGTCCCCAAGTCCAGCCCAGCTCCTGCCTCTTGCTCAGGAAGATGCAGCCACTTGCAGATCCTGGCATGAGGCACATTCCTAAGTCCCTGACAAGGAGCATAAAGGGGTGGTGGTGGCATGTCTGTGTCTGAGACAGCAGCAAGTTAACAGCAGGAAAACCTGTTTAAATAAGGATTTAATTCTGTAATCAGACACAGAGCCCCATGGCACAGTCTGTGGTACAGCCTCCTCCCTATCACAGAGAATCTAAATCTGAAAAACAGAGACTGCACCAGGAATATTTATATCTTCACAATTTATCTGTTAAGGTATTAGCTTTGCTCTGGTAGGGACCCTTCTACCTCCCACTGGCCTCTGCAATCACTCAGCTAAAATGGGGTGAAAAACAGACTTGCACAAAAACCATTGTGACTTGAGCAAGGGGTACTTGGAAGTAAC
Source organism: Illadopsis cleaveri (assembly GCA_013399915.1). Classification (NCBI taxonomy): domain Eukaryota; kingdom Metazoa; phylum Chordata; class Aves; order Passeriformes; family Timaliidae; genus Illadopsis; species Illadopsis cleaveri. The sequence continues at coordinate 46,102 of VXBB01018717.1, forward strand.
CTGGAACCTGAAGGATAAGAGTAACTAGGTGGGTAACCTTCCAGAAGACAGAAAGATCTCTCCAATCACCTCTTTAGTTCCTTTAAGGCATTATCATCACTTTGATCTAAATTGAATTGACTCCAAGCCAGTTTATTGCAATGTATGAGCTGCTCCCCTGTAGATGCTGGAGATAAGGCTCTTGTCTGAGAGCTCAGAGTGACACAGTTCTCCCTCAAAGGCACCAAATGAGAGGTGAGAACAGATTCCTGTAGTTCCCTCCACTGCAGAGACAGAAGAAAAAGTGATTCTCACTTTCAGGATAGGCTTTAGAGGCAGAGGAAGATGCAAAGAAAGAAAGAAAGGTATTGTTTACCCCTTCTTTTCCCCTCTCTACCCTCAATCAAAACTACCTTCTCTTCCCTGGGTGGGAGGTAGCTGTGCCTGAGAAGGAGAACAGTTCTCCCCACAAGGCCCTCTCCACCCATCCTGGATATTTCCTTGTTGCAATTTAGCTCTTTCTGAGCTGGCAGCAATTGCAGGCAGGAAGAGTCTAAAGAAAGGAGTGGCAAAGTCTTCTTTACTGAAAGCAAGAGCAACACTCCTTGATCAGTGATTGCTACAGGTCTTTAAAGGGCAGAACATCCAGCAATTACATTTGACAGGTGTTGGGCCAGAAGATTTGTAACAGGAAACATGAGGGGTATGATCTGTTCTCATTACCACAAAAAGAAGGTTTTTGTTTCACTCAGGACAAACAAGGCTTTTATTTCCTGTCTTCTTTTATTACTTCACCGATTTATGAAATTCTTTATTTTTATTTTCTTAATATCCCTGCAATGCCTTAACTTTTTAGGCCAGTGACTCATACCTACAGCTGCATAAGAGCAAACCTCTTCATATAAATGGCTCAATTTTCAGGCTGACCATGTAATTTTATCATTCTTCAAATGATCTATGCTTCTCTAGATTAAATGAATGAGTTTCCAGAAAGTAAATGTGTTTAGGCTCCACAGACAGAGCTTTATGTCAGGTTCCTGCCAAAGAAGTCTGCACAATATTGTCTCAATAAAAAATGAGAAAGTAAAAATCATTTAGTCACAGGTGTACTGCACATTAGGATACAGAAAAGGCATCACTAAATTATGTCATTGCATAAGTAGTTCTCTCAGTAACAGTTAAGGGAACAAACTAGTTGGTCACAACTAAAAAAAGTGCAGCTTTTACAAAAAGAATTGGCAATAAAAAAGTCAGAATTACACTTCTATGTGAAGGAAGTTCTGATTAATTGAAGCAGCTCCTGAAGTTTCCAGTGCTCCTTCTGGTATAAATGGTGCCTCATGCTATATGTATTTTCAGCACATTTCTCTGTCTGCCTAACTTTAAGTTAGGCTCTACGCTGTCACATTGAATTTCAGTCCAGATTTCTGTGCCACTTCCACCAAGGTTCCTCCCAGATTTATGAGAGAAGTGAAGATATATATACTGTTCCCTTCCTTCTTGGTTACATGCCTCTTTGATACATGAGGTCAGATTTCAGCAGGCTGATGCCTTCAGGTCAGAAAAATGGTTGCTTTGTCATCTTTCTACATTTAGGTCCATTTTGATTCTGTATTTTCCCAGATAATTTCTGGCCAAACATGTTTTTTTCCAATATTTCATAAAGAGCTTTGCCATGTGACTTTTCTGATGGAGCAGAGAAGCGGAATTTCTAAAAAAGCCTTTGCTGTGAGCTGATTGGGTGTGTTGCAATGACCCTGGTAACAGCAGAGGCTCACCAGTTTATCCTCACCACACCCCCAAAAAGTCAGTCAGCATCATTGCTGTGCTAGCTGGGAAGATGAGAGGCAAACTCCCTGAGCTCCTGTGTCATGCACAGGCAGGGGTCTGCCTCTCCCTCTGAATCAATAAAATGAAAGGAACTGTCACATTTCCAACCTCACAGACTGCAGTGAGATGGACATTCAGCCAAACCCAGGTGGTGCTGCAGCAGTGGAGACCACACGAGTCTTTAAAGGGAGAGAAGCATCTCTGTGGGTCTGCAGTGGAAAGCATTTTCCAAAGAGAATCAGGACCCATCCTCCTTTTTCTCCATCCTTGCCTCAGGATATGTCCTAATCAAGTAGACCCAGCCCATTCTTGCAAGTGGATGCAACACAGACCCCTTCTGGTGCTTCTGGTGTGCTGTTTTTCCCATTTATCCTGTGTTGCATCCACCAGCCTTCACAAATACGTCTCGACAAAGGGAGAATTTAATAGGATTTTCTGCAAAGGCATATTGAAAAGGAATGAGGGGTTTGCCAAAAATGTGCTCCTCTCTTCATGTGGACATAAACCCCTTGATTTACTTTCTATACTCTTTGATTCCAGCAGAGGTCAGCTCTGCCTGTGCTGGGGATGGATGAAGCAGTTCAAAGTGTGGGCGCCTGCACACCTTGCAACACAAAGCTCTGCTTTCTTCCCACTGCCCCTCACAGCACTAACCTAAGCCCATTTCAGGCCCTCCTTCTAAATGGAGATGAAAGGGCTTTGAAACAGAGCATCTCTGTCTTCAGGACTGCCATAAAAGCTGGTAAGAGAGCTCTTCTTGCTGCTGCTCTGTGGCTCCAAGCCTGTTTGAGAACAGCCTGTAATGAACAGAAGGAGCAGGAGACTGTGACAGTGGTCCTTGGGGAGGTTAAAACTGTTGCAAGATGAAAAACCCCCAAAGAGCAAGAAGTTACGTCTGGACTGTGCTTTCCAATTACTGAACTATTAGGGAAACAGAAATGCTGCCATCCTGTTGCAGCTATCTTCATTTACTGCTCTATCAGTAAAAATTGTTAAAAAACCCAAAATCTGTGCTCAATAATGTTTGATTAAGTTTATTCTGGCAAAAAAAAAAATAAAAATTTGAGTGTATCCACAAATAATTTTACTTCTTTAATTTTGGTAGATATATGGTCCATTAAAATTATTATTTCCTCTATCAGTTACAGTGGTTCTTTAGCTCTTCAGAACACAAGACAATAAACAACTTGAAGCTTTTCAGAACACAAGACAAGAAACATTTTGAAGCTGCAGGCAGAATGTGTTGACAAAAACTCTCTACTTGAACCATATAACCCCGAAAATGTCCAAGACATGTTTTTATACTCTCTTCTTTTTCAGAGATTAAATTATTGCTACATTGAGAATTTCTGTTAATTGTCATTAATGATCGACACACTTTACAGACTTTTGAAGCTAGAAATTAATGACTGCTTTTCTGAAATTAGATGTCATGCTTTCAACAGAAATCTTTCATGTAACCAGTGATGTGTGCCACTGAGACAGCAGCTGCTTCTGAAGGATAATATCTAAAAAACCCCAAAGAATCTCACTGTAAATCTAATGCCTGGTTTTCCTAAATAATACTTTTCACACTTTTCTGGTACCTTTTTTGAATTTAGCTTCTTAATACTAAAAACCAGGTGAAGTTTCAGTGCATCTAAGCACCCTTTTTCTTTGTTCTATTTGGGAGATTTTGTAGATTGAAATGAGTGAAATGACTAAATGTGATTTGCTTATTTCTTACATGTAGCTGTATATAACAAGGAATGAGTGCCATTAGTCCAACAAACTACCAGGAGAGCCAATAAATAATTTCAGCACACGATCAAGGATAGGGCTAATGAGGAGCAGACTTGACTTGTTACCTGAGAATTGAGAGAAGAAACATAAGCCCACTAGAAAGAGGTGATTAAGGTGCCCCTTGTAGTGAGCTTTCACTCTGTGGGCAGTTGTGCTGCCCAGCTCCAGCCTTCGGGAGTGTCAGATGAATGTTAGGCAAAGCAAGGAAAGCTATTTTTCATTTTAGTGCTTGTTCCTCCTGATGGCATTATCTGTTATAGGTCAAGCAGCTACAGCTGACAGCTTCATAGGTCATCTTAAAAACAAGATATACACCCAGTGCTGTTGCTGCTGGTTGAAGATCACATATCTAAGTGCAGATGACACTCCTGGCTTTTGGGCGACCACAGTGGATTTGGAATTCCAGTGTGAACAGCAGGTTGTGTCCCAACACCATGTACACACAGAGCCCAGGCTGTTGTTCACAAGGGACTGTGTGTGTACATAGTATTGGGACACAATCTGCCTCACCAAAGAGCAAATCGTGTTCTGGAAAAGTGACAGCATTTGTAAGGCTCCTGTTCTTTGTTGTTATGAGGGGATCTGGGTAGTCCAACACTTACAGGTGCTGGCTGCCACTACAGACAGTCACAAGCAGGCTCCACACTTAATGCCCTCTTTACCTGTCTTTCTTTGGCAGCTGGATCCAAATAAAGGTATTTTGTAGGTCAGACTTGTCTTTACAGAGAGTTCAAAGCACCACAGACTTTTGTGCCAAACACTAATGGATGCACCCTGGGCTGCTCATCTTGCTGTTTCATTTTGTCATCTGTCGAGTGGTAACTGCTTTGCCCTGGGCTGAGGAGAGCCTGATCTGCTTTTCCCAAGGAGAAATCTTAGGGTATCTCTAGGCCACTGACCAAATCTGAAATGCAAACAAAAAACTTAATCCCGAATTGCAAATGTCTGAAACAAACAGAAAAAGATGTCTCTGTTGCTGAGAGTTTCCTGGGCCCTAGCTGAAGTGAGGCTGGTGCCCACAATATTCCTGTTAACTCCATCTAGAGCAGGGTGAACAAACAGCTGTGCCCACAATGTGTGGCCTGTAACACAGGGCCATGTGGCTGAAAGACATCATCACTGGTTTTTAGAGATTTTATAGTTCAAAAGATCTAAATTGACGTGAGGGCTCAATCAGTGGATTGGTACTTCGATAGCCTAATATCAAAGAGGGGATAAATTGCACATCCTTGGACATGGCACAAATGTTTGTGAGCCCTTGAGGGCAGACCTGCTGGAAATGTGCTGGAAAACACTGTGCAGCACAGAAAGATCCCAGTCTGGATATGGTCCAGATATGGTCTGGATATGGCTGTTGTGCTTATTTGACGTGGTCTCCTCAACAAATCACCTCCAAATCCACATCTGGCTTTTGTCTGGATTGGTTTTCTGTATAACAGGGTCCAAACAAACTCAAACTGACAATATAGTTTTGATGATCAGGAGATAGGGACTTAACAGTAAATCAGAGAAGTGACAGTGTAGAAACAGATCCTTACTATGAATAGAAAATGGTTGTTTATTCTAGATATAAACATCCCAAAATATTAATTAAAAAAAAAAGCCAAAACCCCATAATCACACAAGGCTTTGGTCTAGATGAAAAGAAACACATTTTGCCTTTTACAGAACAGCAGGGGCCCTTTTTGCCACTGGCAACTGTCAGTCTTCAGGTAATTTCATAATAAGACCTGCAGTACAGTCTTTGAGAAGAGTGAGACTTGACTGGAAGAAAAAAATTAAAAGCCTTCAGTAAAAGGCAGAGTGAGAAGGAGCTTGATTTATGACCCTAATGTAAAAATTCCTTGTGCAGAAGAGATGGTAATGATGCCATTATGTTGGGCAAGCCCATACAGAAGATTGTTTATGTAGATACAAGTGTTAGGACAGAATGGAAGTCATTTCCCTAGGAAAGAAATCAACAGCCTTAAATGCATCTTTTACAGGGACCAAAATGCTATTAGACTTCTGAAGTTTGACTTTCCTGTTTTCTTGAGAGGATAATTGTATTATTTGCTTGTTTTCTCTGGTACACTTGAATTTTTTTCTGCATCACTAAATAATGTCTGTCTTTTTTTGCTCCTGGCTGCTCCTTTGGATGGCCCCTGGTTCATTCCCTCACTGTTCTGGGGCTGTCACTGATCCCATTAGGGGCACCTGGCTCTGCCTGCCTGTACTTGGCTGTGTCCCCTCTGTGAGGAGTGCCTGTGCTGGGGTCACCTTGGCTCCCAGCATGTCCCCCTTGCAGAGCAGCCCTGCTCTCTCTGTTCCCCAGGTGCCCAGGTTCAGGATGTGGATGGCCATGTAGCAGTTTTTCTAAAAGGATTTCCACTCTTGGTTGTTCCTGCCTAAGACCATCTCTGGTACTGGTTCTATTCAGCTGCATTTTTTAAGACAGTCTTTAATTCTAACTCTGTTGTTCCATCCATTTGTGTCCTCCCCAACCTTTCATCACCTGCACGCTCACCAACTTTACAGGTTATTCCCTCAGCTCAACTGTTAATGAATAACTAAACACTAATTTTTATTAAACTATTAATTAAAACACTTCAGGGTACCCAGGAGAGTCTCCTGAACAATCACAAGTGGTGTAAGGTTTGTAACTTGACAATAGTTGTTATAATGAGCTATTTTTGATAAAAGCTTTCCAGACAATGGTACATACTCCCAGTATTTTCAACCAACACACATTTATTGCTTTGTCTCTGTGGCACTGTTAAAAGCTTGTGCTGTATTTATTAGGATTTATTATAACACAAATTAGAGGAAGATACTATGATAACTGACTGGGCTGCATCTCTAAGGAATACTGATGAGGTCCAAGTTAGCCTACATCCTTCAGTAAACAAGTTACCAATAAACCACGGCCTAAAATCTCTCTCAAGGATCAGACTTTGATCACAGCCCTCCCTGTTCCTGTTGTATCTGCTGGTTTCAGAGCACCCCCTTCTCATCAGTGACTCAGTGAGCCACAGTCATCGCAGTGAGGTGGCAAACTTGTGCTCCGTGGGCTCCACCACTGCCCACTGCAGTGGTTTCTCCAAGCCAGGCTCATCTTTTACAATCTAGCACAAAGCCAAGGATAAGAAAATGAGTATTGATAGCTACTTCTCCCCTCCCCCCCATATTAAAGGGAGAGATTAGCTTAAACTTAATACAGAGAAACTGGATAGATTTAATGCTATCAAATCAGCAGTGCTAGGTTACAAAGAAAAAAGAATGTGTTTCTTTCCTCCTAGAGAAAGGATCACTCTTATACAGTGAAAGATCCAATTATGGCCCAAATGTATGCATCTAGAGACCAGCTAATGTGGTTATACAAATAAATCATGTGCACTTAAAACGGGAAAATGCTTGTTTTGATGCATTACAGCCACCCTCCAGTAAGTGTCACGCACAGTGGCTCCTGGATTCAGGCAGAAACAACAGCCCAAAGGATTAGTGCTGCCTACACAGGAAGGGCAGTGTCAGTGCTTCCACATGAGTGCAACCAGCAAGTCAAATCCCAGGAAACTCAAACAGAGGAGGATGAAGCTCAATGGTCCTGCCTGAAACCTAACTGCTGTGAGGCAAGAGAAGCAGCAGCACTGGGAGGACAGGAGATGCAAGGTGATGCTGAAGTCATGTTCTGCTGTGGCCCTAAGAGTGATTCACTGAACAGCGTGTCCTCTGTCAGAGGGAGGGAACAATGAGCAGGAACATTTGGCATTCTAGTCCATGAAAAGACCCAAGCCAACTGTCCTGCTCTGCTCACTCAGCTGCTGCAGGAAGCAGCTACAGACAGTTCTAGGAAGAAAGGAAAAGGAATGAAACTTGACTTAAATGAACTTTTATTTCCACTGCTGTGAAAAAGGGGAAAGAGGGTTCTGACTTTTGTCGTTTTGCCTGTAATTGTTATTGCAGACACGACTGTGTTACAGGTACAGTAATTTAATACTCTCAAATTCCATTTCGAAGGTCAAAGAGTTCTAACATAGTCATATTTTTGAGTGTGACTTACAGCAGCAGAGTTTGGAAGCTCTCCTCAAGTCAGGAGAAGCTGCCAAATGAAACCACACTTCAATAGGTATAAAGTACCCTTTGGCAGAATTCCATCAAAATATAATCCCCTCTCATTACTGCACAGGCATTTCTGGGTGAGGTAGCCAGTTCCAACCCTTCCCACCCATGTCAAAAATCTACGTACTGGATCAGACATTTCTGTGATTCCTAGTTTTCATTTCTGCTTTCCTTTCCTCTTTCTCCAGCAGGTCATTGTCCCAAAGTTGCTTCACAATTCACCACAACTTTTTGGTCATTCACATGGATTTTGTATTTGTATCATGGATTTTGCATTGTAGACAAATACACTTGGTATTTGTATTGATAGTTGTATCTCCACAGAACTGTTGTGTGCTTGTGTACATATGTAAGCACAGACACCTACTTATTTATGCAAGTAGGCAGCTAAATCACCTTGGCCCCTCTTTGCACCTCACAGGCAGCTCAACAGAAGGACTGTCACTCTGCAATCCAATATTCCCTGTGGCAGAGAATGACTTTTTAACAGTTAGGCACTTAGGGCATAACTGCTGTGTTTGTGCATGAGCCAGCTGATTGGCTGATTCTTTTTGGATGTTTTCACCATCAAACCATTCTGGTTTTGACAATCAACACAACTCCTGTTCAGTCAAAGCCTGAAAAGGTAACGCTGCCATTTAACATGGTGGAGCAATGGTTTCTTACAAAATACAGTGAGTGAGGCACAAGATTCTAGGAACAAATAAGAAAAAAAAAAAACCATAGGCAGCCATTTTTTCATTTTGGTAAGCCTTGTCTTAAATTTGAGGGTGCTTACCACTCAAAACTTTCAAAGGTCATCTTGCATTTTGACAAGAACAAACAATACTTAAACACAGTCAACAAGGCTACTTTTCTGGTATACTGATAGAGGTTTTCCAATCTTCCCATTTTTCAGAGGAGCCAGTGATGTGGGAGTCCTTGGGTTGGACTTTTCATGCTGCTGAGCTGATGCTTCATGGCAGAGCAAGCCTATTTAAAATTAACCATCCTACTTTTAGTTTTGGGCTCTTGACCTCTCCCCTACAGCAAACCTGCAAATGTACACAGAGGGATGCACAGCTGTAGGAGGCAAACCCAGTTTCATAACTCTTCCATTTCCAACCAAGCTTCCCAAATTACCCTGTGACACACTCCCACTGCAGGCAAGGCAAACTCAAAAGTGTTTAGTCAATTCTTAGGATGTCTAGGTCTGCATATTTCACTGTGCTCCCATGTGCTTTTCTTCCTCCAGTAACTGCAGGACCGAGGATCTGAAGAGAATGTGGAGGAAATGACCTCCAATTCCATTCTCTTATTCCAATATTAATTTGTAAGATGAACCATCAATAAAATAACACCTGAAATTCAATATATATAATATACATTCCCACCGTTTTCTGAAATGTGCCCTGGTTTTAATTAAAATGTGAACTGTATAGGCAGAAGGACTTGTTTCTCTGCCAGGAGCAAATCTCCAGCCATGGACATCAAATGCCCATGGAAAAAATATTCTGTTTTTTTCTTGCATTGAAACTTCCCCAACTTTATTACATTTGGAAACATAATGTAATAGCAGAAGGCAACATTATGTCTGACATCTATAATTAGTTTACAAAAAAACCCAAAACAACCAGGGGACACATTTTTGATAGAACCACTTCTTTTTTTTTTTTTTTTCCCCACACAATAGTTGCAGGATAATGGATCACATTGATCCTTTTTGCTAAATAGTATGACAAAGAAAATGAGCATTTGTATAAAAATGCCATAACAGTTGAAGCTTGAATTAGGGAGTCAGTAACCTTTGCTTGTGCTCATAAATTACCCTGCAGATGAGAATGTGACATTAAAAAAAAAACCAAAGAGAGAAAGGCATCCAAAGCCAAGAGATGCAACCCATCAAATACTGAAATGCTTTATGTATATGTGTACCCAGTGTTAATCACTTCAGATCCTATAGTACAAATTGCCTCCAGCAGTTTCTAAAGTTATATCACAGGTTAAATGGACACCCACAGATAGAGATTAGTCATTTAAAAGACAAAGGTATAAAAACTGATTTCAATTTCAGCTAAAGCAGTGTTAAAGTCAGTTTTTCATGCATTTTGAAGCTGTGCCTTTTTCCCCCTCTTCTGGATGAGGGGTTAATAGTAGGGCAAAACACTGAATCTGGCAGCATTTAAGGCTTTTTTTTTCCAGTAAATACCTTAGAGAAAACTGGGCCAAAAATGTGTTACTCGTTTAGATCAAATAAATTCGGTTGTCTCTTTTAACAGCTGTGCATCAGTATGTAATTAAAAACATCTGAATTTTAATCACTTATGCTCTCTCAAACACTAGAATAGTGGTGTGTCACCCTCAGATGTGGAATTAGCACAAAACGATGTGAGCACCTGAGAGATGTCCTGTAACCCCAGCTCAAGAGGAATCTCAGTACTGAGAAGTCAGATTCCACATGCAGTGGGTGCCTCCTGCCTGACAGTATTCTGCCAGCCTGGATGAAAAAACAGGCAATTTGGAGCTCTCAGAGAAGGAAGGAGGAGGAAGCATGCAAGGAAACTTGCTTATTTGCAGGTTTCACTGAGGGCAGTGAGTGCTGTGGAGTCCAAAACTTCTGGGAATAATAATAATGACAATAAAACTCTGAAACCACGAAGGTTTGAATAATTTCCTCTTTAAAAAACAGACTTTTAGGTAAGTCAGAAATCCTATTTTAGATACTGTATTAACTTTCACAATGGCTTGGAGCTGATTACCTTTTCCCCTCCTTTAACATTCCAAGTTCTTCAGTCTCCACAATCAAAAAGAAGAAACTTCCAGATATTTATGGCAGGCTTGGCAGAAATCTGGACTTTGCAGAAATCCCACCAAAGAGAGAAGGTGTGAATGGTAATTGTGATGAGGTTGGGGTACCAAGAGCAGTTTACTTACAATACCTTAACCTGAGGCAAAGGCTGTAACTTTCCAAGTGTTCAGAAAACAATCCTTGGAGTTACTAATGCTCTGAGCAGTGCTGCTGACCAATCACTTAACCCCTTGAAGTCCTGTGTGTAGGAGAAAAAATGACTCTTAATTCCATATTCCTGTTTCATGCCACACTGCAAGAACTGAAGCGTGCAGCATCAGCACACAGCAGTTTGTATGATCATAAACAAAAATAATTTTTCCAGCCCCTAAGCAAAGTACTTGTCTCTTGGGTCAACAGATCTTAGAATTCAGCAGACCAAATTAACCAGCAAATGCATGTTTTATCCCATTTTTAACACTAATAAGATAAATGATGGATGAACAAAAGCTTTTCAAAGATTAATTTAAATACAGATGTGATCACAGCGGGCAGCAGTTCAGAGCAGAAGCTGTTCCAAGTGCACGTGAGGTCCTGCCTCTCTGCTTGGACTACTGAGACTCATTCCCAAGGTAAGGTCCCTAAAATACGTGCCCAACAGCAAATATTGTAAATCCCTCCTCCTTTTCCCTTTCCCCTGCATTGTTTGTAGTCCTCTGTGGCTCAAAACCTCAACTCCCTAGTCCTGCACTTGGACAATATCAGTGTGTGCCTGTGCAGGTGAATGTACTCATGCATGTATGGGTAGGTAGATCAATACATGACTGACTTCTCAGAAAGGAAAGAAACAAAATCAATGAAGAGCAACAGAGTTTACCCTGAGCTAAGTTTTTCCCAAGTCAGACTTGGGAGTTTAGCCCACATTTTACAGCATAGTTCAGGTCAGTAATTTTTACCAACTATGTATGCTCTCATTTTCTCTTATTTGATGAGAATAAGGCAGCCTTTTCTCCATGTATACATTGATTTTTTTAAACTAACCTCTTAATTTTATTTTCCTCGGGTAAATATCTTCTGGATTAGTTTTCCAAGAAGAAGAATAGCTTATTCTACTTACAGTTTATAGCCAGCATAAGTATCTGTGGAATTATAATACCTAACAAAGCAAAGACATATAATTTCCTAAAGTTGGTTTCCATAATATGCAGAAAGCCTGGGGTTGCCCAGTCTCATAAAGCATCCAACCAATACAGGGAGTGGATAAAATGAATATCCTCTCACATAAAACCCCTCTGGATTATGAAGCTGTACAAACTGTGTGACCTGTACAAACGAGAGCATGCTTCTATCCTGAAAAGGCAACTCAGTAACGACAGGGCTAAGAAACACTACCTGATTTGGTTTAGATGATCTCTTGGCAGAATCCACAAGTTGAATTAGGTTGAAAACAGAAGACAGTTCACTTGTTAACATCATAAACTAAAGAGATTCAGAGCCTAGCTGGATCTCAGCTGTGGATGCCAGCATACAAAATCCATCAGCCTACAGGACTGCATGTGTGTAGCATACACACATCTTTGCTGTATTATCGGCAAAAATTAAAGGAAAAGCAGACTCAAGAGGATGCTCCCACAGGAAATCTCATCTATGTTCATGTTGGATAAAGCACGTAAACACATACACAAGGCTGGTATGAACTAGGAACGTTCTCATTCCTCAGTCCAACTTTAGGAAAAAGCAGAAAGGGAGTCCTCCTCTGTTCCAAACCCCAATATTTCAAGTTCTCCGGCAGCACAAGATCAGATAATTAACAAAAACCAAAGGATGACGAAATGAAGCCAGATAAATAACTGCTAAATAAATCTACACATATAAGCACACAGCAAGCAAGATAATGAAAAGTTAGCTAGATTTACCGTTTTAATTATCCAAGTGGGTGGTTTGTTTGGGTTTGGGGTTGTTTTTTTTGTGGGGGGGAAAACGTCGGGAGCTGTTTTCACGAGGATTCGTCCATACGCATCCGCACCGCGGCAGGCGCCGGTCCCGGAGCGCGGAGAGCGAAGCGTTTCCCTCCGCAGCCGGCGCTGCCCCCGCCAAAAATGAAACGAGAGAAGGCGGGGAGGGGCGGGGAAGCGGCAGCCGGCGGGGAAAAACTCCGGTGCCGCCCCGAGCGCTCCCTGCCCGGCGCTGCGGCCGCGGCGGCTCCGCGCCCTCCGCGCTCCCCGCAACTTGCGCGGGGCGGGCGGTGCCGGCGGGATGATGGCAGGATGATGGCAGGATGCTAGCAGGATGATAGCGGGATGACAGCGGGATGTCCGGACTCTCTAGAGCGGGATGCCCGGCAGGATGCCCGCCGTGCTCCGCCCGTGCTCCCGGGATGCGCCCACCTGCAGCCCCGGAGCGATGCTGACCGCGGCCCCTGCGCTTGTGCCGCCTCCGCGGCTCCGGGGCTGGGAGGGGCCACACGAGTCCTGTGGAATAGGGGGGTCTGGTGCATCCTAAATTGGGTGGAAAGGCTGCTGCCTGGAGCGGGGATGAAGGGAAAGGTCTGTTTCCAGCGCCCGACTTGTGTGGGATTTGGGATCTTCACAAGTGCGCGCTCGTGGGTGAGGCTGGTAACCTCCTCCGAAATGTTACCACCGGGCTGTGAGGAAGGGATGCCAGGGTGCGTGTAAAGTGCTGCAGAGGTGGACAAGCATGTGCTCGGTTCTCCTGCAGGGAAACAGCGCAGCTGTCAGAGGTGTATATTTGGACCAGCAGGACCTGAAGTGGGCGATGCCTTGCCGAGGAGCTCAGACACTCCGGGAGCTGTGACCCGCCGTCCCCGGGCTGAGCCCCAGCTCTTCAGCACCTACCAACACTCGCACACCCACTCGGTGCCTTCTCCCTCCCTCTTCTCGGCACCCAGCGCCGGGACTCAGACTCAAAGACCTCTCGGTGGCTGTTTCCAGCCCGTCATCTGAGAGGGCTGAGTGCCACACAGACAACCTGTTTGCAGGCAGCGCCTTGGGCTCCTCTTCGCAGGCTGTTTGCAGTTCCCTTCCCTGGTGCACATTCTACCTTGGTGCCAAATAACCCAGAGTGCTACCCAGTGCCTTTTCTTTAGCTCATGATGTTTATTGTTTGCTTGGACCTCTATTTTCTTGAGTTCTTGTTTCTGAAGCAAAGCCAAAATGTGTCTCAGGGAAACCAGCTCCTACATCCCGTTGCAAATATTTATTCCACAAAAGCTTAAAGGAGTTGAAAGTACCAGAAGGTATTTTCTAATGTTTATTAAGAAAACCAAAGGAAAGCCTTTAAAGACAGAGGTTCTAAGAACTACCTGCCTCACACAGGCACACTGTAGCTTCACCAGTCTCCTTAGATGCAGTTTCCACAGGTCATTTGGTGCCTGCCAGGTGCTGAACTTGCTGCTTAGGACCTGTCTTCTGCAGGCTTTCTAAGTTTCAGTTTTATATGGGCTGAACACTCTTTTTCCTTTTGCAGGTTTTGGCAGGAGTGAATGCAATCTCCTCTCTCAGCTACATGCATCACTGGCTATTGTTTGAATTAATGTATTATACCACAAGTGACCTTAGAAACAGCAGAAATAATAGCAAAACATTCCTGCTCTGTCCATTGCTCCTGACCAGTAAGAGTCAACTGTTTATGATTAATCTCTGCACTGGAGTCTGCATCTGGTGTTAGATTGATGCCATTGCACTCAGTCCAGCAGGAATGTGAAAGTGCCTCTCCAGAACCGACAATTTAGTGTATTATTTTTCTGCTGTGTCTGTAAACCTTTAAAACATGTTTTCTCCTAGGGAAAAACTGCCTGAGTGACATTGATGGTGGCAGAAAACTCTCTAGTAATTCCCAAAACAGTATGCAAGGGCACTGGATGTCACAGTGAGAGCAAGCAGTTTCTCCATCACCTTCAAATATCTCCTTAGGGCCTCTTGCTTCCTGTGGTGTTTGCTAAGAGTTTGCTCGTTGTTATTTTGTGTGCTGTTTTGGTTTCAAACTGTGGCTCATCCTCAGATTGTGCCCTGCTCAGTGTTGTGACATCTTGTTCAGCTGCTGTGCCTCACAGAATCAGATTTGAGAGTAGCAAGGGGCTTTTCTGTTTTGATCATATCAGGTAGCAATTTAAAGCTTATATTTCTGAGCCAATTTTTTTGTCATTGTCTTTTACACATGAATGGTCATGCTGGGGCAGGCAGAAATTCTTTCTGAGTCTGTTGTTTTCTCCCTGAGGAGAGCTGGCAGTGGGTACTTAGAAAAAAGTACAAGACCTGGGCAAATACAGGGAGATTCTTGTCCTGGAACAATCTCTCCTCTGGCTGAATCTTAGGCAATGCAGGTTTAAAACACTGCCTGTGCCTTTGTATCCAACCACCTTGAGGGATTCTTTTTTTTTAAGAGTGTCTACAGGTGGTTTTTTGTTACAGTTTTTGAACACATTTCTGCTTTTGGTTTCCACTCTGTCACTCCAGCAAGGCATTCCACAGCACACACGTAGCCACAGGGCTTATGGAAAAGTATTTCTTTGATTGTTTTAAACTTCTTTTGAAAAAATGTGTCAAACTGAAAGTCAAGAAGTAAGTTTTGCTTAGCTTAAGTGATATTTGTGTTAGTTTAGATAAAGTTATTTAATCCCTTGCATGAAATTAAAAAAAAACCAAACCAAAACAAAAAAAACTAGAAATGGGTAATTGAACTGGAAACAGCTGCATGAAGGATTTATTTGGGAAAGAATGTCCACACATCCTATGTACTTAAATCTCATGATTTCTGAGACAGTCTTTTTGTCCTGAATTCACAGGATACCTGTTGCATTAAAGTCTTGATCCTGGACTCAGGCTCTAAGATATTATGACATTAAAATGGCAATAGGGGATTATTTGAATGGTAAATAAAAAGAAAATTAAAAAAATGGTATGGTGGCTGATCTCTGACCTAGTGTGTAAAGCTGGTGTTGGAGAAGAGCAGGGCAAGAAACCCTCAGTTTAACACCTTGTTTGAAATTCCAGTGTCCATCTGTGAAGTTTCCTCTTTCTCAAACTTTGCCTCACATGGTTATGGAGTGAATGAAGGACTAAAGCTTGTTTTAAGCCACCGTCATTTGTAAACTCTCCTCCTTTCTTGACAGTGTAAACTGGTACATCTGAAACTTTTGGAGGTTTTCATCACATTTAAATTCCCCTTTTCAAATAAATCAGGTGGATAATTTGTATTTCCTGTATGGCATCCGTGTGCAGGCTCTTTTCCTTTCTGGGATGTTTTTCCCAGGAATGTTAAGAAGCTTTAGTTGTTTCCTTTAGTTGTTTCTTCATCCTTTCCCATTCCCTTAAGTGGATCAGGTGGCTGAATTTTGCTTGCAGAAGCCTTTCCTCTCTTCTTGAGTTGTAACTGCAGGTCTGGGGGTTAATCAGATTGGGATGCTGGAGTTTTTTCCCTCCTGTTCTTCCTCCTTACCTCTGCTGATATCAGCTGTGACAGATGGACAAAGGGAAGTTTTAGTGAGGTTTTTACAGTTGTGACACCACCATGCCCTCCATCAGATCCCCCCTGGTTGTATTTGCTCTCTGGGCAGTGGAGAAGAGGCCCTGAACACATTTGTGTGGATATAACCAAAGACACCAAACAGAAGATAAAACAGCTTGAACTGATGTAAGAAATTAATGTGGCAGATACTGCTGTCAGAAAAATTTCCTCCCACTGGGTTTATGAAAGGCAAGTATAAAAGTTGCTGTTTAGTCTCCAGGGCCACACTGTCTTGTGCAAGAAGCTCCTCCTTGGCAGTGGCTTTTATTAGGGCAATAACTCAGCATTGCAGGGGGTGCACATCCTTTTTTGATTGTTACTGCTGTGCTCTTGGAAGACATCTAGCTGACCATTTCCCCCTGCTTTTAAATCCCTCTACTCTTTTGCTTTCCTTTCTGAGCAGATCTGTCTGTTGTGCATATCCTGACTAGCTCGTGTGGAGTGAAGGGAGGCTGAATCAGTGTGACACAGAAATTTGGGGCAGCCTCAGCCCTAGGACAAAACCCCCTCAGAGCAGTGTTAGGGGTCTCAAAGGCTTTGTGGACAGGAAAGGTGGAAAGGAACTGGCTAAAGTGTGTTTGGCATCAGAGCCATCTTTCATAGCTGTTGCTGACTCACAGGATGATTTAGAGCCTGATCCCTCACAGTTCTTGCCTTTTCTACTTTGCCATGAACACCTCCAGATCTGGGATGAACTATGCCATGCAGATGCCAGGTTGGCTTCAGTTAGATGGCAGGGGTTATGATGTTGTTATTTACAGTAGGATGTCTGGAGGGTGAGAGTTGACTCTGCACAGCCATCATGTGCTGTGGTGTGATGCTGTTTTACACCACAACGACACAGACTCTGAGATTCAGAAGGCTGAAAATGACTCCTTTATTTTTGGGATGTGTCTTCTTTTAATACTGTTTTTACACAGACCAATTTGATTGGTGAAACAAAGGTAAACTCCTTCAATCACATTGGTCAGAACAGAGGGACATCAAGAAGAAGTCCCTCCTAAGAAAAGGAATGAATAACAAAGGTACAGTTACAAAAACATTTTTTCTGTTTACAGAAAATTCTTTGGGAGAAGGATTTCAGAAAACCAAAACACCTCAGGCATGGAACCAGGACTACAGTGGTGTGGCCTTAACGAGGGTCAGAGGAGCAGGGACAGACCATGTGCAGTCTGCAATACCAGGTGCTCAGCATCTCTCAAAATCAGACCATTTGTTTGCATCCTTTAATTAAAACACTCTTAGTTCACTTAAAGGCTGATTATTAAGCAAGAATGAAGACTGCTGCTCAGGAAAACAGATGATCATTTTTGCTTAATGAAATGTGTGTTGTCTCGTTGCTATCTATCTAAGAGGGGGAAAAACGTGAAGATGTTTGTTCCCTGTAAATAATGTTTACACTCCACGTATTCAAACCTGCTCTCATCACAGAAGCCAAGGCATTAAGCTCAGGGGTGCCCTTCAGCACATTTAGCAGGGATAGGGTGTGGTGTGTCACTCTTCTTGAAAGAAAACTGGAGAAGCTAAGGCTGCCTCTTGGAAAAAAGGAAATGCCACACCTGTTATGTCAGATGGGGGGAAAGGAGATGCACAGCACCTGGTGACTGAAGAAAACGACTGGAATTTTAAAAAGCATGAATGTTCCCTCACAATGGACAGGGAAAGCAGAATGCAGTGAGAAATCACTCAGAGGAAAAGCATGGGTCTTACTGTTACCAGAAAAATTCATTAGAGTTTTCAGAATGCTGAAACTGGGTATGACACACAGCTGAGAGGGAGGACAAGGATGCTTATATCCTAATTTATTATGCCAGCAAGAAGTTTATTACTTCTTTCTTAGATTTAGTAACTTCCATTCCAGTTGTCCCCTGGGACTTTGGTGGCTTTCTGCATGCCAGCATACACCAGAGTGTATATTCATGTACTGGAAAGAACTACAGAAGCTGCCAAAATCCCTGTACTTTCCTCCTTCTTTCAAAAGGGAGAATGTCCTCCATATTTCATATATTTCTAAAGTTCAGATGCTGTGAAATACAGTTATTTATCCAAAGTGATAACTGCTGAAGAGTTAGGTGGATATGACAGCCCTGAGTTGACATGGTGGTGTTTGGTCAAAGGTTGGACTCAATGACATTTCCAAACTTAGTGATTCCATGATTTTACGAAATCTGTTTCTGATTATAACAAAGAACACAGAAAAAATTTAGATGAGAACCAGTAGAAATCTTGATCATTTTTACTGCTCAATTACTGGCTAACCACATTTAACAGATGACTTATTTAGACAGATTTTTGTCTCTGGGAATGCATGTTTTTATCTTCTGAAAGTTGTATTTTCCACGTGGCTGGGTGCTGCTGTTCTGTCAGCTGCTGTGATCACGTTTGCACACATGCACACACACACAAACACACAGAGCCTGGAATCAGGGCAACATCCAGCTGGAAAAGGAGGAGTTTGACCATCAAAAGGGAAAATTACTAATTACAAAGCAAAATGCTGTACAATACCCTGATAGCTACAGTAAGTGCCCTTACAGCACATCATTAAACTCATTAAAATTCTATGATTTGATGAAGAGGTAAAAAAAGTTCCCTTACACATTCTGATGTTGAAACACTCCTTCCCTTTTGGATAGTTTAGGAGCATTTTGTTCAGACTCCTGTCTAGAAAACCCAGAATTCATTCCCTCCAACAAGCTACCAGAATCATTTTGATAAGAAGCACTCTGGTCTCTGCCCAAGGGTGCTGACCAGTTACTGGGCTTATTTTGTTCTGATTCAGAATTTACTGAAGATTTACTGCAGTCTGTGGGGCTCTGTTGCTTTCACTGAGAATGAGAGTCTTTATCATATTCAAGATAGTTTAAAAATGAATAAGAACTTGCTGAAGGGAATAACTGCCTCCACCTGATGTAAAAAAAGCAGGTCTAACAATGCAAATGTTGAGAGTACTTAAATCTGTTTTCTTCAGTAAAGAAAAAGTCATCTATATCAGTCATCAGGAATGACAGAAGAGGTTTCTACATAACCTTATTCAAAATGAACCTAGGATCTGTGCTGGAGAAGAATCAGAAAAAGACAGCCAAACAGCAGAGGAGTAATAAGGCAAGCCTTCCAAGGTGGTTAAATGGTATGCATGCATTTATTTCAGTGCTGTCAAGTCTAGCATCCCTTGCTCTAAGCTTTTCTTACACTTTTCATGGACGTCTGTCATGATTTTGACTGAATGAGACCAACATGACATTTTGCACAGCTAGACCAATATTTGCCACTGTTTGCTTCAGCCAAGTGCTGACTGCCACAAAGACTGTGGGACTTCTTATTTAAAAAAAAAAAATTCTTCTCCCCTTCCCTTACCCTTCTTAATTCAGTATATTTGCATGACCAGGTTCTGATGGTGGGGGTCTGCAGGGGTGGTTTCTGTGCTAAGCTACCAGAAGCTGTCTCTGTGTCCAACAGAACTAGTGCATGGTGGCTCCAAGACAGACTCACTGCTGGCCAAGGCCAAGCCCCTCTGGGATGGTGGAACAGCCTCTGGGATTTAAGAAGGAGGAGGAGAAAAACCTGCACACCAACCTTTGGGTGGAGAGAGAGGTGAGAAGGAAAGCAACAGTTCTGCAGACACCCAGGTCAGTGGGAAGTGAGGAGCAGGAGGTGCTCCAGGCCCTGGAGCTGAGATTCCCCTGCAGCAGGCGGAGGATCCCACAGTGGAACCTGATATTGGAATGTAACTTTGTTAGTGGATGCCTGGAATAAGGCTGTGACCCCATGGGAAGCCCAGCCTGGAGTCAGCCCTGTGGAGAGGAGCCCACACTGGAGCAGGTTTGCTGGCAGAGCTGGAGAGTCCCTGGGGGTTCCACGCTGGAGCAGTTCATGAGCAGCTGCAGCCCAGGGAAACTTGCTGGAGTTTGTGGAGAATGTCTCCTGTGGGAGAGACCC
>VXBB01018720.1:0-30739 GCA_013399915.1 Illadopsis cleaveri
CAGCCTTCCCAAGGCATCAGGACGAGTCATCCAGGCCAGAGCTGATGCTCCTCTCTGCTTCCAAACCCTCTGGAGCAAGGAGAGGAGCGATGCTGAAGGATTCTCAGGGAATCTGGGATCATGGTCCCACTGTCCAGCAACAGGAGGAAGGTGCAGACCTCCCCCAGAATGGTCCCATTTCATGCTGGCATTGGGGAATGAGTCCTTGAGCTGCTGAGCTTCTCTGGAAGTGCTGGCAGCCCCAAAACAGGATCCCCCTGTCAGACTGTGGGTGTTTGAAAGACTAATGCTGGCACAGTGTTGGCAGCACAGAACCAGGCAGAAATACCCAACCCCAGCACCGGGGAGGGATGTTTTTTGCTGGCTCTTTAAAAGCCTCTGTCAAGGAGATGAATGTGAAAGGTACACCAGAACAGGTGTTCTTCTTCTAAAAATCCATCAGAGCAGCTGCTGTCCAAGGAGAGAGACCTCAAACAAAATCCACCATCAGCAAACTCTAACAAACAATGGTTTTCAAGGAGAACTTCAACCCGTCTGGCTCAGCCAAGTGCAAAACACTCAGTCTTGGGAAAAAACTTTGCAGCTCCTAAACAGAATTTCTTAAAAATATTCATCCTCTCACAGAAGAGCACGGAATAAATATCTGAGTGCTGATTCCCAAAATCCATAGTTCCTCCAATATTTTAAATAGCATATATGCTGTCATTTGATCCTCTCTGCCAATGAATAGCTGATAATTAATCACAGAATCATAGAACAGTTTGGGTTGAAAAGAAACTCAAATCCCATCTTATTCCACCCCTGTCATGGCAGGGACACCTTCCACTGTCCCAGGTTGCTCCAAGCCCTGTCCAGTCTGTGGATGAATTATGAGGAATGTGTGGTGAGGAGAATTCAAGGCTTGGGAGAACCTGGCTAATTGCAGGGAACAGGGAGCATGGAAGAGCTGGGATTTGTGGGACTGTGGTGAGAGGAGAGGGGTGTTTAACATCTGTGATGTCCTGGAATGCCAGAATGGTTTGAGTTGGAAGAGACCTCAAATCCCATCCCATTCCCACCCCTGCCATGGGCAGGGACAACTTCCACTATCCCAGCTTGCTCCAAGCCTTGTCCAATCTGGCCTTGGACACTTCCAGGGCCATTAATAAAAACATATATTAAATAAAGCATGTATTGCCTGCAAGACTGTGCATTCCAGAAAGAAATGGTAGTTGTTGTTACCTCTTCAAACAACTGTCAGGCAAAATCTGTGCAGAGTCTGGAGCAGAATGTGAAGTTTTTCTCAGAGCTCTGTCTATCTATCACTGCCACTACAATTATGTTCTGTCTGTAACAGCACTTGAACCATCACCAGAAATTTTGCTTTTAGTCAGCTCAGGCTTTTGAGATGTGTTCATTCAGAGTCAAAGAGTTTCTTTCTCCTGTGCAGTACAGAACCAAGCAAAAGAGAAAGGAAGGATTAGTGCAGATCACTCCAGCAATCCAGCAGAGCCGAGTGGCTGTGTCCCTGCTCGGGTTGGAGTGCAGGCTGCTGGAATTGCATCGTGTTCCCATCGATTTTCCAACCCAAGCCGCTTTCCCTATGTGGTATCGACTCAGCTGTGAAGCCATGAGGCAGAGACAGTTAAGAAAATATTTACAGGAGACTGAGTCCTACAGTAAATCAGTAATGAACTTGTTTGTCTGACCCATTTATTCATGACCCATAAGTGAGCTTCAGTTTTTTTCTGGAAACGTCGCCCCCACACACACAACCCCACAGTGGTGCTGCACAAACCCCCAAAGGCAAAACAGACCCTCAACTCCTCTATCAACTTTTCCATTTTCTGTAATGAACAAGAAGAGAATTTGCATTGTGATCCTCCCTTCCAATCTCTTGATTAACTTCTACTCAGCCAAACATGGGAGAGCTTCCTCCAGCTGAGTTGTAAAGGTTTAGTATCTCCGATGGAGCCAGGCTGGGAGAGCTGGGGGCTTGCCTGGAGAGAAGAAGGCTCCAGGGACAGCTCAGAGCCCCTTCCAGGCTCTAAAGAGGCTCCAGGAGAGCTGGAGAGGGACTGGGGACAAGGGGGACAGGACATACGGAATGGCTTCCCACTGCCAGAGGGCAGGGATGGATGGGATATTGGGAAGGAATTGTTCCTGTGAGGGGGGGGAGGCCCTGGCACAGGGTGCCCAGAGCAGCTGTGGCTGCCCCTGGATCCCTGGCAGTGTCCAAGGCCAGGGTGGAGTGGGCTTGGAGCAGCCTGGGACAGCGGAAGGTGCCCCTGCCCATGGCAGGGCTGGAACTGGAAGAGCTTTAAGGTCCTTTCCAACCCAAAGCAGTCTGGGATTCTGTGATCTCTTTCCATTCACTTTAGCCCTGGGAACAGCTCTCAGACAAGTTTACACAAGTTAACAACGTTCTGCTTCCTGCAAATGTAAAAGTGCAGAAGCCAAATATTCTTTCAGGTAAAACAGACACCGTCTTCCACTCTGAGTGTTTAATTTGAGATGTTTATGACTCTTCCTCACACTCACATCAAAGCACCCCCAGGACAGGCAGGGGAAGAGAGTTACTTGTGATACATCTTTTCTCATGTAAAGACTTAGCGTTACAAGGAAGTCTTGAATGAAATGCACACACACATTTAAATAAGTGTCTCTAAGGAAAATAAAACTTGTTAAGCTCATCCCATCCCTTTATATGTTTACAGGACTTCTGAAAACTGTTTGATGCTCTGTAGGTCCCTTTCTCAGTGACCTGACACCTCTCTAAAGTGCCAA
Source organism: Illadopsis cleaveri (assembly GCA_013399915.1). Lineage (NCBI taxonomy): Eukaryota > Metazoa > Chordata > Aves > Passeriformes > Timaliidae > Illadopsis > Illadopsis cleaveri. Next base: position 2,767 of record VXBB01018720.1, read on the forward strand.
GATTTTATGAACAGCAGCTGTACTTGCCCATGTTGCTTCCAAACCCACAAAGATTTCAGAAATAAATGAGGATTCATCAAAAGCAACATTTTTCCTGGAAGGCTGTTTCTTCTAAACAGACACTTCTTCCCAAATGCCTTCTCTGAGACTTTCAGCAGCACAAAGGACAGGGATTCCAGGAGTAATCCATAGAATCATGTAATATTTTGGGCTGGAAGGGATTTTAATGCTCATCTGGTTGCACCCCCTGCCATGGGCATGGACACCTTCCACTATCCCAGGGTGCTCCAAGCCCCATCCAGCCTGGCCTTGGACACTCCCAGGGCTGGGGCAGCCACAGCTGCTTACAGAAGCAGCTCATCCAAGAGATCATGGGAGACTTTAAACTGTAGTAGAAGCAGAGAAATAACTGGATGCAACCCAGTGGAGAATCAGGAATAATTAATCCTGTGCTCACAAGACTCTTTATCCAGCTGCCTCTCTGATTCCAGAGCACATCTTTTCCTTACTCAGCCTGACATTCCAATCCCTCACCTTGCACCAGTGAGCTGCCAAAACAAGAGAACCCTCAGCTCACGGAGGGTTGAGCAAGGCTTTCCTCTTTAAATCTGTGCCTCCAACCACTGCTGAAGGAGAAGGATTCACCTCCGAGCACAGCAGTGCCCTGGGATCAGACATTCCTCCGTGCTGCCACACCTTCTCCAAAAGCTGAATTGCTGTTTGTTTGGGTGACATGGGAACGTCAGAAAAATCAGACAAGCTCCTGCTTCTTCCCAGGGACCCCAGCTGTGCTGCCTGCTAACATCAGCCTGCTGGGGTGAGCTCAGGAAGGATGAGAATGTGGGACAAGAGGAGGATTTCCTCAAGACAGAAATTAGTGCTGGTGATACTGATTAAGCACAAACACAATGTATTGTCGATTACTGTGTCCAAATGAGCTTTTGTGACACAGTTTTAAGAAAAAAACAGGCAGCTCTTGCCAAGAAATACTCTTAGAGATGCTCAACACAAATGTGCACTAACTTTTATGTAAAGAAAAATCCTGTCATTTCATAGCTCTCATCTGATGCTGTTTGCTGCAGTCACAATGGACTCTAAGGCTCTTTCCAATTTTCCAGCACAAAATCCTAATCTGAGGATGTCCTAATGAAGTGAGACAAATGCTCAGCACAAACCCAGCCTGGCAGTTCTGCCATGGCCAAATCCCGAGGTCAAGGTTTGCAGGCAACATTTGGAGAAACTCTGCCTATGTAAACGAAGACACACTTTGGCCTGTCGCTGCCATCACATGCAGAAGCATTTTTCTTGGAGAAAAACAAAGCAATCTGCATAATCCTGGCAAATGGGCAAGGCAATTTCATCACTCATGTCCAGCACTTTGTGCTGCAATTTCCTAAAGGATATTCCAGGCAATTTTAAACACACATCACCCCCAAGAATCAATCTAGCACTGAAGCCACTTTGGCTCTGTGGGGGAGGAATTTAAGGTTTTTCTGCTGGTGCTAAATAAAACATGAGGATATGGGTGCTCCAGGTTCAGAAAGCAGCACATCCCCGTGTCAAATAACTTGATTTTCTCAAGGCTTCTCTGCCTCTTTGCTCTTTGCCTTTACGTAGTGCCTTCCACACATCTTTCTCTTTCCCAAAGGATTTAAGGACCAGTCTCTCCAGCTGGCTGCCCTCTCCTGGATGGAATCAAAAAGTGTTTGATTACTTCCACTTAGATAAAATGCAGTGATCTGCTTTTAATTTTTTTTCCCCCTTGGATCTGTATAATCACAAAGGTTCCACTGTGCCAGAACAAGAACTATGAAATTCTAAGGGGCTGCTTCATAATCCTCAACAGAGCTGCCAACTTTTCTGAGAGTAGAGTTTTTAGCCAAATTGCCTTTTTTATATATACATAACAAAGTTTTAAATTTTTACATTTCTTTCCTATATTTACCATTGTCTAAATCCCACTGTTGTTCCCTTGTAAACTGCCTAATCCCTCTCCTCAAACACGCTGGAAAACATTTCCATATCTCTTTGTTGCTGAAGGTAAGCTTGTTAAACACAGAATATTTCTGTTGGAAGGATTCTTATATAATCTTTTCCTCAAGTCAGGGTCAAATATTTCTTTGCTACTCTCAACCAGTGCTTGGCTGACCTCAGTTAAAGCCAGCTGATAATGGGGACTGCACAGTTTTTGCAGGGAACCCACTCCACTCCTTCCCCAGTTAACCACTGGTGTTCCTCCAGGTTCGTTTCCCCACTCCTGAGATGAGCAAAGGGCTCCGGGGATGATTTTCTAAAGGATCCATTCATCAGGGAGCTGGGAGTTTCACTCCGGGAGCCCTCATCTTTAAATTGAGGGCAAGGATTAGGATGCAGAGTGGAAAGGCTGAGGACAAAACATCCCTTGCAGAGGGTTTCAGTCGCTGCCAGCGGCACCGCGGAGCCGGAGGGTTCTCCGGGCGTTCTGTGAGCGCGCTCACACGACCAGCCGCGCTTTGAAACTTTCACTGCACATCTGTGCATCCCTGCCTGCGCTCGGCAGCGAGCCAAGGGCTGGATTCCTGCGAGTCCGTGCAGCTCCCACACGTCCACAGCGCTAGGACCCAGAGGGAGCCGGCTCGCTGTGAATCAGAGCGGAGCCCTGAGCGCTGAATGAGGCTGCGACGGCAGCGGGAATGTGAATGGCTCTGCGGGCTGGCCACAGGGGCCGAGGACAGGGGTGCCACGGAGCGCAGAGCAGCCTGGACACCCCTCGGGCAGCGCCGAGCCCCCGGCGAGCAGCGCTCGGGCTCTGAGGTGAGTGACCCGCCCGGCCCCGCACGGCCCGAGCGCGGCTGCGGCACCGCGGGCAGCGCGGCACGGCCACGGTGCGGAGCCCAGACCGGTCCCGGAGCCCCGGGGGTTCTCTGGCAGGAGGAGGCACCGATGGGATGGGATGGGATGGGATGATCCGTGCAGCGCGGAGCGCTCGCTGCTTGCGAGCGGCGTTTGGTTTGGTTTGGTTTGGTGAAACCGAAAATCGCATCTGCTGAGGCAGGTTTGGCTGCACGCACATCTGGAAGGTGTTCGTGGGGCAGCTGTGGAGAAGCTTAAGGCTTGAAAAACATCTTTAGCAGGAGCAGCTTAATTTCAGGGAAATGCGAATGTTCTTACTCTTTTTATCCAGGTATATGGGAACTTAGTTTTATTTGCATTCTACAGCAGTTACACCTATATGAAAATTCTTTACTGGCTTTGTTCTGAATATTGAGGCTTTCTTATTTCCTTTCTCCACCCTCCACCCCTCCCTGTGATAATTCTACTCTAGATAAAAACTCCTTTCTTTCTTTACTAATATAAATAAATAGGAATTCTGCTGAATCAAAGCGTGACTGACCCAAGGCAGGATCCTTTAGCTGCAGACAGAGCAGCACTTCACTAAAGACCGTGTTATCCTCTGGGATGTCCACTTGGAAAAGCTCACGACCTCCCTGCTGCCTGTGTGTAGTGACAGGATGGAGCTGACAATGTTTATTGATTTATAGCTGGTGATAACACTGTTTTAGCTGAGACACTGCTCACAGACAAAAACGGGGACCCCAGGCAGGGAGACAGAAGGAATTTGTGTGCTGAGAACAAAAAGTGTTTGTGCTTCGGTTCTTTCTTCACTTTAAATTCTCCTTATAAAGCTCAAGAAGTTTTAGAAAAACAGCAAAAGTGAGCGTGCCTGTCAGGCTGGTTTTCCAAGTTGTCACAGCTTGGAAGTTGCATTGTGACTGTTAGACAGATAATTTATGGATGTTTTCATGCCTTGGAGTATCTCAATAAAGTTCTTGGGGCACTTTTTTTGCTAAGCCAAACTAAAATGTGACGATTATCTGCAATAAGACAGAGAGGGAGCTGACTTGTCTGTGCATTCCTGCTTGTGGCACTTCTGAGCTGGTTCAGATATTGTGGAAAACAGGCTTTTAAAATCCCCCTGCCAGCTGCCATTTCAGGTGGTTATTATTGTCTGAAATTCAGAGGGTTGCAATATTTTCTGCAATTCCTCAAGAGGTTACAGGGATGGAATGAAGAATCAAATATATTGGAGAGTTCTCATGTGTGATAAGAAAGACTCGGCCTTTATATGTATTAATAATCATAGACATGAATCATTTTTAAACAAATCTCAGTGAGGTCTGGAGAGGAGCCCCCTGACACATCTGTGCAGTACCAGGGATTGCACAGCTTGATCAATCCCAGCCACTCACCCCGCAGGGATCTGGCCCTCCTAACAAGGTGGTAAAGAAAGTAACTGTGGCTCTATTTCCTCATCCTTTTAGCTAAGCATTGCCCCTTTTCCCCATCGATATCTGAATTTATCTTTTTAGACGTCTTCATTTGAGTTTGGTGGAGAGTTACAATGAGCACAAGCATCATTTTAATGGGTTAAAATGCTAAATAAACAATTACTTCATAGGTTAACTGAGCAGCCTATGAAATAACTACAAGATATTAATTTTAAAAATCAGTTTAGAAAAATACCTAAAATACACATTCAGATTAGCATTTACAAGTGTAAAATATCTTTATATAATGGGATGTCTAGAAAAAGGGTCAAATAAAACACATTAAAAACTAGATTATTTCAATCAATAGAATAAATCCCATAAATTCCCCGACTGCTCCATGGCTTTGGCCATATAAATGTTCCTTTAAGCACAGATTCCATTAACTGGTTTTCTGTTTCCTTACAAAATTCTTTTAGGACTAACAGAATATTGAATATGTACTAATTAGCATTACTGACTTAAATTAAGGGCACTTGGAAAAAATACTGGTAATTTTAAGAAGTTAACAGAAATCTTTGACTTTTCTAATCTGCATTTTACAAACAAACTGCTGATCAAGAAAAAAAAAAATATATAAAGGGTTAATAAACCCGATGGGTTCATTCCAAAAGATTCAGTGCTCTAACAGCAGCAGTCAGCGCTGGATTGGTGGGGTTAGAAATATTTGTCGATCCCAAATGCGAGGCCAATAAAAGCCGGGGAAACTCAACCCCTTCCAGCCCAGCTACAGCAACGGTGACCTCTGCCGGCAGCTGCCCGGGCAAAGGATTTGTTAAACACAAGTATTGATCAAATCTCATTCTATTCCCAGAGAAAGGGGGCAACACCTCTTCCCACCAAATTTATCTCGTGGAAAGAAAGAAAGAAAGTTGTCCTAGGGCAGCGGAGCTGGGAAAGGGGCTCAGCCTGGAGAAGAAGAGGCTCAGGGGGAATTTCTGGCTCTGCACAACTCCCTGACAGGAGGGGACAGTAAGAGGGTCAGGTTCTGGGAACAGGGAACAGGGACAGGACAAGAAGAAGTGGCCCCAAGTTGTGCCAGGGGAGGGTCAGGTTGGATATTATGGAAAAATTCTCCCCTGAAAGAGTTGTCAGATACTGGGACAGGCTGCTGACAGCAGTGCTGGAGTCAACACCCCAAAGTGTTCAAAAATGCAGAGGTGTGGCACCCGGGGAGGTGGCTCAGGGGTGAGCACCGTGCTGCTGTGTTAACATGTGGATTCAATCTTCTCAGACGTCTTTTCCAGCCTTAATGATTCCATGATTCTGTGGAAGCAAAAGGCACATGCACCAACACTCCTACAACTGCATTCCCACCCTGGCCAGAAGGAAATTCTCCCTGTGCTGGGTCTGACCTGAGCAGGGTCACAGAGGCCAAAGCATTTTAAGAACATTTCTCCAACCAAAGCCCAGGGACAGATGTCCTGTGGGATGTGTTGTGGCTTTTTCTCTCCCCACAATGCCCTTTGTGCAGGCCCACAGAATTCATTAAATATTTGTGTGTGTGTGTGTGTGTGTGGATGTGAATTTATACCAAAAACTATGTGGTCAAGCAAAGCAAGATAAATTTGCTGTTGCCAAGAGATCACAGTATCAATCATTGTGAGTTATTGCACTCCTGTCTGCCCAGTGCCACTAATACTACAGCCATGGAATTTGGGGAAAAGAAGATCTCAGACCCTCAATATAAACTCATCCCATCCCCAAGTCCTGGGTACTGCTTGTAGTTCTGGTCACTGGTTACAAGGATAAAAGCAGAAAGTAAAACAAGAAAAGGTGCAGGATGATGAAAGCCTGGAACATTTTCCGTATTTAGAGAAACTACAGAGATTATGATTTCTGTCTGGAAAAGAGATGGCTGTGCAGGGTTGTGAGGGAGATATTTATAGCCATGGTTGTCCTTAAGATGTTGAGAGGAAATGGCTGTTGTCAAAAATCGAGGAGCAGGAAGTAAAGCTGGCAGGTGGCAATGCCGAGGCAAACAGAACGAGGTGGTTCCTCTCTTTGGGCATCAGGGAGCTGTGGAATTCCTCCCCACGGGATACTGCAGGTCACAGGGTTCAGACAGCAAGCACTGAGAGCAAAGCTGCTGCCTGTGCTTCTAGAAATCTGTGGCTCCACAATGAACTCTGAGTGGGATGAGCAGCCCAAGGAGATGATCCCCACGTGGTTGCTCTGTGTGTACCCCACTCCCCAGCCACCCCCAGGGGCTGCAGGATGCAGAATTCCTCATCTGGATGCACTTCTGCTCTAGTTCCTCCTCTTTGGTGCTTCAGCAGTCAAATACTTGGCCTACCTCACCCCAAAAAAGGTGACTGTGTAATATTTACTGTGGGTTGCCAGTTCATTGGTGAAAAAATGGCAATTCTGGCAAAATGAAAAGGTAAAATAGCATCCTTCATTTTGGTTTTTGCTCAAGGATTAGGTGTAGGCCAGTGTTCATAGATGTTACTACTGCAGAAAGACATCAGTGATGAGATTTACAGCTCTTCAGGCAAATCAGTGTCTGAGCAGATTATGAGACATTGGAGAAGGGCCTGTGAATCCTGGGGCATCTTGTGAAATTCACTGAAATGGAGAAACACCATTTTATCTCATCTCAATGTGGTCTTCATATGGAGCTGGCATCTTATTTGAAAATTTTTATAGAACTCAGGTCTTTTCTAACAGCTTCTACTAAAAATATTATCCACTAATAAATATCAAGTAAAAAGTAGCAGGGAAATGCCTCATTAATTACACTGACAACAACCTTTCACTCTGAGAGCTGCATCACCCTGAGAAATGCAGCAGAGAAGGAAGTGCCAGCAGTGAAACCTGGATGCCAAGAACCTGAGTGCATTGGCAGAGAGCTGAGGAGTCACCAAGGACATGCAGAGCTGGCTACAGCAGCCCAGAGCCAGAACAGCTCCTGGGAGAGACATTTAGATCACACCAAGGCTGGACAGCAGGAGAGAATGAGCAAAGTGCTGCTCAGAATTTGGAGCCTGCACACAGCTGAAAGTTGCCCAGTGCAAGGAGAAATCAGGCCCTAAATACACACATACATATTATCTAAACTCAAATGACTGCAGCAGGTAGTTTGAAATAAGGTTTGATGGCTTTTCTGTCACGTTCCTGTCCATCCTTTGAGCAGCCCCAGGCCACTGCTCACTGAATGAAACACCTCAGATTTTTCCTTACCTTGGAGGCAGCTGTTTAATCACCTTTCTTCTTTTTTCCCTCTGCATTTCCAACAATGCTTTGAGAATTTATGGCACAGTGGTGGACACCATCAGATAACCCAAATCAAGATGTGTCAGTCACGCACTGTCTGTGGCTGGGATTGATTTTACCACATAAAATCATAGGATTGTTTGAGTGAGAAGGGAACTCCTCCCATCCCCCCCCTGCCATGGCAGGGGCACCTTCCACTGTCCCAGGCTGCTCCAAGCCCCAGTGTCCAACCTGGCCTTGGACAGTGCCAGGGATCCAGGGGCAGCCACAGCTTCTCTGGGCACCCTGTGCCAGGATCTCCCCACGCTCACAGGGAGGAATTTGTCCCCAGTATCCATCCAACCCTGCCCTCTCTCAGTTTAAAGCCATTCCTCCTTGTCCCATCACAGGGACACGACTTCCACATTTCACAGAGACGTTTCCTGGAAGAAACTGAGAGGTGCTGACAATGCACCAAGGTGAGGAGTTGCCTGGCCTGGACTTCCCAACCAAACCCTGACAAAATCCCCCTCAGTGTGACAGAAATCAAACCTGCAGTGCCCAGATCACTTGAGGTAGTTCAAGCCTTCTTTTATTCAGAGGTTTTCTAAAACTGAATACCAACAGACCATAAACTGTTTCCAAAAGTCTTTTCCTCATTTATCTTCCTGGCTCCAAAATCCAATTTCCTGTCCCCATGGGCTCCATAACAATGTGCTAATAAAAGATCAGATTCTGCTCCCATTGACTTGCTAGGAATCAAAATCCTCACTGATTTCAGTGGGAAAAGATTCAAGAGCAAAGAAAGACAAAACTCAAGCAGAAAGTAAAACAAGTTCTTTGGCTTTGTTTTGGGCCTTAGTTTACGTATTATTGACACAATCATGGAATTATTGAGGTTGGGAAAGACCTCCAAGGTCACCAAGTCCAACCTTTGACCAACATCACAGTGCCCACTAAACCATAATGACCACTTATGTTATGCAAATATGAAGCTCCTCCAAGAATAAAATCAAAGAAATGAATTAAATTAATAACTACCATTAGTCATGAAAGTGAATCTGGTTTGTAACTCAGGGCTGGCCATTTCTTTTGAACTGCCATTATTGGTGAGAAATGTTGCTGCCTTAAAGAGGATGCAGCAAATATTGCCTTAGCTCATTTACTTGTTAACTGCCCAGGAAATTTATAAAGATTACACTGATTCTGACAGTTCTGACCTATGGTGAGTAAATTAGCCAGTGTAAATACAGCTGGGAAGCAGATTATGTGTTCGATAACTTTCTATTTGCCAAGTATGGCTTTTCCAGGTGAAAAACTAATATTTTGATTTTTTCCAGTTCTTAATCACTTTGTATCTCCCCTTGTTGTATAGGTAGGAAGGTGACACAGGTCTTTTACTGGTCTGGTTCACTATTTTACTTTTGACTGTTTTATTTTGTTCCTGACACAACCATATGTGATCCAGGCTCTTTAAAAAAAAAAAAGAATAATTCTGAAATTTTTGTCATGGGGATTTGCCAGGCACCTCATTGCTACGTAATACTTTGATTATGATACATTTAAGAGCTCTGGCTCACAAAATAAGTGTTTTTTTATTTTGAAACATAGCTTTTATCCTTTTTCTTTGACGACTTTATGTGCTGGATGAGTCAGGTATGAGAAAAGACCTGTGCTTGTTCACAAAGAGCTTTGCCCTGTGGTGGATGACACAGCCTGCATTTTCCAAATGCATCATTTCCTGCCCATTATTATTCCATGATCCTTTTGGGATTCTCTATGTCCCAGCATCAGACCAGTAAGGGATTTTAGGTGGGTGCATTCCCACAGCCATACAATCTGTTTATGTGAATTATTTGGACCATGATATGCTCATCTTGCTCTTAGAATCTTCTACTTGCCCCTATCAGAGACAACGAGCCCCTCACCTGGTCATTTTCCTGTGCTGAGAGGACATTAAAGGGCTTCTGTCTAAAAAGGAAGAAGTTGATTATTCTTGTTTCTGTTCAGTGTTACCAATTTTATCCATTTCCCTCAGCAAAACTGATCACAGTAACTGCACTTCTTACCTGGGAGGAGAAAGTACATGAAGTGCATCGAGGGAAATAAATAAGCACAGAACAGGCCACTGAGGCGAGGTGTGGGTTTATTTTCTGTGTCAAAAATCTTTTCCATCCCTTCCCTCATTACTGGGGAGCAACCTGGTCCAGTGGAAGGTGTCCCTGCCCGTGGCAGGGGGGGAATGGGATGAGCTTTAAGGTCCCTTCCCACCCAAACCATCCTGGAATTCCGTGATTGTTGTTATCAGTGCTCTGAACATCCAACATCCACGTTCTCCTTCTGCCTGGATCCAGGCACTCCCTGCCCCGCTCCCTCCTGCCAAACCTTCCTCTCATCATTTTCTCAGGCATAAGCTGTAAAGAGGAGAGTGCAAAGAGTCACTGCTCAGCCTCACATTCCAGGACACTTTATCTATGCCAAAAGTGTGAGTTTCTGGTTTTGGCAAAGCATCCAGAATCCAAAGCATCAGAGGGAGTTTGATCCATGAGCTCTCCCTGGGTGCACGTTCCTGGTGCTGGGAAGGGCTGTACTAGAGACCATTTCTTTTCTTTGTGTGTTCTGAGAGACAAAAGTGTGTGGCCCTTCCCTTCTCATTTCTTCCCCCCATCTTTGAAAGCAAAGAAATTAGAAAACTATTTAATGACCTGCAGAATTTCACCCCTTTGTTCAGTATTTCAAATTTTTAAAAGGATTCCCGTAATTTGAATTCAGTCTTCAGCACTTTGCTTGTGCCATCACTTGAAAGGAAAAGGAAATACTTTCTGTGAAAACAGCACATCTCCAGTGCCACAGGAAAGCTGATGTGAGGTTTAAAGTTCAGACTTAAAGTTCATCTCTCTCCCTTTGAATTTGCAAAAGCTCATTTCCAAGTGACATGTATTTAAACTCTGGCCTTGTGCACAGAAATGAAGTACACACCTAATCAGCAAAACTCCCCTCTGGTTTTCATTTTAAGCAGGCCAAAATGATCTTGTAAGGCTTAGACCTTGATTATTGCTTTGAACCCAATACTAATGCAAAGAAACCCCAGAGAAAAGTTGAAAGATGCAAAATTCAGTCACAATAGGCTTTTTTAAAAAGATGGTTCAGTTAGAAATCTGCTAGACATATGTTATTTTAAAAAACAGAATAAAAAGCCAATTTCTTTTGTGTTAAACAATGTAAAATTGTCATGTATTCATCATCTGATGAAAATTGTAGCAAAAATAGGCAAATAACAAAGAAAAATCTATTCGTATTGCCACAATGATGTCAATAATCTGTGGAGTCCCACTTTTCAACAGCATTTAATATTTTCATACTACAAATCACATCTGGCTACAAATGTCATCTTCTGTCTCCTCCCTCTCCATCCTCATCCATATTCTCTTCCTTCCAGTTCACAATAAAACTGCTTTTTTTGTAACCACAATCATTCTTCCTGACAACTGATCCACCACACAAAAGCATTAACAAATAACACTGTAATAAATACAAGGTGCACAGCAAATATCCAGACAGGGAAAATACGTGGTTACATATGGGGCTGTTATAATGACAGCTAATTTCAAATATATCAGCTTATTTGTACTAATTAATACTGACACAACCTCCATGGAAATTCAGATTTGGAATGGGAGTTTTCTGAAGGCTTTTGGTGGAGCTACAGAAGGTGTGAAGCCTGTGGCACCTGTGTTCACATCCTGCTGCAGAAAAGTGATGGATCTTTAAGTGAAATACAAACCAGAATCACAATTATGTGGGGAAAAAAGATGATAGAATTTATTACAGAATCATTAAGGTTGGAAAAGACCTCCAAGATCATCAAGTCCAACCTCTGCTTGAACACCACCACACCCATGACATCATTTTGCACCCCCTGTTGTGGCCAATGCCCCACAGCAAAGGCCAGAGCCACATCCCAGAGCTGGAGGCTCCCACCAAGGCCTTCCCAGGGGATCACAAGGTGAAGGAGCAGTTTGGAAGGTCTCACTCAGTGTTCCCAGATTCCCTGAGAAATCCCAACACTTCTCTTTGCAGGGGTGGGCAGAAAGGTTGGAAGGTTTAGGTGGGATATTTGCAAGGAATTTTAGAATTAGAATCAGAATCACCAGGTTGGAAGAGACCTCCAGGATCATCAAGTCCAACCCAACTCTAACCTCAACTAAACCCTGGCACCAACTGCCACATCCAGGCTTTTCTTAAACACATCCAGAGATGGTGAATCNTGATTCTTTCCAATGCTGGGGCTCACGTGAGGTGCTCCCACCTGCTCTGCAGGCTCAGCCAGAGGAAGAAATGCCCAGCCCAGGTGCAGGGTTTGCAGCCAGATGTCCGTGTTGGAACTTCAGCCCTGGGATCACTGCTGACTGCAGAGGGCTGGCTCACCCTGTGTGCTATTGCCCTGGGTCACAGCAGGACTGTGCCTCATTAGCTGTGACATCAAATCCAGTTGTTAATTGTGCTTGGAATTTCTGATATTACAATGGGATGGGATAGCTGCACATGACAAATATCAAATACTCATCAAAGTGAGCAGTCAATAAAATTGTGCAACCATGTGCGTGCAGGGAAAAAGATGATTCATTTACAGATGTGCTGCTGCTTTTTCATTGCTGCACACAACCTGGGGCACATCAGGAACCAGACAAATGTTTAAATACCACCGTTATTTTCCACCAGACAAACTCTTGCAAAAAGTCTGACATTTCAGCTCCTCTTTGAAACAATTTCTGCTGGATGCAAGAAGCAAAACCCATAGAAATATCCTTTTGGGATTAATTCTCTAAACATAATGACTAAAAAGCCTACTGGCTTCACTCTAAAATACTGCAATTTTTGCTGCTAGTTCTAATAGCTGCAAGAACTAGGTATTATTTATGTCTCTAAAACCTCCTAAAAAGTTGTTTTAACTCCTTGAGGCTGCAGATTTTCTGTTGCAGAGACAAGGCAGCACTGCAGCATCTTTCAGAAGGAAGAAATGTGAGAGGGCAAGTGTCTTGTTGCAGCCTGTTAATCTGTACATTACACTGTAACCTGCTGTAAGCCTAGGAAATGGAAATAAAAGGGAGCTCTGGTGAAAATCTTCAAATTATTGCAAAGAACAAGTTTTCAGGAAGCAATTAACTGCCTGACTGGGAATATCCCTGCTTTTTATTTGATGTCTAACTCATGGGTGGTATTTTGAAACATTTGATTGAGCTCAGTCAATTAGTCTTGATTATGGTTTGGCTTTTCCCTCAGAATAGGCTGATCCATAGAGAATGCCACTCATACCAGCACTGAGGCAGAGCAGGATGACTCAGCTGATTAATCAGCTTTCTTTTCTCTTATTAACAAGCAAGACTTTGGCTTCCCCAGCTGCTGAAGTGATCACTATCGAGCTCGTGTTGTAACTCACACAGCTCTGATCACCCCTGACTCACATTCTGAGAGCAGGAAAGTCACCTGCACCCCTGATGTGTCAGAGAATCGTGGAATTACAGAATCCCAGACTGTTCTGAGCTGGAAGGGACCTTAAAGCTCATCTCATTCCACTTTGCACTGGACCAGGCTGCTCCAAGCTCCCCCACACCTCTGTGACTGGGGGACACAGCAATGCTTCACCCAGGGGCTGCTGTTCACCATAAAGTCCTTGGCATGTGCAGGAGAAATGTTCCCATTCCTGTTGCTTTCTGATCGAGATTTGTGCCTAATTTGGAATCAACCATAATTTCCAAGTTTATGGGTTCTGACAATTCCTTCCAGACAAGCAGGTACTGAATCCTCAGCTGTGTTTTGCCAAATAAATCTAATCACTTCCTTAGAACACAGCACAGAATCTGCAGATGAGCCGTTTTTTCCAATCCAAAAATTAGATTAATTTATTAACTAAGTTAATGGAAGAAAAAAAAAAGGCTACTTGTAAAAATCTTAAGTAAACACAGAGCTTTTTTCTCTTTCTTTAATAGGTAAATGGCACAAAACACACAGAGTACAGGCACAGTGTGTAATCATGGTCATGAAATGCCCACAATGTAAATGGACTTAATGACAAAATTAAACAAATCTCAATTAAAGGCACAATGATTCCACACAGGCAAAACCCATCACTCTCCCAGCTTCCCACTAAATAGATCTCCAAGCATGGAAAGGTTGCCAGCTATGGGGAACAGTTTAGAAAGTTAATGACAGTACAAATGGGATTCACTGGAGACTGTAATCCTGACTCTGAAGGCATTGCCAGAGGCCTGACATGAAGGAACAAGTACTATTTCAAGCAGACTGCAAAGCCAAGGCAAAGATTAACATCTGTCAGGATCAGCTACAGATGAGATTCTTATTGATCCTTGAATGTCACAAGAATTTAGAAGGGCTCAAAAGAACTTTAAAGAGAATAATCAACTATCTGTGGATTTGGTTTGTAAATCTGAGGTACCTTTCCCATATTTCAGCTATTTTTTTTTTTTCAAGCAGCTGTGTGTGATGTAGCTCAGTGCTACAAGGCAGAAGAGCTATTTCTTCCAACTTAGTCACTGTCAAGCTTAGTCTTGCAGGAAAAGCAGTGGCAGGGAGCAGTTCTGGTGCTGTTACCAACCTCCAAGACACAGCTTTTCGTGTTTGGACTGTGTTGCTGTGGATTTTGTTTCTGCCTCATCCGTATCTATCCCTCCTAACAAGATTAAGGCTTTGCTCACATTCTTCTAATTAAAATGCTGTAATTCTGAGAAGAAGATTCCACGTCTTCTTTTAGCAGGGTAATCAGTACATCTGTGAGTTCAAGTTACTATTTTTTAACATCAAAGCTTGCACAAAGATAGCTCTCTTCCAGGCAGGCCATGACTTTTTATCCACACTGGTTTGAATAACAGGCTCCTTTTTGTAGTGGGATCAACATCATCTCCTGCAAGGAAAGGCTGGGAGAGCTGGGAATGATCAGCCTGGAAAAGAGAAGGGTCCAGGGAGACCTGAGAGCTCCTTCCAGTGCCTAAAGGGGCTCTGAGAGAGACTTTGGACAGCCTGGAGTGCCAGGACACAGGGAATGGCTTCCCACAGACAAAGGGCAGGGTTAGATGGGATATTGGGAAGGAATTGTTCCCTGGGACGGTGGGCAGGCCCTGGCACAGGATGCCCAGAGCAGCTGTGGCTGCCCCTGGATCCCTGGAAGTGTCCAAGGCCAGGTTGGAGTGGGCTTGGAGCAGCCTGGGACAGTGGAAGGTGTCCCTGCTAATCAAAAGCTCCCAACATCTTGTCCTGCCAGGAGCACACAAGCATTTTTCTGCAGCATTTTTTCCTTATTAAACTGGAAGAAGCATGGTCTGAGTGGAGTGTGCCCAGGGCAGGGAACAGAGCTGGGGAAGGGGCTGGAGCCCCAGGAGTGGCTATGGCAGCTGGGAAAGGGGCTGAGTCTGGAGAAAAGGAGGCTCAGGGGGGACCTTGTTTCTCTGCACAACTCCCTGACAGGAGGGGACAGCCGGGGGGATCGGGCTGTGCTCCCAGGGAACAGGGACAGGAGGAGAGGGAACAGCCTCAGGCTGAGCCAGAGGAAGTTTGGATATTAGTGAAAATTTCTTCACTGAAGGCATTACCCCAGGGCCCCAGGCTGCCTGTTGGAGTGGAATACCTGGAAATGTCCAAAACCCACACAGATGTGGTGCATGGAGACACGGTTTAATGGTGGACATGACAGTGCTGTGTTAACAAACTTAAAGGATTTTCCCAACCTTAGTGATCCTGTGAACTTCAAGCTGTATTTCACTTACCAGGCGCAGCCTTGAAATTTTATATACAAAGTTTTTGGTTCTGTAGCTTCTCCTTGCTGTCTCAAGGTACCACTCCACAGCTTTCCTCCCCTCACTCCTTCCCCCTGTTTTCTCTAAGGGTGTGACACAGCACTAAGAGACAGTTTTGTTTAATCAGCTTCTGCAAGACTGTTTTGCTGAATGTAGGTTGAGGAAACTCATTACAGCAGTTTGGTCCTTCCAGTCCAAGAGTTCCCACATTCAATCCACTGATTGTTCTCACTGTGGAAATGGGGAACAAAAAGGTTCATATCTAATATAATAAAAGGTAGCAAGGAAAATAATATGCTGCTAAACACAGGAATAGTAATCTTCTAATCCTGGCCTACTTTTATAAGAATTTCCAAGTCCACATACCAGGGAAGTCAGTGAACCCCACAGAAAGCTGAAGTGTGAGTAGTCCAAGGATGTCCAATGCCATCAGTGATAGCATTGTGTTACACTTCAGGGGTTCAGAGCTGTTCAGACTCAGAGCAGGACCAAAGAGAGTGCCAGAAAATAGTTATAGAACATTTCTAGTGGCAGAAACACTCAAGGGCACGATTTAAAGGAAAAAGAGGCATCTTTCCCATTGTAATTTGCACTGGAGCAACAAAAGGCTTTCAACAACCAGATGATGCCAGAAAATGTAAAGACCCTTCAGATGCTCCTCACACAAGTGAGTTGCCAAACACAGATTTATAAGAGCTGCTGAGACTGCCAGGTCAGTCCAACTCCCTGTTTCCTGTTCTTAAGCAAAGGTTGCTGAACTCCATTTAAACTTCTTTGCGCTCTGTTCTGTGCTTGAAGGATTCCCACAGTGCAGGACAGGACCTGATCTCTCCTTTACAGACACCCTTCTGTTGGCCTGTCCTTTGCACAGAGGGGCTGTGTGGCCAGGAGAGCTGTTCAAAGGCACAGGAATTTATTCCAGAGACAGCTGCAGGCTCCCAGCAAGGGAGGACGTCCTGCACGCTGCAGCATCCTTCACTTCTCTGCGTGTTACATCCTTCAAGCTTTGTGTGAGGTGAGGATATTCCAGAGCTGTCAGCCTCCAGAGGTTCAAGATCCAGACAAACGAACCCCTTTCCCACATTGAAGTGTCACCTTAAATTTCATTTCACCTTAAACAGCTGAGCGGGGGAATAAAAACCTCCTATCTGAAAACATCCACAGCAGCTGCCTCCCCTCAGACTCTGACATAACACAAAGATGGAAAACTCCTACTCCTACTCCCCACTGCTCGCTGGGCCTTTGCCCAGCAGCCCACAAAGTCCAGCTGAAATATGGCCCCAGCTCAAACTGTCTCTGCTCCCTGGGAGCACGAGCAGATTTGTTGTGCAGCAGCTGCCTGACACACTGGGGATGCTCAGAGCGCTGAAGTTTGGGCTGTGCTTCTCTGGCCTCACAGGTTTGGTGTTGGGGTCACAGCTGAAGGAGAGCTGAGATTCTCAGAGCACAGGAATGAAGTAACCCTTAAATCAATCTCTGTGCTAACTCAGTGCAAAGAAACACAACTTGGATTAGTGTCTCTGATTATATATTTTGTTGCTAATGTACAGAATCCATCACATTTTGTTACCACCCCTCTTTAGGTCTGCCAGAAGTTGTCTGGGATTGTGAGGCAATACAGCAATGAGTTAAAACAATCACACAGCAAGGAGTAAATACCTTCCACAGCAGATGAAAGCCAAGATGCTGAAGAGGTCTCACATGTGCTGCAGAGAAGATTGTGTGGGGCAGCAGCTCTGAGGCAGCTGGACTCAATGTGTGACAGGACAAGGCAGGAGCCTTGCAGATAAAGGAGTCAGAAAGCACGTGGAGCAGCACTTGGAGCTGGAGAGGAAACAAAACAGAGGATGTCAACACATAAGCATGACCAGGGGCAGGAGAGAGAGAGCCAGAGAACAGATTTTTAGGGATGGTTATCTCACTCTCCTGCTGCTTTTTAATCTGTCCACTCCATAAAGAAAGGGGCAGAAAAGGGTTTTGGTAAAGAGAGAAGGAGCTGGTACTCACATGGATTACAAACACTGGCAAAACTACTCTTGTTTTTCTACCCCTTGAGGCACGCACACACTAAAATACAATGAACAAATAAGGACAATAAGGCAAATAAAAGCATGTGAAGAAGTAAGATCAGTTTCCCAAACATCCTGAACACTTGTGCTTTGCAGTGGTTTACTCTGCTGCCAAGCAATCAAGATGATCTCTTAGGCCGAACTCAGAAAAAAGTACAGGGGGAAAATGTAGGTATGGAGCATTTTGAATGGTGTCAACACACTTCCATAGAAAGCAGCTTTTAATCCTCACTAAGTGCTGAGGACAGACATACAAACTATGAAAGCCCAGTGGTAAAAATTCCAGCAGCACCACAGTTCACAATCCAGCTCTGTCTCTCCATGGAAATCGATGCAGCTCCGTTGTTTGGAGTGCTGGAAGTGCAAGGTGAAACCCCATTTGCTTGTTTCCTTTTTCTGATTGTGCTCAGATGAGCCACGGCATTAGCAGGAATATCTGAAAGGCCTAAGCAGTTGTAAAAACTTCATGTTTTTCTTGGTAAACCACCCTAGATACCAGGAGACTCCTATTTCTCCTGCAAGAACTACTTGTGCTTGCAGGGAACATTACAAGATGACACTGCAATCTGATAACTCAGTGTTTCTGTGGTTTACTTTGTTTTATTTGGTGGTGTTTCCAGATTTTTTTGTGGAAATCTCTACCCTGTTTCTTAGGAGGTTTTACCCTCTCATTACAAAACTACACCACATCTAAAAGGTTCCTGCTGTGCAGGGAAAGAAAACCCTTTTTTTCCACCTCTTTGGTAACCAAATTTTTAAGCCACCAGCAAGTAGCAAAATACTTCAAAGCTGAAAGTTTTTCTTGCACCCAACTAAAGTATTTGCTTAGTTTAAATTAAACACTAAGATTGTTACTTAATATATATATTTTATTATTATTATATATTACGATATCACTATTTATTTAGATCTGCTTAGTTGAAAACCCACTGTATTTCACATCTCTGTAGTGGAGTGCTTTGGAATTCTAAAGAAATTGTTTTGAACTGAATCTCAAATGGGAAAGGCAGGTGGAGTACAAGGCTTTGAGCACTACCACATCTTTACAACCTGCAGAAAAAAACTCAGGCTTTGCAATGAGCAGATAGACAAATATCTGCCCAAACATTGAAGGTCACCTCATGTACAGCAGGACACAAAGCTTATGTCCAATTGTTCAGAAAATATGGAAATATTCTTCTCAAACGTACAGGACATGTCAAAGAATACAGAAATCAAACAGCTAATGAGCAACAGCCCAATGATTGAGTTCTTTTGTACACACAATTCACCTTGGGGTGTGCTGCTTTAAGGAAAAATATTAACATTTTTCTACAGTTCAAAGTATGCCTGTGCCTTGTGAGTTACAACAAGAAGGGCACAGAGTGAGTGTGACTGCTCTGGGGTCAACACCCATTTCCAGCTGCAATAAAAATAAGGAATTTGATTTCTAAAGGTGTCATTTGAGGGGCCTTTGTCATGATTTTTCCTATTGTAATGTAAAGTAAATCATAAGAGAGGGAATTCAATTCCTAAGAAGGCAATTGAATTCTGTAGGTCTCATGAAAGTAAAATAGATTTAAAAATGGGAAAGAATATCCTAGAAATTAAAAAAAGGAAACAAAAGGAGGTGGGCAGTGGAGAAGAGGAACATTGCTACTGCTTGGAAAGAATGCTGTGTTATTCTTTGGGTTCTTCACATGTTATAGAAGTAAATTCTACTGACCATAAGCGAGTGGGGAGGATCATTTTATTAAGTGTTTGTAAAACCACTCGACATTTCTGGATGGAAAAATCCTACACAAAAAGCAAAGCAATATTCCATTCCAGCACTGACTGCTTCTTCCCTATCTCAGCACTCTGAGTGAACACAAGAGCACCTCCATGTCATAAGATTTAATTTGGTAGATTTTTGTCTATATCCTTAAGGGATTTTTTTAATGGAAAAAAACCCCAAAAACCCAACACATCAGTTTGAATTTCTCCAGCTACACAACTTTTTATCAGGTGCAGCCAGACCCTCAGTTCAGCAGAACAGAGATTTTAAAGTTCTTTCAACTCTATCCTTTGCTGCATCCCTCTGTACTCTGACAAGCACAGACACCCTTCAGCTTCCCTTTGGAACTTCTCAGAATTCCTGCCCCATTAAAATATCATTGTGTCATTTGAAATAGTTATAAACACACTGGAAGATTTGCAGAAGATAAAATCCCTTTTGGATGTAAAAAATTAATAGAACGGGAAAGTCTGAGAAGTTGTGGCCGTAATTTATGGCTGCTCCTTGTCCTTACATAATGTTCTTTTCCAAATTCATGATGCAGAGGAACACTAGAGATGATGGAGTCTACCTTTGGGAATCTGATCGTGACATCCCAGCTCATTTTTGTTTTCTACCTCATTTTTGGAGTCACTACATTGATGCCTTGCACCACAACACGTGCAATTGCTAAAAATCGCCTGCGTTCATGTTTATTTGTGCAGTTGTAGAAAAGTGAAAAAGGAGAATATAAATGAAAAATACGAGCCTGAAAAAAAACTAAATGCTAGCATTGCTGCTGGGATTCAGCTGGTTCTTATTAATCAGGGTTTGGAAAAGAATCAGGATTTATATTCCCTTCTGAATAGCTGGAATAAGATCACTAGTTGGAAAGGTTTACTGGCCCTGAAGATATTGTATTTTTCTGCCTTAACTACTCTTGGCTGTAAGAGGGGATGTAACATCACAGTCTGACTGCCCTCATACTTTTTGTTCCCAGCTGAATTCCAGTTTGATTTTGGTAGTGTTGTGAAGTCTGAAATTCCAGTCCTTTCATTCCTGGTAATTTTGTATTGGAAACCTCAGGGCCAAATATAGCAAGCCAACTATTCCCAAATTTAAATCCATTTGAGAAAGGTGTGGAGGGGAGAAGGGCAGGCCATGCTCCAGCCTCAGGAAGGCCTTTGGACTCAGTGTTTTAAGCAGCAATAGGGAAAGAGTCCTGCTGTGTTTGGGCAGGAATTGTAGGGAGCAGCAGTCCCATGCTGGCTGCCCCAGCTGGGGAGGATGGAGGCATCCAACTTTCTATGGATGGATTTATCCCATTTACCCTGCAGTAGTTTTCCTGTCAGTTAGTGCCTGAGATCTTTAGTCACTTCTTGGTGCCTATGAATTAGGATATATGAAACCCTGGAGTCCTATAAAATATATATATCCAGCCTCAAGGCGATATGGAAAGTTCCAAAGCAATCATCACATGTCAGTCATTGATTTTAGGATTTTGCTTCCTGGATGGTAATATAGGGATGATATATAACCCTGGTATGCTCCAATAACTTACTCCTAGCCAGGAGTTTTATTTCTAGCTCATTTAATTTACCAGCTTTATGCCATTGAGGTCATTGACTTCAGGAGAATCAGATTCACATGCCCCTCCAAAAGCTGTTTTCTGTCATTTATTTTCAGATTTGTCACTGGTTTTGTAAGTGACGTGTTTTCCTTTGCTTTATTTAAAGAGATTTTTATCAGAGACAATTTCTTTATCTTTCATTTAACAACTGTCAGTTTGGTTTTGTTATCTGCAGCAGGATAAAGCTTTTTGCTCTGCCAGGGTGTTTCTGTGCATATTTCACACTCACTAACAGCCAATCTGTCACAGCACATCCTGTCACAAGCCTTTGCTGGTATGGCCACCCTGACCTAAGATCATGGGGTTTTTCCCAAAGGAATCACATTTTACATGACTGTTGATGCCTCTGAATTCCCAGGAGCATGTTCTACAAGCGAGAGTATCGTGATGCCAAACACTGTTAAATAAATTTGAGAAGCCAAACAAATGATTATATTCTTAGGAGTTTTGGTTTTGTTTTACCACTCAGGAGTTTTAAAGTGAGCCTTCTAAAGGTGAGCTGTGCCTGTCCCGTGTCACCAGCTCTGTCACCTCCTGTCAGGAAGCTCCAGCTGTGGCTCCAGGCTGGATTTCTCCCAGCAGGTGGCTTCACCTAGCACCAAATGTTCTGAGGGAAGGGGATGTCAGTGAAGGTGATGGGAATTACACTTCTTTTCCTCTCTTTGGACTTCTCCACAGAGACACCAGCAAGTGAAATACGGATGTACTGGTCCAGGATGAAAGAAGGGATAAAATTAGGCGTTTGCAAATAAGTCACTTCTGTTACTTCTACCCCAATGAATATAGGATAAACCTTAAGAACTGTTTTCCAAAACCTCACTGGATTTGGATTTGGTGCATCCCCACCCTACAGAACCATAGCATGGTTTGGGTGGGAAGGGACCTCAAGGATCATCTGACTGCACCCCTGCCATGGGCAGGGAATATTCCACTATCCCAGTGATGCCTGGAAAGGCTGACTGGGAACAGAGACTGGACAGAGCTGGAAAATAAAATAAATATTTATTGAAAGGCCTTTAGGATTCACCTTGGGCAGGACAGGGCCTGACCAGGGCTACACCCAAGGTGGACCCAAAATGGACACAAAATGGACCAGTCAGGAGATCTTACATTTTTATAAGTTTTGGTCTCTTTGCATATTGGGGTTTAATTGTCCAATTCCAGCTTCAGGTTGTGAGGTCCCATCCTTCTTGTTTTCCTTCTTCAGTCCACCCTTGTTTGTGCTTTTGGGCCTGAAAGTTGTACTTGGTGTCCTTGGTCTTCAGCAGGAAAAAGATTCGTTTTCTCTCCCTACTCTGTGAAAAGAGCTTACTAGCACTTATGGTGAGGCTCAGAACTGCACCCCTAGGCTGCACAGAATCTGAAAAACATGAAAACTCAAACTCAAGGCATCACCAGGTTGCTCCAAGCCAGTCCAACATGGCCTTGAGCAGCTCCAGGGATGGGTCGAGACTCATGGTGCAATTCCCCCTTCAGCACCCCAAATTACCAAAGGAGAGGCTCAGTGGGCTGTGAACCATCCCTGTCTTTATCTTTATCTGGGTTTAGGTTGAGTCAGAGCTCTGGAGGCAGATGCTGGGTGCACATCCTGATGACAGGGAGGGTCACGGTGACACGATGCTCCCTGCTGCAGGGCAGCATTTTTCTCAGTCTGCTGCTCTCCCTAGAAATCCTCAAAGCAACACTTCAGTGCTGGAGGCATTTGGAAAAGAAAGAAAAAGAAAAAAAAAAAAAAGGAAGTGTATGAGGCACAGGTAGCTTCCAGCTGGCTCTCCAGCACTCAGAAACCTCTTATTTACAGGCTGAGTCACTGGAGACATAATGGAGGAATGAAATGTTGGGTCCATTAGAGATTGCCATTTTCTTGCTCATCAGCTAAGATCAAGGCAAAGCTGTGGCTCTGACACTGCTCTTAGTCATAATGGCTTCAGGATTCCCTTCGAGGCCTCCCAGGGCTCAGAAATCTTTCCCCTGCATTGCTACTGCTGAATTTTAATTCATATAACTCGTATAGCTGTGAAAATGTTTCCACGAGGGATGTGCCAGAGGCACCTTCTCTTTAGCAGCAACTTCAGCAGCAACTGCCTCCCTCATTTCTCTCTCACTACCAGAAGCAATGAGACAAAACTAATTCACTACTTGTTGCTTATTTTGGTGACCTCCACGATCCCACTTGCTGCACTGACAGCCAAGCAGCTCTGTTTACTTTTTGCACATCCCTAAAACACGCCAACAACTTCAAGAATGACAGAAAACAACATTCCAAATTATATCATGCCTTAGATTACAACGTTCTATGCTTATGTTTATTGACTATGTTTATTTTTATTTAGAAAATAATTTACTTGCTGTGTTTGGCTGAGCCAAATGAGCATTAATTTATCTTTTCTCTGTGTAGGAGCTGCTTTAATGGCATCTGGTCAATGTGCAGTGAGGAGGCTGCACTGACTGCTGTTCTTATTAGAAACAATTTATTTAGTAAATTTATTAAAATTTCATTGTTAATAACTTTCCAGGCAACATTCCCTGTTTGCCCATTTTTCCTTGGATTCTGTGGGTAACTTTAACAAAAGGGGAATTCCCTAAACTTGTTTTGTTTGGCTCCTGTTGCACTTACACGTCCTGCAAGCAAAGAGCTTTTCAAGACACAGAACCATTTGNAAGGGTTATTACTTCACTAGTACATTCCTGCAAAAATACAGCATACTCCATCTGTAGCATGAAGCCCTGGACTCTGGAACTCTGTGTGACCTTTCTGACTTGCTGATATGAGTGTAACCAGCTCAGCTCTCAAATGCTGCAACACCCAGGGGGAACCTGAGCCACGGCCCCAGACAAGGGCAGGGTGGCCAAACCACTGCAAACGTGTTGCTCCAGGAGCACGTAACAGGGTGACTCCTGTCCCTGCACTGCTGGAAACAGGCTGGGAAGGTTTCAGCTGGAGGTTTAAACATCAAGTAACTTGTGCTTAGGTGTTGGTAAGAGCCAAAGCCAGCGGCTGCCTTTGCTGGCAGCCAGAGCTCCCGAGGACAGACACTGTGCAGGTGGAAAGTGAGTCCAGTTCATGCTTTGGCATGAGCAGCTTGTTCTCCTTAGCAAATGCACTCCAGCCTGAATGCAGCAGGATTTTTGCAGT
The DNA here is from genome assembly GCA_013399915.1 of Illadopsis cleaveri. NCBI lineage: Eukaryota > Metazoa > Chordata > Aves > Passeriformes > Timaliidae > Illadopsis > Illadopsis cleaveri. Next base: position 26,650 of record VXBB01018720.1, read on the forward strand.
AAGGAGTACCTTATCTAACCCCTATTTACCTTATCCAACCCTTATTTACCTTATCCAACCCCTACTTCCCTTATGAAATGGAGCAGATAAGCTATTGAATAATAAGATTAATAAAATACCACTCCTATCCCTTTCAGTGCCATGAATTTACAATCAGAAAATGTGTTTTGCCGAGAAGGTGTCAGTGTGCTGGATATAATTGGTGAAGAAAATAATGGTTTTCCTTTAGCTGGGGTCTGTATGACCATTCACAATGTAGGGGTTAAGACTGGAGTCATTGCTGCCCTTTTACAGCAGCAGCACAACAAACACCTAAGTGTGTGCTTTTATTTGCCTGTGAGTTTTGTAACTTCAATTCTTCTCAAATACCAGCCACAATCAAATAATTGCCTGCCAATAAATGGCAATCTGTGATTCTCCTCCTGAATTTAATTGTAACCAGACTTGCTTCCCAGAGCAGATGTTGGGCTGTGAGCCCTGGTTTGTGCCTGGCTGCTGTGCAGGGCCATCAGGTATTGCTGCCCCAAGGGGCATCACTCCTGGGTTTGGTCAGCCTGGAAGGCTCTGAGAGGAGTGGGAAGCAGTGGATCAATAACCACAGTCTAGTAGAGGTGCTGAGGAAAGGCAGCCCTGTCTTACAGAAATGCTGCTTTGCAAAGTCTGCAGCTGCTTTGGACAAGCTGTGACAGGGAAAAGGCACAGCTCAGAAAGCCAAGGGGGTTTGTCCCTGTGCTCCTGCTGCCAAGGGGGGAATGGCACTGCCAATACTGATTTGCTGGCTAATTACTGACACAAACCCTTCTGCCCCCAGTGACCCACGGCACAGGCAGCTGGCAGGAGCAGCAGGGCCCCATGGCAAGGTGCAGCCCAGCCCGGCTCAGCTCTGGATGAAATAAGGACCTTGCTGGGGGAGCAGTTCTTCGTGCAGTCCACTCAGAGGTAAGGCAGCACTCCCTGCCCACAGCAGCCTGGAGTCACCCATGGCCAGGCTCCAGAGGAAGGGTAAATGACACTTGACCAGCACAGAAGTGGGGTCAGTGCAGGTGGTGTCATTCTGTGATAACCTTTGTGGCCAGGGCTCCCATCAGGCATCCATGGACCCCCAGCACTGGAACTGGCAGCTGCACATCCCCTGCAAGTCCAGGTGGCTGCAAGAGGCATCCACTGGGAACATCCCCAGAAAGCACCAGCAGAGGCTCTAACAACTAATTATGTGACAAAGTTTGGAGAGAGAATCATAGAATCCCAAAATGGTTTGGGTTGGAAGGGACCTTAAAGCTCATCCTGTTCCAATCCCCTGCCATGGGCAGGGACACCCAAACTCCCCAAAATAGCCTGTAAAATACCTCTATGTGCCAGCAAAAGAGTTCACAGCCCTCACAGCCCAAGGAACAGCTATTCCTTAATGTTAACTTCTCTTGCCCATGTTGTCATCGAGTTCACTTTTTTAATGTGTCACTTTCTATTCTCCACTAACTCACTAATTGATGAAAATATTCCATTTTGAATCTTCAGAAAAGTTACCTCGTATCCCAAATATGTTCTGTCTGTGTTTGGGCCACATTCCACATAATGATTTAGCACAAGGAGAGGAATCGCAAGGCAATTAAAGAAAAAAGGCAAGCAGGCAAGGTCCTTCTGCTTTTGTGTTAATGGCCTTAAAGCAAAAATCTCAGCACAGGCAACACAAGAGAAGGGAGGTAAATGTAGCTGCATTTTAGAGCAGCAAATGTGGCATAGCACAAAACCAGAACCAGCTCTTTGCTGACATTGCAGCATCTCTTTCCTATAGAAGGAAATAATAAAAAAGGGGGTTATGCATAAACACAATACACTGAGGCTGCTATTGGTATGGCTAAATTGTGCCTGGATTTTATTCTGCAAACTTTTCCCATTAACATTTCTGTCGGGAAAGCTGACTCTGGAGAGATGCAATGAACCACCTGACTTTAATTTGGTGGTAGAACAAGGGGTTACTCTCTGGAGGGTGCACAGCCAACCTCTGAGCTACACCCAGCTCTGTTTCCTTATACAGAGCATGACGAGTGCTCCAGCACGAGCAGCACGTGGGAAAGCAGCAACCCTCAGCCTGGCTTTAAACAAACTAAAGTGGCTTTGGGACAGTAAGGATTTGCTCTGTGATAAACATTTGACTCCCCTCGTCATCATTTTGTCCCCAGTGCCTCCGGCCTGACAGTTGCACAGACAAGTGCTCACAGGGCTTTTGGCCTTTTCTCTGCCTTCCTCCCCTCTAGGCAGGCTCTGCTTCTCCACCCTCCTCAGTCACTACCTTCACTTGGCTCCTGGTTTCCTAAATGTTTGCCCAGCCCTGCACAAACCCTGCTGTTTATGTCATTTCAGCTCCTGTCTGAGATAAGACACACCAGGTCCTGTGGGACATCCTAGGGTTGTTCTGCATTTTCCACAGGATTAGGCTCTGGCAGAGCACCCTGGTCAAATCCTTCAGTGCTGCTTGGGATTCTAATCTGAGAAAGCTCCACAGAGAGGGGGAACTGCAACCATAATTGACCCACACCCAGAAAAAACATGAAGACATTCTGGGAAATCACAGTGGAACTGCAGAGCCCGATTCCTCTGGTACAAAACCCTGTTTGTCCAGTGGCTTTGGGGCTCCCTGCCTGCTGGCCAGCCAGGGCAGAGCTCGGGGCCAGCTGAGACATGTCAGGAAAACAAGGCAAAGAGACGGGGAGGAGCCTCACCCGGGCCTTTCTGTTTATACCCTGTCTCTGCTTATTAAGTCTTTGCAGGGGAAATACAATGTCTGCCCTTCACTGCAGTTCCAGAGCATTTCTGAGTGTCTCTCATTCCCAACACGTGGCTAAATTAGTCAGCACATGGTAGTTGCCCAACGAGGTATTGCTGCTGCTGCTGCTCTTCCAGCAAGACATGGGTCTTAGCAAAGGTTTAGGCATTTGGCTTGCACATGCCCAAACAGATGTGCCTGTCCTCTGGATTGAAGGAGGACCAGCACTGGCACTGCATCTGCTCTGCAGGCACTTTTAGGGGAGTTCTTGCTCGTGGCATTCTGAAAAAAAACCAGGTTTTTTTCCCAGAATTCCCAGTGCTTTGGCCACAATGGCTTTAGCTGTGCTGTATCTAGGATGCCAATGCAGAGGTAGCTTGGCACCCACAGTGCTCCCATATTTGCCCTTGAATGTGGAAAAATCCCACCTGCCCTTGTGACACAGATACCTGAGCTCTTCAAGGATGGAGCCTGGGCTTTATCTGCCCTAACCCAGTGATGTGGTGTGTGCTGAAAGGGCAGGTGGGACAGCTGGCAGCTGCTGGAGGCTGCTGAGCCAGCCAGCAGTGAGGTCTGGCCATGTGGCAGGTGAGTGTGGCTGCTGAGGGTGTGATAACGTCTTGGTTTGGAATGACAGGTGTNAATGGCACGAGGCGCTGGCTTGGTGGCCCCCAGCGTAGCCCCAAGGACACCTCTGCAGACAAATTTAGGGAATGGACAGCTGTTTTAGCCAAGGGACTGCTTCTACTTTCACTCCTCTGCAGCCAAGACACGGGCCCTGGCCAAAAAGGTTGCTGCAAAACCCACTAGAGATCTGACTCCTGGGAACATGCTGTCGCCATATGGTCTCCACATTAATAACACCAAACAAGTGCTTCATAAACAGTGCTCTAACAACAAATACCAGAGGAATTAATAATAATCTAGCTATTATTTTCTAATGTTCTTGCTTTATTAAGAACACTGATGCTGTCTGAATGAGCTCTTCCGGAAGAACAACATCTGGCACTCACATGAATACCAGATGAAATCCGTACGATCCCGGGTATCTGACAAATTTATGGCCAGAACAGCAGCAGTTTGTGCCCACCTGGCTCTCAGTAACAGTGCCTTTCTCTCCTATTCTGGGTGATAATGTAATGCCCATGCTGTTCTACACTCTGACTGCAGTAACAATGCCTTTCTCTCTCATTCTAGATGATAATATAATGCCNGAATTACAATTTTGAAATTAAGGGGGTCTCAGGCACAGATATGGGAACAGGAATAACAGTTCTTTATTAGAAAAACTAAAATTAAAATGCAGTAATATAAAACAAACAAACA
>VXBB01018720.1:39895-58792 GCA_013399915.1 Illadopsis cleaveri
GGGGAAGGTCTTTAGGGTAGAAGGACCAAACCATATGGCTATCTCTTATAGGGGTTCTGGGGGGAAAATCTTTTCCCCCTTAGAAGAATACAACATAAGCCTACTCTCTGTCACTTTCGAACCCTCCAATTAAGTTACATCAAGAGATTTTTCTTTCTGAAAATGCAAGATGGAGTCCCCAGCACCTCAAGTATAACCAATCCAAAAACTTTCTCAAAATTTGCACTTGAAATACTAAATTGCTTCTATTTCACCAATGTATTAAAGACATTACAGGTCCTAATTTTCTGATTTGCTTAAAAATAGCCAGACATTTATTTGGAGAATTTAAGATACAGATTATCTTATCTACAAAGGATTTGGGACAAATTGAAAAAAAAAAAATTATTTATCTCATTTTGCCTAAACTCAGATCACCTTCAGCTTTATCAGACTGCTTAGACAGTGTCTGATGTGAATGAAGAGATGATTCACTTGGTGATTAATAACTTCCAATACAGCTGTCACCAGCAGCAAGGCTTCAATACTGACTTTGGAACATCAAAGCCATGCAAAGACAAACAGGAAGAATCAAATTAATAAATCAGATTTTTTCAAACTGGATCTATTCTGGTTCCTTCAGTACTGGGCTGAATAATAATGTTAGTTTATTCTTAGTGTTCTAACAATCCATCATTCTTCAGACAGAGTATCCAGCACTTATCTTCCCATCCATCAGCCAGCTCTGGGTTTGTGTTAACCAGTTGTAACAGGATCTTGTGTTTGAGCATCAAAGGTGATTCAACAAACATTTCACACTGTCACTTTCTCAGCATCGCTCAGTTTCTGTTTTGTTTTAGCCAATTTTCTTCATCCCATTCTTATTTCTCTTTTATTTTCATGGAATTTTTTTTTTGTGCTCAGGATCTTGGTTATTTATATTATTTTAAAACGGTCCTCAACAGCAGCAGCTGTCATTCTATTTTTCCTTTTTTTTTTTTTTTCCAATATATTTCACTTACCTGCTTTGCACCTCATGCCATAAACCTTCATTTGTTTCTCAAATTGTCACCCAGGAGATGCTGTGACTCCCCCCAGGCAGGTGACCACGCACGAGGTGGGTGCTCCATCAGTCTGAGCCTTCAAACCAGCTTTTATTCCTTCCCAAAGGATCTTCCCTGTCAATATCCTAAAGGGAAATGTCAGCTGGAGGCAGGAGCACCCTGGACAGTTTTAGTGCTCCTGATGAAGTGGTGACTGGGGAAACAAAGACATTTTATCCTGCAGAGCTCCTGCAGAACAGGCTGCAACAGCACAGTGCTCCTGCCAGGCTGCTTCCCTGTTCCCTGACACAGCCTCTGTCACTCAGATCTTCCCCTCAGGTACGTATTAAATGCTCTTTTTTTCAGCTCAACCATCAGCTAGAGCTGGAGGTAAACCCACCTCTCCAGAGGATTCAGAGCAACCCATGGGAATAATCCATTTCTTGGCCATTTGCCCTGGATGTGTGAGAGCTCTGCAGTCCCCTCCAGTGGAAAAGTGCTGAAGAGAGCTCTCAGCCAGGCTGGGCCTTTGCAGACACCTGGGAAATGTGAAGTTCCTATAGGGGAACTGAAAAATGTTTTATTTATTCAATTATTTATTTGAGGCAGGACTGAAAATGAGCAAAACCACGTGCACTTAGGGCATTTATTTTATGTTCCACATTTCCCTGGCAGTCTCTGTGTAGGTACCACATCTCAAGCATCATTGTAAGGCTCTAAAACACCCTTTCAAAGACAAAATACATTTTTGAAAAGGCTTTTTTGTTGGTTTATTGAGGGGTTTTGTTTGTTTGTTTGTTTATTGATTAAGTAAAGCAGCCACAAGGATAAAAAAAGGTTTCTGGGCTGACTCCAGTTGCTTTCCTGGCTTTTTTCCAGTGATGGTCAAATCAGGGGTTGTTCAAACTAGGAAACAGTAGTTTTGCCATTTACTCATACAAAAACTTGGGAGCTCTGGTATTTTTTTAGTAGACATTGCTAACAGGGTTCAAGAGTACCCTCTCCTCTGTCATGTGGCTCTGGCTGTGAGTAAACATTGCTTTAACCAGTAGGGGCAAAATTAGATACTTCCCAGAATGATTTGTTGCATTCTCACGACAGTTGCGATCCCAGACTGGATTGGATCCAGTGGGAAAATGTTTGGACAAAGTCCTGCAGCAAAGAACACTCCTGAGAGATGGGCCTGTGGTCTGCCTAGGACAGAAGGCAAGGTTACAGCCAGCCCTGGAGAAATGTGCTGCAGGGAGGTGTCTTGGAGTGCTCTGCCTCTTCATAGGCAGCAAAAAAATTGGAGCATCCAGCAAATGTGCAGCCACGTTCATGTTCTTCCCTGGGAGGGTGGGGAGGCCCTGGCTGCCCACAGAAGCTGTGGCTGCTCCATCCCTGGCTGGAGCAACCTGGGGTAGTGGAAGGTATTGGGGTTGGAAGTGGATGAGCTTTAAGGTCCCTCCCAACCCGAACCACTTTGGAATTCTAAGATCTCCAATACCAACCATTTGGTTCAGCTCGTGTGACTCAAACATCACGAAAGGGAAACCAGAAAGAAGGAGAAACGTGGGGAGATCAGAAGAGGAAGGTATCAAACACTCTCTCCTGACCCACTAGATGTTAGGTTTCAAGAGCTTTAGGAAATATTTAGCTAAAGACTACTCCTAATCAGTGATCCAGCAGGAGAGATAAGCACGTCAGGACTGAGAGGTGGAAAGTGCAAATGCAGCATGAAATTGGAAGCAGGAACATGGTCTTAGCACCTCCACTGTGCTGCACCAGCCAGAGCTTAACCAGCCTCTGAGGCCTGAAAAACTTAAGCCCCTACTCATTTCTCCTCCTTAACTACTTTGGAGTAACATTTCCTAACAGTTGCTTGGAGTTTTTTTCTCCTTCCTACTGGTTTTCCCTTTCTTCTTCTGTGAGAGTTGTTGGGACTCATTCAGTTTGCAGATTGCACTCAAGGCTGTGCTTCTCATTCAAAACATTTCTACTCTCAAAGGCATTTTTGCCTTTGCCTTCACTTTGAATGAAGACTGTGCAACCTGCTCAGCCTTGCCTTTTTAGCCCCTTTCAACAAGTTTTATTAATTTTTGTTCCTCACTGCTCCAACAGATTGCTCTGAGTACTTTCTGCACACATCCACACAACACCAAAATAGTGAATTATGCCTGGAAATCTGACACACATGCTGTTAGAAGTTCACTAAACCTGCATTCCTGCAGTCATATTGTGACAGCATGCTTAGGAATACATTTCCTGACTCAGGTGACACCGTTACTCAGCTTTTCCTACCCTCTTTGATTGTTGGAATATTACCTAAAGCTGTTCAGATGATAGAAGATGTGAGAAATTGAAATCACCTGGAGACAGCTTCTTGTCTGCCACTGTTGACAGGTAACATTGCAAGAACTAACTCACTGTTGTTGTTAAATTCCTGTTACTTTCATTCACATCCTTGCTGTGAAGGCACACAAGATCCTTTGTCAAGCAGAGTCTAATCAACAGCAAAAGATAAACAGAATTCATAGGAATGACTTGGTAGTGCTTCAGCTGTACGTCCTCCATTTCATGTTTATTCTTTGTGTTTAAATTGTCTTCCTCCCTAAGCCAGAGGTCAAAGTGAAATTTCTTTCATTTATTTTCCCAGTGTGATGGAAGCAGCAGAACATGGTGCTGCTCCTCTATGACAACTCTGACACTGCAGGCAGAGGCTCAGGCTCCAGCTGAGGAGTATTTTGGAGCAGTAACAGAGGAGAGTTGAGCCCAATGCTCTCAGCTTGGGAATTGTGGTGCCTTTGGGACAGTCTGGTCCCCCAAAAAGGGGGAAAACTGCAAGTCTCTTGGTTCATTTTATCAGGGTAAGAAAAGAAAATAGGAAGAAAAACAAGAGATAAGAAATACAGGATCCCTGAGCCAACAGCAGCAAACCCAAAAACCTTCTTAACCTTGTCACATGGGCTGGCTTTTAGCACCTAAACAGGATTTTGGTATTTCTGTAAAAGTATCTGTGCCTCTGTTTAGGCTCTTCCATTATAAATGTAAGACACTGAGGGAGCTGGGAATGAGCAAGGAATCAAATAAACATTTCAGGCTCCTGTTCTGGAGCTCACCACCCAAACTGTCAGCCCTGCAGGGAGCTTGAGGACACACCAGTGTTACCAGAGTCTGGAAAACCACATCAGGGAAAGATAAACACCCTTCAGTGATGGCAGGTTCAGCAGGTCACTCCCATCCTAATTTTACAGAAGGACACAGCAATGTACATTCAAACAAAGCTGCTGTAGCAGGAGGCCAAGTGCTGCAGGAAGGAATCAGCTCAGAGCCATGGACAGACCTCTCCTCTCCATCCTCCCTGCCATGGCTGGAATAAACAGAATTTATTGTTGTGATCATCCCTCATCATGGGCTGCACATATCCTGTAGCATTACCAGCAGATTCCATAGGCCTTGCATCCCTCTTCCCCCTCCCTAAACTTTTAACCATCTTTTAGTTTATAAATAACATCTAAGTTCATGTTTCAAAAGCATGCAGCCTCTTGGCCTCTATAAAATCTCCAAGAAATCACCTTTACTTCCCACAATGTAGATCCAGAGCATCCAAAGTCTGTTTGCTTGTTATATTAATAGAATTCAGAAAATTGCTCTACAACATTCCTAAAAAAGAGAATCAGCCAAAGTTAGACTTGGCATCTGCACAAGTCTCAGTTATTTTTTGGAATACTTTGACAACACTCTTATGTTATTGTCTCTGGGTTCATTTTTCTGTTCATGTATTCCCCAAAGAAGGAAAGAATGGTATTCCTGTTCTCTGAATAAGGACACATCTTGCTTGTCAGAGAAATTTAATTATTTATTTTCCCCTCTCCTTCCTGAATTGTTGGATCTTCAGATCAGGAGGTTTCAGGTCCTTCTAAATCTTGCTCTTCAGAGAAAGTCATCCTAACTGCCTCAAATAAAGAAACAAGAACAGAGTTTTACCTGCAGAGCACACACCTTCAGTTATTGTCCTTTCAGCTGGCTACTGCAGGGAGAGCCTTTGGAGAGCACAGAAAACCTGCTAGGTTCCTAAATCTGATTTAGTAACACAGAAAAGCTGAGCTGCTCGTGCTGGCAGAGCACTGTGGCAAAGCCCCAGCTCCACTTGGCTTCAGCTGGGTGCACCTGGGGACAAAATAAAGGTGTAGGATGAACGAGGTGACTCCTCCAAAGCTGCTTCTGAAGGAACTCTGCAGTCAATTGAGAACATTTTCATTTTCTTTCTTCCATTTGATCTCCTCAGCAACATATTTTTCATATTATTCCTCACATTTTACTTCCATCTGGTTTCAGCTTTTGATTAGAAACTTGGAAGCTCAGCCTTAACAGCTCAGTGCAGAGACCTGAGCTGCTTCCAGCCATATTCCTCCTTGGAGGATCTTAACTCAGCCGTATGGTTCTTTTTACTGAGCCTGAGTTACTATTACCCTCAGTAAATAGTTTGCAACTCTTGGAAAGAGCAAAGACTCTTGCAAACAGAAGAGGGGTTTGTTATCCTGGAAGAAACAAAAACCTGCAAGACAGATGATACTGACTGAAAAATATTTGCTATGCAAAGTGGCATTTATAGGGAAGCTGCAAATTGCCAGGTTTGTCAGACAGGACTCAATACACATTTAAACGTTGGTCGAGATCTCACCAGGAGTACAGGACCAAGAGTACCCTGATATCTGAGCTCAGCCCAGATTCACTGCAGACACAAAAAACTGATGGGGCAGTTACTGCTCAGAAAAAAAAAATTAAAATGTTCAATAATAAGTATTGTTTTGATGGGGTTATAAAATTGTAGAACCACAGAATGGTTTGGGCTGGAAGGGAACTTTAAGGTTCATCTTGTTCCACCCCCTGCCATGGGCAGGGACACCGTCCACTATCCCAGATTTCTCCAAGCCCTGTCCAGCCTGGCCTTGGGCACTGCCAGGGATCCAGGGGCAGCCACAGCTTCTCTGGACATCCTGTGCCAGGGCCTGCCCACCCTCACAGGGAACAATTCCTTCCTAACATCGGATCTAAACTCACCCTATCCGTGTCCCTCCCTCTGCAGGATCAGGAGAAGCTGGCAGTCATCAGGGCAGGAAGGGTTGGTGGATGGTCCCATTTTTACACTAAAAAACTCCAATTTTTTACCTTAGAAGCATTAAAACATCCTGAGCCAGAACAAATCTGTGTGTCCCCAAGTGTTTGCAACAGGGCACGACTGTGACACACGACCTGCAGGCACAAAAACACCCAAGGGATGTGGGTGGAAAGAAAAAAGATTTGGGAATGGTGACACTCCCACATCACCTCAATTCCAGCAGAAGTGCTTAATTCTCGAGGACCTGTGAAAGTCACAGAAGAAAGCCAGATATAAGCCAACATCAGAGGCACCAGAAATCCTGTCATCTCCAACAGCTTTTGAGCAGCACCAGCAACTTTGCAAGGCATCCTTAATCACCACAAGCATCCAGAAGAAGTTCCCTACCTGGCCTGGGAATGCAGGGCAGGGCTGGAAAAAAGACATTCAGATACTGACTGTAAGGATCAAGGAAATGGGTTTAGACTTCCCCCATTTCTGAGCAATCAAACAGGACAGCCAAAGAAAAACAGAAAGCAGGATTCTAATCACAAAGCTATGAAGGAACAAGTTTCCAGATTCATCCAGCTTTTGTCACTTGGATTTTTTTCCCCCTACATTCTAAGCTTTTTTTCCTACATTCTGATACCACCTCATCTGGGCTGTGCTTTTATATTATTCCTTGCAGTATTTGCAGAGTTCACAGTGAAGACTGGAGACATATGTAGGACATATGCAGGAGATATCCTGGAATGATCTCACGTTTACAGCTCCAAGAGAGATCAGAGAGCTGAAAGTTGGTCTGGGTTGTCCCCTAGTGGTGCCCACCTTTCCTGGGGAGCAGAACCCCACAGGGGCTGTGAGTGCTGATTGTCGTGGTCACCCCCAAACTGGGACCTGTCCACACTGACCTCCTCCCCTGCAGCATTTTCTGCTCAGCTCACATTTCCCAAATTCCTCAGTGCAGACCTTACCTGGCCATTTGCTGCCCCTGTGATGATGATTATTCCTACACAAATCCATGATCTCCTATGCAATGATTAAGTTACAGCAACTCTTTTAGAGGTTTTCCCCAATCTGTCATTTATAATTTGAGTTCTATCCTCCCCTATTCTGGCAGCATTTTACAGCTTTGTTGTCATTCATAAATTACTGACAGAGTTCCCATTACATTATCCAGGTCATGTAAAAGAAAATATTGCATCACAACATCACCCAACTTCCCTTGATAGACACTAAGAAGCACAAGGAACTGGTGCAGGTTTTATTACTAAAAACATCCATGGAAAAGGACTGACTTCCAGAAAATTCTCACAGATCTTTACTCACATTTATCTTGTTTTCTTCAGCCACACATCTCAGAGAAACGAATCCATATCTAAAATGCTACTTTTTCAGTAACAGGTCAAAATTCTGAGTCCAGATCTGTTGCCAACTCTGCCCATGCACTATTTTTAAAATTTACCTCTTGTCCAAATCAAGTCATATGGCATTACACAGGCTTTCCTCCTGCATGTTTCTCCATGTTCAGAGCTCTGTTTTGTAATTTAATTGGAAAGTTGGCAGTTCCAGACATCCTAAATCTCTACACAGACATCTCTTCTATGTTTGACCTCAACAACTGGAGGGACTCCTGTGCTTTTACCAAGAGCTTTGAACCCAGGAGAGACGTTTTTGTTCTCGTTCCTTCCTTTCTGCCTCAATCATCCTCCAGCTCCATGTGCAACCCAGCAGTTTGGGTCAGACTCACATTTATTGTCCATTGTTCTGTTATTCTTCCTCACTTCTCTTTTCCTTTCCATGTTCTGAGTCCTCACTGAAGCAGTTTCAGCTGTTTTGCTAAGAAAGCTCCTTTGAGGCCACACATGCAGCAGCACAGGACGCCCAGAAGAAACTGGTATTAAGTGGCTTAAGTGCAATTAACTGAAGGATTGTCATGGAAACAATCTAATTTAAGCTAAAGAACAAAGTCATTAGCCTCAGAATTTCACTAAACTTTCATTTCTGTTCTCTATTCCACCAAAAAACACTCAGGAAAGAGGGAGTTCACCAAAAACTTCAAGTCATGGTATTTGCTTAAAAAAAAACCCAACATAAAATTAATTAAAAAACCCAACAACAACAAAATATATTTGCAAAACCTCCACTCAGCAGAAGGAAGGTAATTTCTTCTTATTCCAGGCATAGAAATCTCCTCCTAGGGAGGTAAAATTTATTCAGTTTTGAAGGATATGCTCCTTTTAGACAGACAAGTTCCCCTGTACACAGCACTGTTATCATTCAGGATTGTTACTACAGAATAACTCCTTTTATTACCCATGTGCTCTAAATTCTTGTTAATACTAAAATGCAAAAAATCCCCTTCAAGATACTTCAAAGAGGAACTTTACAAAGTGATAAAAATTGGAGGATCTGGGTGCTCAGTGTTTCTAGTGGTGTGTTCTTATGCCATAAATATCCAGGATATACATGGAAAGCATGGAAGGATTAGTTCAATATATCAGTAGTAAAAACCAGATCTGTGTCTCCATCCACTCCATCCCACTCAGCTTTTGCATTAATCTCATTGTCAGGTTCCAAGCATTACCCAATAGTGCTCCAAAAAAAGCAAAGCCAGCATCCTGCCCCTCGCCTCATCCATGAGGATGGAAGTGCTCCTGCCTCACTCCGTGCCTCCTTGCTCCTGGAGCCAGATCAAAAGAGCACACCTGGCATTTGAATGGAATGCAGAGAGGTCTGGGGTGGCTCCTGGATCCTGTGAGGGCTTGTCCAGCTCTCCCAAGGCTTTTCCCTCTGCACAGAGCTTGTCCTCACTGCAAGGACGTGCTGCACGTGTCAGCCTGTCAACAAACGTGTCCTACCTCACTGCTGGGAGCAGGAAAACTCCCACTGTGCCTGGATTCTCATGAGGAAACACATACTGAAAGGCAGAATTGGTAGGACAGCAATCCAACTGGAGTTTTTTTAAGAGTTGCTGCAGGTGGGGTCTCACAAGGGCACAGGAAAGGGAAAGGAGAGAGGCTGAGGAACAGCAAACACAGACAGAAAGGTCACAAAACTGGCCAGCAATTCCCTGTGACTGGGGGAGTGTGATCCACAAAAAATGGGTGTTCCACAGTACATAGAAAGAGAGTCCATGTCCTTCATCAGAAACCTGACTTACCAGGAAGTCTGTAAATCTCCCAGAAATTTAATTGCAGCTCATAGCTTTGTTTCAGCGATGACAGACTGAAGCTGCTGCAAGCTGGAGTTTGGTTGTGCCTGTCAGGGCAAAAGGAGAATTGTTTGAAACTCAGCCATTCCAGTGCCTCCTGCTTCAGAGGCAGCCAGTTCTCAAGCAGAGTTTGTTTTACAAACACATCATGGTCATCTGCAGGAATTGAATTGTCAGTGGGGCTGTGCAGCAGCACCTGAGCCCACAGGGCTCTGCACAGGCAGGGAAGGTGCCCAGGAGCTGCTCTGCCAGGGCTGGGCTCCAGGGCCTTGAAACGAGGGGCCCAACACCAAAGGTAGGGAGGCCTTGATCCCTGAGAGATCAGAGAACCATGGAATCATTCAGCTGGAAAGGCCTTTTAGGATTCTCAAGTCCAGCCATTCCCCCAGCATTGCTGTGCTCACCACTGACCCCTGTCCCCAACTGCCACATGCACATGACTTTGGAACACTTCCAGGGATGGTGACTCCACCACTGCCCTGGGCAGCTGTGCCAGTGTCTGATCACTCTTTCAGTGAAAAAATGTTCCCCAATATCCAACCCAAACCTCCCCTGGCATAGTTTGAGGCTGTTCCCCCTCCTCCTGTCCCTGTTCCCTGGGAGCAGAGCCCAACCCCCCTGGCTGTCCCCTCTGTCAGGGACTTGTGCAGAGCCAGAAATTCCCCCTGAGCCTCCTTTTCTGCAGCTAAACACACTCAAACTTCTGTGGGTGCTTTTCACATTGGGAACCAGATCAACATATTAATTTTTTTTAACCAAACCCCTGAAAGTGGGTTATAAGCAGTGGGGTCTTCACTATTTTCCTAGCCTTCAGTATTTATTGTGGATACGTTACAGAAAGGCTGTCAAGTGCTGTTGGTTCCATTCCCACAAAATCAATCATTTTAGGGCATCGTACTCCAAATGGGGATGGGACAGGAGCAAGACCATTACAGTGGGAGCAAAGAGCAGCTCAGCTCTCCAGACATTTGCTCTTTTTGAATCTAGATTTTCTTTGAAACTCCCAGAGTAGCCCACATTTCTGTGGCTGATCCATGTACAAAGACAAAATACTATTGCAATCAAGCAGCAATTTTTACACTATTTCCTCCTAAATTGTTTACAGTACCTACAAGCAAAATTTAGGCCTGGAAAATCACACCTATTCCCCAACATTGGGATGTTGGGGGAAATCACTGATTTTTCTACCAACCTGATATTGATAAATCCTGATAATTCCCATGTTCAATTCAGTCCACTGCTGCTCCTGGATAAGCATCCTACTACTCTGACCTTTATCTACTCAAGAAGAAGCAGCTCAAGTGCCCTCTAGTGTGGTTTCAGAACATCCAGTCCATGCTTTTCCCAAGTGTTTGGTATGAAATGAGAGGGTTTGTCTTTGGCTTGAAGCATTTCCATAGATCCATAGAATTTCATGACTTAAGCCACTGTGAAAAACAGGTTGACTGCAAAATTGATGGTGATTGTGATTTTTTAATAAAGTTGCTGAATGATAGTTATGGCTGCTTTCACTTTATCCCCAAAATAGCAAAATTTACTCAACATGCCTGATATTTTCATGACCATTATATCTGCTTGTGGAGTGTTGCTGTTATTGGATTGTTTTTCTTGATATAAAAGGGTTTAGAGCATCACTATTCTACAAAAAAAAAATAAAAAATGGTACTTCTATTTACTTTTCCAGTTTTTTGTAAGCCCAAACTTTAAACACATATTTATCAAAACCGATTTTATTTTTCTACCTCCTGCATTTTTAGTGGCTCCAACAAACATTCCCTGAACTGCGCAAGAGATTCTTACTGCTCCATTTGAATTACTTTCCTAGCTGATTCAACCCAAAGAAATTTGGCCCTTTTAAAGCTATTCACAGTCTGAATAATGAACGTGCTGAGATCGGGGGGGACCACATGTTTCTGGAAGCTTTCCTGGCTGGGCTGCACAGGCTTTGAAATAAGCTTCCTGTTTTAGCTAATTCTGATTTAGCTCCAGTCGTGTGCGCACCATGTGAGCGAACAGACTCAGGCACCAAATGGGTTTGTTTTTTCCAGACTGAAGGTGGAAATGGGAAGAGCACAGGCTGGGGGGGGACTGTTTCAGACATCTTGCATAGTAGTGAAATTCCCAGAGCTGACTCAAAAGAAATGCCAGAGAAATAAATGTATGTTCTGGTAGCACCGATGGCCTGTCCCCTTGATGGGCAGCTGCCAGTGAACGCTAAAGGAAACAGCTTGGGAATGTAAGGGTTGGAATAGGAGGAGCACATTCCCAGTTTGGCCTGCTGGAATTCAGTGATGTTTGTTTTAAGAAGATCAGAAGGAGAAAATTTAGAGTAAGAATAATGGGAATAAGGGCAGGCTGAGCTGTGGGATGTTTTCAAAGGAAGAGTCCTGTCCCTTGGCTCATGGTTACACAGATTGGAGCACTGCAAATGGCTCTCTCCAATTCTCCTCTGCACTTCACAGCCAGGCACGAAGACTCCAATACCTTTCCCCTAATTTTTCCTAAACACTTAATCCTACTCCACTCTTAGCAGCCTTTTCTATTACTTCTTAGACCTGGGAAAATAGAGAAGTCTATTTAAAACACTGGCGAGTTTCCAAGCAGCAGCAGCAGCAGCTGTGCTCAGATCGGCTCTCCCTGGTGGAAATTTTCTCTTCTTGTACCCAAACAGCATCACATCACAATCACATCAATGTATTTCCTTCAAGTGTTCCAGCAGAAGAGCAGCACTCATGTGAATGGGACAGAAAGCGATATTCTCCCATGATTGAAATAGGGATCCACGTGAAATTGGAATTACGTACTGCCATGATTTTCCTTTCCACACTTGCAAATATTTTTCCACACTGCAAATATTTTAACAGTCCTGATGAGTGTTTCTTACAGGGGTTAATAGGAACTGAGGAAGGAGAGGAGATTTATAAAACTCAGTGAAATTTTCTGTAGTTAACAAGCAATAAATAGTGATTTTAAACATGGGGTGATTTGACTTAGCATGAAAATAGATAATCTGGTCTTAGTGGCAGGTTCTTGAGATAAACATCAGTCACTGTTAGCACCTGATTTCAGTCTTAAAGTCAAAAGTACTTGACTTTTCTACCCAGATTCACAAACAGTTAAACACCTTTATGAGTTGCCAAATATGTCTGAATTAGTCTGAGTACATTTGCTCTGGAAGGACATTTTGTACCTCTCTGACATGCAGTTGCAGATGCAAAGGCTTTGTATAAATAGCACAAGAATAGCTTTGGATACATAATTTTTTAAAGTTCCCCCTCTCCTCAGTTCCTCTGCTTTCTAGCAAATTTCCATGCAAGATGGAAGACTCAGCAGAATTTCTGTTTATTTGAGGGGCAACCATTCACACAACAAAGTTCATTTTGGACTTCTCCTTTCTGTTTTGTCCTTGCAAAGGAGTAACTTGGGGTAAAATTCAGAAAAGCTCTTCGTACTCTTCAGTCATTGACTGAGATTCTGTCCTGAGCAGCAGCTCATCCTGCAGGGATGATTTTACATTTAATCAGTGCTGAGGCTCTGGACCCCAAAGTTTCCCCAACACTGATGGTGCATGTCAAGGAGCTGAGTTAAAACCATTGAATTCAAGGGGCAGCCCAGCAAAGAAATTTACTCCTGGAGGGAGGAGGAGGAGCAGGAGAAAGGCACTGCTGCTGCCAGTTTGGCTTGAGTGGAGCTCTTGCCATCCTGTAGCCTGCAGGACAGATTAAATAGCAGAGAAATCTTCCCAAAAAATTAACAAAATCATTTATCATAAACATGTTGTACTGATGATTTCTTTGAACAGAAACCAAAACTTCCCTCAGATAACTGAATGCTGTGTCCAAATATTCTTCTGATACAACACAGGCAGAGTTTTCCTGTGCCAAGAGAAAATCACATTTCATAGTAAGGGTAGAGCAGGCAGCATGGTGGTGCCCCAGATATAACAATAACCAAATGTTAATAATGATGAAGCTTTTAAACTCCATGGTGTTATTTTAAAAGCTGCCCTTCCTGATGGAAAGTCATCAATATTCAGAGAAATTGGAAAATAAATGGGCTTTCTAGGCTTCTTCAGTTCCCTTGTTCTCTTCTGTTTAACCAACAAACAAATTTACATCCTTAACGGCCATAAAGGTGTTCAGATTTCCCTTTGCCTTGGGTGTCAGGGAGTATTTCCCTCTGATACTGAGCACCTGCTACAGTTCATGCATCATCTGCTGCTGCTGTCCTTTTACTGGAACTTGAAAAAATGCCTCAACCTCCATCAGTTCCCAGCTTAAAGCAGTGTTGTGGAAGCAGACACTTCTCTATAAGGATCTCTGCTGTCTGCTGGGTACCCTCTCCACCATCACTATGGGATACAAACCCTGCAAGTGCCACTCAGCCCCTGCTGTCCATGAAATCTCAATCTCCTGCCAGCTGGAGGCAGCTCTGAACTGCAGCCAGGCTCTGCTGAAGGGAGCTCCCCCAGCACGGCATCCCTCCCTCCCCGGGAGCTGACCCTGCTCCCAGACCTCACTGGTGGAACTGGTATTTCTCATGGTGTTGCAAACCAGCCCAGTCCCCGATGGCAGTCCAGTGAAAGCAGAGAGGACGTGGCACGTTTCACCACTCGCTTCTCTGATTTCACATTCCAGCCGTGATGCATTTTTGAAGGACCACAGAAATGTGCAGTTTAAAACCTGTCTAGTAAACTTCCTTGATCCTGAGGCATAAGCTTTGAATTTGAGTAACTTTCTTTTTTTCCATTGCCCTTTGGAGCAGTTTCCTTTTCCTACTTGGCTCAAACAATTTTCAAGTCAAGACAGCAGCGACAGCAGCAACAGCTTGCTCCCTCCTGTGATGCAGATTGTGAGTCAGGGCCTTTGGGACCTCTGTGCTGACTGCATGAAATTCCCCTGCCCCCATGGGATTGCCCCAGGGGTATTCCTGGAATGGCTGACAATGTTTGGAGCTCTGTACAGCACCCTGGCTTTCTGCTGTTGCTACTTTCCAGGCTGAGGGCAGAGCTGCACACCCTCCTCTAGCTCCTGGAATCATTAAGGTTGGAAAAGATGATGGAATACAGCTCAGAGATTAGCAGAGCTTTTTAATAGGCTTTCTGTAATAAACAGTCCCAGAGCACTATGAAATAAGTCACTCTTAGACCCTTTTATATGTATTAGATTTTAATTCCCTAAAGAGAATGATAGATTATATGGGAGTAAACCACAGGGCTGAGCTAGGACAAGACTCAAGAACTTACAGTTCTGGGATCACTCCAGTGGCCCAATCTCTGCAGAAAATCTCCACTCCACACTGGTTGTGATACATCCCCTGGACCTGTAGAAGCCTCCTGAGCTCAGAGGCAATGAACACACAGAAGTTCTGGAAAAAACAGCCTTTTCCTCTGTCACTGGGCATGGAGAGCAGGGAGTGTCTCAAGGTGTTCAGTCTGTAAGAATGAGGAATAAAGTGTCAATCCTTCTCACTGGGAAGGCTGTAAATACAGGAGAAATATCCACGTGCAAGTAGGGACCCCCTTCTGGGAACTGCTCCCGCTGTAATCCACAGCAGAGACTCTTTGGCCTGGGCAAAATAAATTAATCCCTGTCCAGCTGTCCCAGACCCCCTGTGACTCATCGTGGAATCAGTTCCATACCTCATTTTCCATGCTGACCCAAACAGCCAGATTAGCTCAAGAAGACCTCAGTCATCACACATAACAGAAGAATTCCTTCTAATTAAACTTGAGCAACAGTTCTGATAACCTGTTTTTCCTAAGTGTTTTTCACAGTTTGACAGACCATGTTATTATCTTCTAGGCCAGGTTTCCTGGGAAACAAAGCATCTTCTTACTTTTCTAATCCTTCCAGGAAAATGATGCCAAATTAAAACATTTCATGAGCATTCATTACATTTTGTCAGAGATTGTTCATGGATAAATCAACGTCAACTGCCCAGAATGTGCTACTGATTAAAGGGCAGCAGAAACAAATAAGTTTGCTTTTTCAAAGTCTACTTCATGTCCAGAGGCAACCAGGGACAGAAGTTTCTCTCTGGCAGTTCTGTGTTTTGGTCAAGGAAACTCCACTGCTGAGAATGGGATATTGCTACAGCAAAAATGTGTGAAAGGGGCTCTTCCCATGGACACCAACTCCAGCTCTCACCACATCACAGAATCCCAGAATGATTTGGGCAGGAAAGGACCTTCATGCCACTGTCCTTCAACCCCTGCCATGGGCAGGGACATCTTCCACTAGCCCGGGCTGCTTCAAGCCTTGTCCAACTTGGCCTTGGACACTTCCAGGGATGGAACAGCCAGAGTTTCTCGTGGCACCCTATGCCAGGGCCTCTCCACCCTCACAGGGAACAATTCCTTCCCAATATCCCATCTATCCCTGCCCTCTGGCAGTGGGAAGCCATTCCCCCTTGTCCTGTCCCTCTAGGACCTTGTCTCTCTCCACCTTTCTTGTCCAGTCCTTCAGCTCCTGGAAGGCCACAATGTGGTCACCCCAAAGCTTCTCTTCCCCAGGTTGAACAATCCCAAATCTCAGCCTTTCCTCCCAGCAGAGCTGCTCCATCCCTCTGATCATCCTTGGCCAGCCTCTGGCCTGGCTCCAGCAGCTCCAGGTCCCTCCTGTGCTGGGCCCCAGGTCTGGGCCAGCTCTGCAGGTGGGGTCTCACCTGAGCAGGGCACAGATGCTGAACTGTGATATGGGAGCTCCTTTCCCTTGGCAAGGGAAGATTTAGTGGGAATGTTCCTTTGAACACCCACATCTTAGAGGCTGTGCAGGCTGTGCACAGGCTCTTATAAGAGCCTGCAAACCAGGTCCTCCTCTGTTCCTGCCCTCCAAAATCACACACATGGGGATCTTCTGGGTGAGTGTCAGGCACCACTCACCTGCACCTTGCAGAGGGACTCAGCAGGAGGAGCTGCTGAATCCAAGTGGGATTGTGCAGCTCACATCTACTTGAGAAGAGAGAAAGCAGGCCCAGGAGCAGAAGGAATCTGCAAAGAGAGAATATAACTGGTAATTGGATGATCCCCTGTCATTTGTTTAGTGGAGAGCTGGGAGGGGACTCAAAACGCCAAGCTGGGACTGGGAAAGGCTTGTTGGAACACAACAGAAAAGAAAACTGAGTGTTCTTCTATCTTCCTTCCCACTTTGGCCTTTAAGGGGTGATGCTAGAAGTAATATCCAGATCATGCTTGCTGTAGAAATGACAGGATTCTGGGATTTTACACCCTTGCAATGCATTTTCTGAGAAGCAGTTTTCAGAGACAGGCCGGGATTTGAAGCACAGCATATTCTGAAGACTCCTGAAAAAAGAAAACAAGGCCAGTGCATTTGCCAGAGTATCCAACCAGTTCTCAACAGCCCTGGATGAGCTTTTCAGACTGACCCAGCATGCAAGTGCCTGATGGAAAACAAGTAAATATATCAGAAAACATTTAAAAGCGTGGAAGGAAACAAAGGAGCAGACGATTTGCCCAGACACTTGGAGAAGTGCAGTCCCTTCTGACCTCCTTTGTATTCCAGGGAGCAATTCCTGAGCTGCATTCAGAGACAGAGACAAAGTTGCCAGGCCCAGAATTCCGGCAATTACTCAGTGGAAATGGAAACAGTAACAGAGATGCCAAAGGTATGATGCAAGTTTCATTGTCCATGGAAGAATGGGAGTCCAGTACGGGTTTGGGGCTGTTTGCTTGGAATTTAAAATCAGTTGTAGTTCCACATAAATTAAATATTTAAGTCAGGGAATAAGATTATTTTTATTAAGGAAGCTCCTCCTCACTCCCTGGCTGATGTTTCTCTGAAGGGCTATTTTGGACCCTGAACAGGGAATTTGAGCTTATCATGCATAGAAGCAGCTGAGAAACAGGAAACAGATAGGACAAGGGGGAATGGCTTTAAACTGCCACAGGGCAGGGTTAGATGGGATACTAGGGATAAATCCTTCCCTGTGAGGGTGGGGAGGCCCTGGCACAGGGTGCCCAGAGAAGCTGAGGCTGCTCCATCCCTGGAAGTGCCCAAAGTCAGGTTGGACAGGGCTTGGAGCAACCTGGGACAGTGGAAGATGTCCCTGCCCATGGCAGGGGGTGGCACTGGGGGGGCTTTAAGGTCCCTTCCAACCCAAACCATTCTACAGTTTTATTCTTTAATTCTATGAACTCTGAACAATCCTCTGCAGAGCTAAGAAACACTCATAGGAATTTTGCTGTTCATAAAGCATAAAACTGGATTGTGAACCACTTAGGAAACAGTCAAACACCGGAAAGAAAAAAAGAGTATTGTGCTCTCCTGATATCTGAAATATTAATGGGTTACCAAAGAACCATTTGGAACACTGAAAAACAGAGGAAGGGTTGGTCAGATCTGGAAGGAAAATGGTAAAATTCACCCCTCCCTCACCCAAATACATTTTTAAATATTTTAATTCTCAAGTCAGGATTATATTTATGGGAAAAATAACTCAGGCTTTCTTCTTGTAATTGAAATTAAACAGCACTTGCTCTAGCAATGACAGTTTCTTATCCATCTGTCACCACAAGTACAAATAATTCCATGTGTTTAGCAGTATCTGAACACCTAGTGCTACAGTTGGGTAACACTTCCCTGAAAAGTTTCCTAGCATGGTCTGCAATCAGAAAATAACCAAAACCAAATAGTCTTTGCCCCAGGATCTGCATAATTTAAATCTAACTCAAAGAGATTGCCAGACTTGAAGCCTGTTATAAATATCCGCATGCTTGTTTCATCTAAGAACCTCAGGGGGAAAGGACACTTTGATAACAGAAGGGACTTTAATATAAAAAGCAATAAAATCCATGGATTTTGAAGGTGGACACGTTCAAGGTAGAAATGTCACTTTTCCCAGCAAACAGGACTAACTACAGAAGCTCATGGAATAATACAAGCAGATGCCTCCTTCACAATCTGATAATCCTACTGAAAAAAATTCAGTGCCTCTCCTCTTCCCTTAACGATATTGATTTGTTCAAATAGGCTGAGAAACGAAAACACTGATGACCTTTGTCAGGACCAGCGTCCAAATGTTCCAGCATGACCACGACAAGTTCTGGGTGCTGGTGGCACATCCCAACCTCAACCTCTTTGTTGCTGGGAAGCCCAAAAATTCAGGCTGGGAGTCCCAAAATTCCAGCTGGAAATACCCTGAAATTCCAGCTAGGAGTCCCAAAATTCCAGCTGGGATACCCCAAAATTCCAGCTGGAATACCCCAAAAATTCCGGCTGGAAATACCCCGAAATTCCAGCTGGGAGCCCCGAAATTCCAGCTGGGATACCCCGAAATCCCCTCAGGAATGCCAGATTTCCCCAGGAACTCAAATTCCAGCTGGGATACCCCAGATTCCGACTGGGATATCCCAAAATTCCAGCTGGAATACCCCAAATTCCGGCTGGGATACCCCAAAATTCCAGCTAGACTACTCCAAAATTCCGGCTGGGATACCCCAAAAATTCCAGCTGAGAGTCCCGAAATTCCAGCTGGGAATCCCAGAATTCCGGTTTGGCGTTTCCCCAACCCCCCTGGCTCAGCACAATGCCCTGTGGCGATCAGCGCTGCTCTAACCA
>VXBB01018720.1:61899-73591 GCA_013399915.1 Illadopsis cleaveri
GCTGCCGGAGCCGGCGCCCGCCATGGGCGTGGGCTATGGGGGGATGCGCTGCATCAAGATCCTGCTCTTCATCTTCAACCTGACCTTCTGGGTGAGCGCTGCGCCGGGCGGAGCGGGGCCGGGCGGGGCAGGGGCACCTGCTGCGGGTGCGGGTTCCGGGGGTGCCCGGGGTCCGGGGGGTGGCCCGGGCGCGGCTCCCTCTGGGCAGCCCTGCGGGATCGCCTGCCCGAGCTGAGGCTGCGGGAGCGCCCGGCCAGCGCTCCCAGCTTCTGCTCGCTCCTAGGGAGACACAGCTCTGCCTGGGAAAGCACCAGCTCGGTGTAGGATGATATTGCTGAGCAGAGACAGCATCTGTCTAAACTGATCATTTAAAGTAGCGATCATTCCCCCGGCAACCACGAGGCTGCAGGAGGAGGCTGGGAGAGGTGCCCCCAGTGCAGTGCAGTGAGCAGAACATTTCACAGCATCACGGTGCTTTTTACTAATGTCATTGCAAATAGGGAGCCAACAGCTGCTACAAGTTCATCCTAAGACAAAGTCCTCTCATCAACCCCAAGAAATTTAGGGCATGCTGTGTCCATTCTTCCCTTATTGCACCTTTTCAATAGTCTCACAGTTCCACGCAGCTGAATTCACGCTTTCTCTTCTCTCACTTTCCCTCATGCTCTGTTCTCCCTTCAGCTTTCCAGAAAACAATCAGCAATGTTATCTTCTTAAATGTCTTTTTCTTTCCTTCTGATTCACTGGGATCTTTTTAAAAGAAGTCACAAAGTCATCCTGTTCAGCCTCTCTGGACCAAGCAGTTTTGGGCTTTTGTCTCCTTTATGCTTGAAGCACAGTTAAACCAAAGGCTGTTCCCTCGTGGTGACAGCGCTGCGAGCTCCGGGGACACAGTGCTGCTGTGCTCGAGCTGGAGGGGCAGAGTGATGCTGCCCAGCTGCAGCTGCAGGGCAGCAGAAGGACAAAGCTTTGTGTTATTTGTTTCTCAAAAGTGACAAGTACTGTGTTTTGTTATCTGCCTTTTCGCTGAGATGGAAGGAACCATCTCCTCAGCTGGCTGGGACATTCATCCCGAGCTGCCAGGGGCACTCCACAGCCTTGGGCTGCCAGCAGGGAGGTCCCCATGCTGTGACAGGGTGGCAGGGGACCCTCACCCTCTGCTGGGACACATGTGTGAGGAAAGCCGGGATCCCGCGCTCTCCAGCTGCACAATTGCCTGCTCTCTTGGCTTGTGGAGCTGTGCCAATGGATCAAGTGCCAAGGAATGCAGGACAGGTTAGGGGGGCACCGTGCCAGGCTGGCACCCACATGGGGAAGCAGCAGGTGTTTGTGAGCCTTGTCCAGGTTGTGCAGGTGCCACAGACTGAGGCTCTGGGCCTGGACAGCAGCAGGACACTGTGCCTGCTCCTGAGGGATGCTGGAGCTGCCTGCAGGACACACAGCTCTGATCCTGAGAGGTGCTGGAGCTGCCTGCAGGACACACAGCTCTGATCCTGAGGGATGCTGGAGCTTTCTGACAGGACACACAGCTCTGATCCTGAGGAGTGCTGGAGCTGCCTGCAGGACACACAGCTCTGATCCTGAGAGGTGCTGGAGCTTTCTGACAGGACATGCAGCTCTGCTCCTGAGGGATGCTGGAGCTTTCTGACAGGACACACAGCACTGCCTGGCAGGCTGATGATCTGTCTGGCATGTGGTGAGGCTGACACCCAAAGAAAGACCTGTAGATCTTTCCCATCAAACAACAGGCTGTGACACTCCTTTGTGACCTAATCTTGTTCACATTAAAGGGAATTTTTCCTTGCACTTGACAGCATCTATCACTGGTTTATAATTTCTGTGATCCAAGATATCTACCCAGTAACAATTCTTGTACCTCCTAGTTTTGGTGGGGGTCCCCTGCTCCACTCCATGTCTCATTCAGGCCCAGTTTTGATGATTAAATGACTGACAAGGTTTGAGAGTCACTAGTAAGTCCAGAAGCACTGCTAATTCTGAAGAGCTGAAAAAAAGAATTACATTGCACTGTAATGGGAATTTGTTGCTATCAGACCCTGGCAAGTGCTTAATGAATTTTCTGCCAGTGCAGTTCTGAGCTGTGGGATTTCAAGAAAGCACAAGGTGCCAAGACACCCCTGTGATACAACCCTGACTGCTCTGTTTGTGTTGCAGCTGGCGGGACTGGCTGTCATTGCCTTCGGGCTGTGGCTGCGCTTTGGTGGGCCCATGGCAGAGTTTGCTACAGACAAAAAGTCCCCGGAACTTTTCTTCATGGGTAAGTTCCAGTGCTGGGAGGGCAGCAGCCTCTCCAGCCTTGGTTACATCCTGGGGCAGGTGAGACACCTTACACATTGACTTATAGGAAGGTCAACAATTCCTGGGCTGACCTACACAAAACTGGATTTTCTGGTGCTGTGTGCCATGTGTGTGATGGCTTTTGACCTTTCCCTGCTTGGCATCCACTTCCTTCGACCTAATTAATCTCTTCTCCTGGATTAGATCCAGTCCCCACATATACTAAGTGAATTGTGCTAATACTCTCAGAATAGAAGGTGAGACAGATCAGAGACTTGTGGGGCTCACCAATATATCCCTCCAGAGTTTTCTGTGCAGCTGCCAGCCAACAAAACAAGTGTCCTTTCAGAATGTTCCCAGAGCCAGGGCAGCAGCAAAATTCTGCTCAGCAGTTCTTCCTGTGGAGGCCTCAGTGGGACCAAAGTGTCAGAGCAAATCCTTTCACAGCTGAAAGTGACCCTACCTGGTGTTCAGTCATCTCAGGAGCTGTTTGTCCAACCTGGGCAGGAATCAGGTAGTTCCTGTGCCCACAGAACTGGGATTAGTCATGTCTAATTTTAGCATTTAAGATAACTTTTTTCTCCCTGGATAATGAGGTGGATTTTTGGGAAATGCCACCTGTGTTTCATATCTATAGATACCCTTAAATAGCAGCTGTCTGAGACTGCCAGCAACTGCAGCTCTTTGTCACTGGCAACTGTAACAACCTTTACACCAGAAAAGTTGGAATTTTTTCTGTTTAATTCATCACCCCTGGAGATGGACCCAATAAAATCTCATTGGTGCAAACATTTTTGCCATCTACAAATGCCAAGTGTGAATACCCGGTCCTGCCCTGGCCATCAAGCCACTCTAACAGGGTGGAAGGACTGGGAGTTGACCAGAGGTGTCCTGCAGGAGTTTCCCATCTCTCCAAGACTGTGCAGTTACCTTAAATACCCCAATTCTCTCAGTGGAGACTTGGACTCAGATCCACCACAGCCCCAGGCCCAGGTTTCTTTAACATCTGCAGCCAGGCTAGAGGCACAGAACTGGTTGTGAAGCCATGGGAATAGATGGGGAAAATGTTATGTCCAGCAATATTTCCGTGGGATATTGTGAGGCTGAATAAAACCATTCAGATGAAAACGTTGTTTGGGACCTGAAGGTTATTGTAAAACACCCTGCAGCACCTCCACAGAGAGCCAGGAAGTGTGATTTACTTTTTCTCTTACATCTGCTATGACAGCAGCATATTAGATCACCAACTTCATTTCCAGATCCACTTTATACCTGCTGAATTCCCTGCTGCAGATTGGAATGCTTCCCTGCCAGATCCACTTACGTTTGTCCCAGGAGAGCAAACAAGACAGAAGGATGTTCTGGCCTTCAAAATCCAGTGCTGCTGGTTTGTTGGAAGGCAGAAAATGCTATATCCTGTGCTGTGAATAAGCTCCAGTACAGCCTGGGACACATGCTGTAAACAAGATATTCTTTGGTGCATGCGTATTTAAATCGGCAAAAAATGTAGTCTGCTTCTGTCCTGTATAGAAATTACAAAAGTTGTTCAAAGTTGTTAATTTTGGGAAGTCCTGGGGAACATTCTTGTAAAAGTTTCATCAGACACCATGACATTCAGCTCTTGGGCCGCCACACATATTTATAGAGCTGCCTGTTGAAATATGTAACTGTGAGAGGAAGTGCTGAGGAACAGGGCACAGAGATGTTCACAAATCTTTTAAACTTGCACTTTGGACTGAACTCTAAAGCAAAAGTTTTGCCCTTTTTTGTAATAGGCACTGAACAGAGCATTCCTGTGAAAGAAAACCAGAGTTTTCTGCTGCTCTCCCTCCCTTACTACAAATCCTGCTAAATGCTGTTGTGACTCCTGGGCATCTGATGGCACAGCCGTGCTGAGGCTGTCAGCAGTCTGGGACCAAGGCCGTGGTAAAAGCACAGTGAGAAGTTCAGTTACAGTGGGGTTTGCAGCAGACAAAGCTGTGTTTGAAGGTCATGCTGAAGAGCTTTCCCTCTCTAGGAGGTTTCAGCTCGGAGTCCCCCTTGGCAGTTGTGTATTGGGCCTTTCTCAGAGTCTCTGGGACTGTTGTTTATTTGGCTCTGTGTGTTTGCTCTCTAACATGCCTTCTGGGTGGCAGCCAGGGTTTTGCATAGGAATTCTTAATATGGAACACTGTGCAGCACATCAGGAGCAGCTGCCCTGAGGGCTGAAAGAGAAAGCAGATCATCAGCAGTATGACTTAAAATATCAGCATATAGCTATACATCCAAAAATAATTTCTTTATCTCTGTTCCACTGGTGGCTTTTGTGGCTCCTTGTGATAACCCAAGGCCCTGTCATCACATCAGCTTTGTGTCACTGCTTGGAACAACAGTGCAGGTGCATTTGGAGTTTGCTTTGCAGGCTGAAACACTCCAGAATCACCATCTTGTGAAAAACAGTTAATTTTCTTTCTTCTAAAGGGCAGCACATTCTGCTCTTCCTGTACCTGGATTGAGCTGCCAGCCAAGTCTGACCAGCTTCTCTCTTCTGCTTCCTTGTGATTGTTTTTTTCCTGGATCTGAAATGTTGGGTTAGTGTAAAATAATTGATAATTCTATCCTTGCATTTTCCATTAGGCCAGAGTGAGTCTCCTTAAATAGCCCTGTTCTTTACCAGCAGTCCAGCTGTCTGTTCTGCCCCTGGAATAGTTCAGGCCATGACTTGGCAACCAGGTCTGTTCATCTTTTCCAGCCACTGAGATGTTTTTGTTGGTTGGAGAACAGCTTACAGACAGCAGTGCTGTGGGCAAGCACATATGTGTTCCTAACTTTCTGTTGCTTGTGGTTTTGTGTTTGGTGATCCTTATTCCCCACTGCAGTTTGCAGTGAAAAACCTAAAACAAAAAAGGTTGGAATTGGAACTCTTTGACCCACGCAGACTCCAACCATTTTACCAGACATATCTTACACTGGAGCAGGCTCCTAAAATTGGACATCCTCTCCCTGCAACTCCCCAGCTTTTGGAGTTCCCTCTACAATGAGATATATTTTTATGTTACTCCATCTCACAGTACAGTTTTTGTGCCTGTGCTTCAAGTGGTGAAACAAAACTGTGGCTTCCCTGTTCAGCTGCAGTGCAGCTCTGGTAGAGTTCACAGATCCCTCTCTTAGCTGCATTTGAGAGAGAAAAAATGAAAGAAAAAAGGATAATTTCAGCAGAGGTCCATAGCTGGCAGATACCTTTTTATCTGACTTGTCTGTGACACTGCACTGATCAAATGGAGAAAAGATCTGTAGAAATAAGGGAATTCCCTCAGATTGCTCATCCTTATGGAGACTCCTGTACCAAGACTGGGAAATTTTTTACTGGGCAGGAAGGTCTGCAACAGTCAGAGAAGGAAATAAGATGCTTGTGGGAACTCAGGGTGTCAGCACTGCTATCTCACAATTAATTGGTCCTTAATGAATTCCTTGTAGTAGTGCTGTTCTTAATTTTAAGAATAACCAGAGCACAGTAGTACAGACCAAGTGCTGCTGAGTATAAGTAGAGCACCTGTGAAGCAAAAACTGACATGGGAACTTTTTAAGGATCAGTTCTAGACTCCCATTCTTTCATCTCTGCTTTTGGTGGACAAAGGGCAACAAGCAGGACAAACTCTGGACTCCTCAGAAATGAAGTGCAGAGGGTCCCATCCCTGCCACACCAATAAAAGTGAAGTGTATGTACTCAACAAACCTCCTCAGGAATGGTAACAAAACCTGATGAATGCAAACAAATCAGTCTCTTTCTCAGCCTTGAAATGTTGCTTCTCCTGCACAGCCAGAGCTCACAACCCTCCTGCTCTTTTCTGCTCTTTGTTTCAGTCCCATGATCCAATCTGTGGATCCATCAGGGCCAAAACAGCTGTGGACAAAAGTTTTAGGGTGATTGTGGCTTTTTCTTGGGGTCAGTGAGGGCAGGAGTGATACTGCTGGCTTTGAAAGGTACAGTTAGATGGAGCGTGCCTTCGGATATGAAGTCATGTCTGGAGCTGAAGGATATTAGTAGTTTTTCTCCATAGCAGTGGATGCCCATACAAACAGGAATTGGCTGGAATTCCATCCATGTGAACTGCAGTTCTCTGCTCCTGTGCCTCACTTTGTTCAAGTTCTACTCATGTATTTTGGAGTCAAGCACTAAACCCTTAGTCAACAGGATTTTCTCTCCTAAATCCCACACCTCTCAAACTCTACCAGCCTTTAAAATGAGAGCTGTTGGCAAAGCAGCCCTTGTGTAGAGATGTGAAACCACAAGAAGAGCATGAAATGATCCTGCCATCATGTCTTGGAGAGGCTTTTAGTCTGTACTTAAGTAATGAATTTGTCTTTCTTCCTATCATCTTGTGTGCACTGTTCATTTTCTGCCACTCAGGAAGAGTGTTTTAGAAAAAGCTGATAGTGGCCCTGAGTGGAAAACGGAAACTGCTGCCCTGGAAACTGTCTTTAAAAATATGACACCACCACTACCAACCCCTGAGAAAACCTCGCTTGAAATGAAAGTTGTTCTAAAGGCCTCAGTCTCTGTTCTGGATCACAAAACCTTGCAACAGTTCCTAAGAGTCAGTATTCCCCCTGACAGAAGAAAGGCAAGAATAAAGGCAATTCTGACCAAAAAAGCTTATTTAGCCTAATGGAACAATCTGTTCATCTGCCTCCGGGTTATTGCTGTATATTTGCAAGATGCTGAGGTTCAGGAGACTTTTTTTCTTTAATCACTTAAGCATGATATTGCACTTTATGCTTTTTGCCCATTAAATTGTCCTCCTGGGTGACTTCTCCCAACCGCCTCTCCCTGTTGCAGCTGTAGGGTGCCCAGAGCAGCCCAGCCCACAGCAGCAGCCAAACCCACATTTACCCATTTCCTTCTCCACCCTGGTTTCTGCTCACTGGTGGCACTGCTGTGACTGCTGAGCCCTGACAGCACCAAGTGCCCGGGGTGCCCTGAGCCCTGGGAGGGCTCCAGGAGTCCCTGTTCTGGTCAGGCTGCCCAGGGCCAGCCCAGAGCTCACCACAGCAACACCTGGAGCTCTCTGGAAAGAGCCACCTGCAGGAGGTGCCTGGGGATAAACTGTCCCTGGTCCTGCAGGGAGTAAAGGGGCATCAGGTGCTTCCCATCCCTGGATGCCCCCAGGCTGTGGCTGGGTACATTAATGTATTAACCTCAGAGAGTGGGGAGGCCCTGGCACAGGGTGCCCAGAGCAGCTGTGGCTGCCCCTGGATCCCTGGAAGTGTCCAAGGCCAGGTTGGACAGGGTTTGGAGCAGCCTGGGACAGTAGAAGGTGTCCCATGACAGGGAGCTGGAACTACATCATCTTTAAGGACCCTTCCAACCCAAACCCTTCCATGATTCCATGATTCCTCTTGTTGGAGCAGCATCCCACACTCCAGGGTTGCTCAGGCTCCTTTTTCATACAGTCTCTTCAAAAGGAGCTCTACGTGCTCTGAAGCAGTTTCTACATAACAAGCAAACCACTATAACCCATTATAACTCCCATAAAGGAAATGTCCTGTGCTGTGTTTCACTCTGACAGAGCTGTAAATACATTTGGACTGTTCACTTTGAAGCCATTAAGAGGAAAGCGTTTTGTCTGCTGGAAAAAAAACCAAACCAGCAACCAAAAAGCCCTCAGGATCCTTTGTGGGGCGTGCCAGTTCAAAAACATCTTCAGGAGGGTTTGGATTGAGCTGGCTCACACACACAGAGGATTATCCAGAGTGTCCTAATCTAGAGAGGATTGCAGAGAATCACAAGAGGATTTCAGAATACTAAATGACTGAGTATTACAAAGGCAGAAGAAATACAGTATCAACAAAATGACGCCAGTGGTAACAGATAATGTAAGCAGTACAAACACTGACAGACTTTAAATTAGCTGCAACTACACATGAACATGATCTTAGACTCACTATCGGTTGCTCTTGACAACAAAGTGCTTTACTTACTGCAGTCAAACAGGCACATAAATACCAGGAATTATGAAGAGAGGAAATGGGAATCCAGTTGGAAAGTCTTAACGTCATTGTGTGCATTTCCATGTACTCAGTGTCCTGAACGCTCTGTGGTTCCAGTCAAAAAGGATGCAACAAAACCAGAAAAAGTACCAAGACATTTGCCCATATGGTTCTGACCACAGTGTGTGCTCTGAACAGCTCCCAGGGGAGGAAGTTTTCCCACCCTATTCCCATCATTAAATTGTAGAATCCATTGCCACGGGGGTCTGCGAAGTTCAGCCAGGGTAGAACAGCTCCAGCTGGCACAGGTGTGTTGGTGACACCCGAGTTCAGGGCAGTCTGTGGGGGTGACAGACACCGACAGCCTTTGGGAACAGCTTTGGGAACACACTCCCTTGAGGGAATCTGGGCCATGATTATTTAGGGTTCTGGGATGCATGTGAGCAAGACTTGTAACAAGGGCTGATGTTCTGGGGGAAAGGGAGGAACTGGACTGGGACGTTACATTAGAGTGAGGCTGCTTTTAAATTGAAATTCATGATTTGTGCATCAGCAGAAGCCTCCAAACTGGCTGGTGCCTGTAATGCTTTTGTGGTTCCTGGAAGATTAACCACGAAATTCCTGCTGAACTCACACAAGACACTTAATCAGATACATCCATTATGCTCAAATTAAGGCTATGCTCCACTTCTCCAGAAATTCGTGTCACTTTAGAGGCCTCTGCAGCTTTTCTCTAGTTCTGTAAATGTATTTTATAAATAAATATACAATGGAAATTTCTAGTAACAAGTCTGTTTCAGGAGTTTGGTGCCACACACACAACTGTCCCTGTCTGGCCGTTTTTTTCCCAACTCCTACGTGTGTTTCTCATATTTTCCAGGAGTGTGTCTGTGCTAGAGGTTCCTTGGTGCTCTCCTAAGGGCTGGAGAGCCTCAGTGGAGGAGGACATCTGCCTCCCAGGCTGCAAGGAACACACAACCCCAGGAAAATCCCTTCAAGCCCTGTGTGGGATCTGTCGTTGCTGCTGCTGGGTCCCACACCCCCAGAACAGAGCTGCTTGTTCTCTCTGTGGAGTAGGAACAGTTGGGGGTTTGTTCAGTGTTATTTACTCAGCCCAAAAGAGAGGGGAAAAAAAAGGATAATTATTTCAAATGGAAAGTGCCCATAGCAGCCAGGTAAACAAGAAACCCATGTGAAATAAAGCCAGACAGAGACAGGGTGTGTTTGTCTGCTCCTGCCCTTTGCAGTAGGCTCCAGGCAGGGATTTGTGCCTCAAACCTTCAGTAAGACTTGGGGGAAAGCAAACAAACAAACAAACAAACAAACAAATAAACAAAAGTAGCTCTGGCAGTGGGTTTCCTTCCAGAGTCTGAAATTAGACCTCTTCCAGCCCAGGCTGATCCTTCCCTTACTCTTGATACACATAAAAAATATATTGCAGCCAGTAGCTATGAAATTCCATCCTTCTCTTCTATCTGGTCTAAAGAGATGGAATTCTGTATCACTGCTAATCACAGAGGTAGTGACACACAGAATCCCTTGATCCTTTTTAAGGTGCTTTTTCAGACTTGCAGATCTCCCGTCTCCAAGTAATGTGTCCTTAGATCCAGAGAAGTATCTTAGGGAAGAACTCTGTGCCACGAGCACCAAGGCTGATCCAGAGATCTGCTGGATTGTGGATTTGCCATTTTTCACTACTGGGAGCCACAGGATGCTCTGAGACTGCCAGACAACATTTTAATTCCCCTTATAATTGCAAAGCAGAGTCTGCTAGAAAATGGGAATCCCTCCTGTTGGAATTTTCACAGGGAATACCCCCCATTTGACAATTTCCTTTCAGGAAAGAATGATTTTCTCCATGGGATGAATCAAAAAATCAAATATACAGAAAAGCTGTTGCTTTCTGGCTTTCCAAATATGTCTTTGCAAAATAAAACAATGGCAGAAGAAGGGGCTTCCCCTCTTACACTCACTAAGTTACAGCCAGAAGGGAAATCAGTTTGTATCAGGTGTTCTCTCACTTGACTCACTGCTAAAAGGAGAAGTCTTCATTTCTCTTCACATCTATAAAAAACTGGGGGGGGAGGGAGAGGGAAGGTGTCAGCACCGCAAAACAAACCACACCCCAAAACCTCAATATTTCCTCACAAAAAAAAAGATGAAGAGAATAGGCTCTGTCCAAAAATCCCCAGTCCTGTGACATGTTGTTTTTCATCCTCTTGTGGTTATAAAGAAGCCCCAGTTTCCTCCAGAAGCCCCTCAGTAACCAGTGCACTGGCTGTGTCTGCCTAAATCAACCAATTTTCTGACAGATTTGCACATGGATTTTAATCTTTGGAATGTGCCTCTTCATCCCTTTGCATTCAGGGGCTGAGACTGACCTGCTTGTGGGTCCTAAATGCAGGTGGAATAAATATTCCAGGTGTGGGAAATCCCAGAGCTCTGTCACTGGGGCCAGTTTGGCTCTCCTTGCTGCCACAGCAGCGTTCCTGCTCTCTGCATTCCCTGCTCTCCCTTTAGGAGCCAAACCTTCTCTCCTCTTCATGAGCACACACAGACCAAAGAGCAGAATTGCAGGAAATGAACAGAGGCAACAAGGGGTGAGAGGAAAAAATTCACAAAAGCCACAAACCTTTGCTTCTTTTCCACCTTGTACTTTTTTCCTTCTGCTGCACAAAAAGCTGCAGCTGGACAGTCTTCTCATCTTTTTCCACTCACCAAAACAAGCTCTCTACCCTGACCTGACTCACACACTTCTTTTTGCCATGTTGAGCTTTGTCGTGAATTTTTTGTGTCAGTTTGTAGCTCTCAAACCTGTTCCATTTTGTGGCTATAAACTGACTTTTTTTTGTTTCCCTGCTGTGCTGTAGATGCCAAGTTGGAGGTCATGCCAAGGCTTTGTATTTTATAATGGAAGTGCTGATGAATAGAAGCTGATTAAGGCTTTCCATCCTGCTTTTTGGGAAGGACTGGGTTTTAGTGAAGCTGAGGTACTTCTGACACTGGATACTACTGCAAGGAAAGGTGTGATATTAACAACCAAATGTCCGGATTTGCACTGCTGACCCTGACAGCTCTCGGTGCTTGGTGGCTTTAGGTAAGGCTGGGATTCCAAGGGCTGTATGCCAGACATTGCCACCCTTTGCTTTTTTTCTCTCTAGAGAGTCTTACTTTAAATTTAGGTCTATTCTTATCAAGAATTTGAGGTGATCATGCCTACATTGTTGTGTACAGTCCTCTAAGAAAAGAAATACCAGATCCTTGTCTTACATATTTACAGCATCCGGGGTATTTCTGTATCTACAGCTTTGGTATTGTTACAAACCAGTTTGAACACAGAAGAGCAAAGAAAACTAAGTCTGTGAATAAAATGGATCAAACCCAAAAAGGTTTAAAATCTACGCAAAAAACATTATTAAAACCAAAC
>VXBB01018720.1:73895-104439 GCA_013399915.1 Illadopsis cleaveri
TGAAGATGTTAAAGCCATAAATTATATTTCCATCTCTGACAGACATCCTTCCTGGAAGTCATCTTCCACTGAACATCCCTGGATTTGGGTGCTGGGAAACCTTTTAGTGCAAGCTGAGAAGTAACTTGGCCCCTTCGAATTTTTTTCAAGCTACTCTTCATGGGTCTCATGGAATATTCAGAATTGGAAGGGATCCACAAGGATCATTGAGGGCAAGTTCTGGCCTCAAGACAACCCCAAAATCACAAGTTCCATTCTTGTGTGAAAGATTACATGGGTGTATATATAGTAGAAAAGTAAAAATAGATTTAATATTGTGGAAATTTTAAGTGTCAACATTATTTTCCATCTAGAGATAGCTGGGTATCAGCAAGTGGTAGTCCGAGAAAGGACAAAGTGGGATGAACTCTCCTGAGCAGAAGATGGGAGAAGGTGGATTTTAACTCCTGGCTGGCTCAGCTTTGTGGCTCAGCTTTGTTTAGTGAGTGGTGTGAGTTCTTCCTGTAGCACGCCTTAAAAGGGAAGTTCTCATTGAGGTAGTGGTTTAGCTCTGAGTCATTCGAGTGAAATGCTCAGGCTGTTTCTCTGACAAAAGCAAATCCAAATTCCTGAAAGTGGTCTCAGGCCCCAGACTCACCGAGCTTTGTCTTTCCTAGCTTCAAAGAACACAAAGAAATGGGAAGACTCCTTTCCTGTCTCCTTACTCAAATTTATCTTTGCTAAGTGGCCCGATAAGTACAGGGACAGGAGTAGGGAGTGACACACTGAATACGTCCAGGAAACCTCTTTGTAATTACACTGTGTTTGTTACCATGGAGATCCCAGGAAATGGCACTGTTGGTGTTTGGCTGTGGAGCACCAGGTTCTGCACCTGAGCGAGGGGTTTTTTTGTCTTTTCCAGTTCATCTTCCATCTGACCTTTCTCCCCTGAGCCATAAATATCTTTGTACATCAGTAAAAAGCAGTGCTGTGAATATGTGTACAAGTATGGCCTTGAATGAAGAAGAATGCTCTGTCCCAGTAAGTCACAGGTGGCTGAGTACTAAAAATCCAGAAAACATGGAATAAGAACTGCCAACACAGAGAGCAAACAGCATCCCCCCAGCACCGTGTATATTACAATTAGTAGGGCCAAGCCATATTACTTGTAATTGTTTTATTGCTATTTAGCAGAATGTATCTCTCAGGAGGAACTGGGGCAGAAGGGGGGAGGGAGGGGAGGAGAAAGATCACAACAACTGGGATAGACACAGAGACTGGAGGCTGATGTGGCAGCAGGCAGGAGTTTGCCTTGCCAGAGCAGGCTGTACCAGTGAGGCAGGGCAGCTGCATGAAAGCTCTGCACTCAAACTTTGGTTTTACATTTTCCTAGCAATTGCAAATTGTCGTCTGTAGTATTTTCTAGTCCAGGTTACACAAGGCCTGCTAACAGCAAATTCCAGCAGCTCTGCTAACCCTGGGTGGGATTTTATGATAGTGTTTACACTGGTAACTGAGCACACTAAAGGCTCTCATGGGAAGCTTGGCTAGTCCAGGCTGGGAGCAAGGCTCACTGTGCCCCCTAGTGCACTCCGCCTGCAGCTCCACTGTCCCTCACCAGAAGGACACGAGGAGAAGGAAGATGAAGCTCTTTTCCCCAGTAGTGGCTTGGCACGGCAGATTTCCGCACGTCCTGCACAGGGCAAGGACTGGAATTACACCAGCACAGCACCAGAGCCAAGGCACAGCCCGTGGTTGTGGTCTGGTGGGAGCTGACCCCCACAGGAACCCATGTGTTGCCTAAGCACAGATCAAAACATGTACATTCACAAGTGAGGAAAGAAAAACACTGTGCTCTGACTTCCTTTTGTCCTAAATAAAGCCCATACAAAAAAATAAAAACAATACCAACACACCTATTGAATAAGAGTATTTCTAAGTGCCAGGTTATAGCTGGGGTCCTAGATCTGTATGGGGTTATGCTGCCATCTCCCATGTTCCTTTTGTTCCCCCCCTGCAGAGCAGTACAGCACATTCCCAGCCCCAGATTTCCCAGAAATAAGCCCTCTAGCAAATCTGGGGGGGGTTTGCCTTACATTGTTTATTCCAGAGGAATAAGGGGGTTCTGGATGGTATGGGGCTTATTCTTCCTGCACTGAGCTGTCCCTGGGACAGCAAACTTGGAAGGTGGAAATCACAGATTCTTATCACAGAATATTCTCAGTTGGAAGGGATGGACCAACAAGGATCATCAGGTCAACTCCTAAGTGAATGGCCCATCCAGGAATCAAACCTGCAAAGTTGGTGTTTTTAGCACCATGCTTTAACCAACTGAGCTAATCTCAAATTGTCTTATTTAATTCTCCAAGAATTCTAAAGAAAGCATTGCTCTCCTGCCGTGGTCAGAGAATCTTTTCTGTGTAAACACTTTTGTGAGAACCAGAGACCTTGTTCTATCTGTAAGTGGGTGAGGCTGATGAAATAGGTAGCAGGCTTTGGGGAGAGAAACCTTCTGAAATTGTTGCCTGGCTCTGATTTCCACAGGACTCTATGTACTGGTGGGAGCAGGGGCCATCATGTCAGCAGTTGGATTTTTCGGGTGCTGTGGAGCAGCACGGGAGTCCCAGTGCTTAATTGGAACAGTGAGTAAAAGGTTTCCAGGGCCTGGGCTGTGCAGGAAAACCATCCAAAGCATTCAGTGCT
The DNA here is from genome assembly GCA_013399915.1 of Illadopsis cleaveri. Classification (NCBI taxonomy): domain Eukaryota; kingdom Metazoa; phylum Chordata; class Aves; order Passeriformes; family Timaliidae; genus Illadopsis; species Illadopsis cleaveri. The sequence continues at coordinate 76,578 of VXBB01018720.1, forward strand.
TGGTGTCATTAATGGAAAGATCTTTACAGTCCAACACTTCTTATGTCCTCTTATTGGCTAATCCAATTTCTCTGGACTCAGCAGCCACCATGCTACTGCAGAGCTGGCATACATGTAGAGGTGCCCTTGCCTGTCCCTTGTCATGTATTCCCTGGAATTACCCTCTGATCTTCCTGAAGCTCCCTCTGAGCCACATCTTTGCCATTCCCCCTTTGTTTGAATGTGACAAGAAGTCTGCCTTGTCAGCCCTGTGCACAGCCTCTCAGGAGCTTTAGTTCAGGGTGGGCTGTTGAGGCCTGGGGATGATGAGGGGCTGGCTGGCAGCCCCCATGAACAAGCTCCACTCATGTGAGATTCTCTCCTTCCTCTGCAGTTCTTTGCTTGCCTGTTGGTGATATTTGCAGGTGAGGTCACTGCTGGAGTATTTGCCTTCATAGGCAAGAAAGTGGTAAGTAGCAAACAGCCTCTGATGTAATAATGGGGTAGTTATGGATTCCAGTGCCCACTGACCTGGCTCTTCCATAGGAAAACTTCCCAGGAGACTTTCCTGGAAGACTCTCTAACATTCTTATCTGGAACCAATGACAGCCTCTGTTATCACAAGTTTGGAATACGATGAAGTTTTTGCCTCCTCTGTTCAAGAAAAAGTTCAGCCTTGAAGGAACATCAAGGGGAACTGTATGAAAAGAGGGTATTTCCTGGGAGAAGGGCAGACAAATTTAGGCACTGAACTTCCCCAACTCAGAGTGTTTAACCAAAGCACAGAATAGAGCCTATGAACATTCTGACCCAGGCCACAAACCCTCCTGGCTTTTGAGTCACCATACCTTATTTACCAGGCACAACTTTTTGCCCTGGAGGTTGAGGACACAAGCTGGAAGTTTTGGACTGGGGGTAAGACTGATTTGCAACTCACTCAGAAAGTCTGATTCCTGCAGGCAATACAGGAAGCCCAGAAAATCTATGAAGATGCTTATGAGGACTACATGAAAAACCCAGTGGGGAAGGTCAACAGTACCATCTATCGCTACCACGTGGCTGTGAGTACTCCTCCACCCTGACACCTCATCCCCTGCTCCACTGTCACCCTGCCCATTAGAATCCAGAATTCCTTCCTCTGAGGTATAGCAAAATAGAACTGAATGTACTTAAAATCCAGTCAGAGGCTCACGGCCCTGAGAGTTTCCTGAGGGCTCTGTCAGAATTCTGGATCACTACATTTGAAAGTAGTTAGACAGGCTTTGAAATTTCTGATGCCGCTGGTCTTTGTGTGCAGAAGAAATTACTGTTATGGCCCTTCTGCATATTGAAATCCACAGATAAACACTTGCAAATGCAGAGAGAGGGAGAAATGTCTGCATCCCTCTGCATTTGTCAGAGAAAACATGACCTGTGTCCCAGGACATACAGTGTGGCTGAACCAAGTCGGTGAAAGACCAAAAGCACATGTGTGGCACAGTTCAGGCCACCCAAAAAGTGAATGTCTGAATCAGAGTTACAACCTGTGACTTCTTTAATCCTGTTTGTGTCCATCCTGGATCTACGCTGCCTCCCATGGAGAGCAAGCCCAAGCTTTGTTGCTCCTTACAGCAATTCCCACGTTCTTTAGAACAAACATTTCACAACCTCAGACCCTTTTGTCCTTCTCCCATAGCTCTTATTTCTGACCCAAAGAGGAATTCCAAGCATTTTGTGGGAGATAGGCAAACAGGAAAAACAAACCCTCTGAAACTCTGATTTATTACTGTCTCCAAACCCAGCACGATGTTGTGTCAGAAATAAAATTCCAGCATTCTCTGCTGTAGCTTTTGTGCACTGCCCATAACTCTGTATGTGATATTTGAACTTTCTGCATTCCCCCTTTAACAACTCCTGTTTTCTTGTAAGCCAGGGATCTGCTTTTCCCAAATCCACTTGTTTGCTTTGTTATGAAATACTGTAATAAAAATCTCTTCTGGACATTGTTAATACAAATGTGGCTGTTTGCTGTGGCCTCAGACAATTGAAACTAATTTTTGAGAATTTTGTCCCATGCAGTTGGAACTCTACCAGAAGCAGCAGTTTAAATATAGAGAATAAGTTTATTACTTGATCTGTACAGATTCTTTTTTTTTTTTTTAGTTATTGTCTTATTTTTAGTTATAGTATGAAAGAGTCTGTGGTTTCCCCCTCTTTGATCCTTCATCTCTCTCTCTCATTCAGCTCCAGTGCTGTGGTAAAGGTAATGTGGAACAAACAGGATTACCCTGTCCAGAGAACATCCAGCTGCCAAAGGCAAGTGTCCTCTGTCCTGCTTGTTCTAATCACTTCTTCATGTCAGTTCTTTAGTAAAATTGGAGACATTCTGTAAGTAAAAGAAAAGAAGATGTTCCTTTTTACCTTGCAAATTCCAGCATGAAATTCCTTATGAAATGGAGCAGAGTGGAGGCAGAATTTAGCTGGAGGTCATATTGCTCTCAGTCGTGACACCTGTTTGTGGCATCCCATGGTAGCTGAGACAATATTGCATCATCTGAAAGGAAAAGGGAGAAGGAAGGAACAGAACAGGAACTCAGATTCCCCATGGAGGCTGAATTTTGGCAAGTGCCCATCTTAGTCATGCATGGAGGCTCCTGACTAGAAACTTCATTGGTGTTAAGAAAGATATTTCTGTAATTTCTGTCTTTTCTGGAATCTGCTTGTGAGTTCAATGTCAAAATGAAGCACTAAACCTCCTGATTTAGCATGGCCTGTTATATAAAGGAGTTTAAATTTAGGGAAAAAACTGAGTGTAAGAAAATCACTTGCATGTGTCAGCCTCTCCAGGCAAGAGGTGTAGATGCCTCACCAGAAAAGGGAAGATGCTGAGAAAATTATCCAGAAAAACCCAAGGTTTAGATGCAAGAATAAGGATGGTGACTGCACTAATATTTTTGTGTTCATCTGTTGTTCAGTGAAAAGAGCTGATAGAATTGATTGAAATATAGATTTCCAGGCATAAAAAAATATTTTGATTTTGTTTTTAACAGAACTGCCTGCTTGAAATTCAGAATGTAATTGATACTCATCTGCACTTAGTTGGAATTGTTGGAATTGCAATTGCTAGCATCACAGTGAGTAAATCCATGTTCTCCAATCTCTCCTTGAGCCCAGTACCCTGTCCCTTACTCAAAGCTTTGTGGAAAGTATTTTGCAGCAACTGGTGAGATTCCTCAATTCTTATCACTTCCAGTGTGTCTTCTCCCTGGGAATTGTCCCCAGCACTGCAAGCAGAGCTGTGTGACTGTGCTTTTCAAGTTTGTTTTGTGTCTTTAGACAGGGTCCAAAATAATGGTAATCTTCTTTTGTTATAAGAGTAGGAGAGCAGAATGCACATGAACCAAACTGAAAAGCAAAAGGCTGTAGCAACATTTAATGTATGCCAAAAGAACTGCAGTCTGATGCTTTAAATCCTTTAGGATACATTCCTTAGTTTTCATGAGGAATGGAGAGTACTCACGAGAGCTGTGACCAATAGATGTCACCCTGTCCCCAGGACCGGCAGGCTGGGGCTCACCAGGCTTTAGCACAAAGCTTTTTCCAGCACTCTTTCAGACTCAGACACCAGCAGCATGAGGAGACACAGCATTAGTAAAAAACCACTCCTTTAGCTGCTGGGAAGTGCAGGATGTTCACAGATTTATGTGGACACTGAAAATCAGCTGAAGGGTTTCTGCAAGTAACAGAAACCATGGTGTGCATATTAAACAGTCCTGGGGTTTGTATGAAACATGAAGGGACTCAAAAATACAGCCAGGCAGCAGGGGTGGGACAGAGATCAATAACATCAAGGACACACCAGAACTGGGATCATCTCCCCTTGGATCCCCACCTCAGGCACAGCAAAGGTCCTGAAGTGACCACAAGCTCTTCAGCAGCAGAAATGCACCTGCACCTTTTTCTGTGCTTGTTCCTGCCACTGGCTGGGCTGTGGGAGCTCAGCTGTGCCTGTCCTTAGGGAGATGTGTGGGGAGGGGACATGAACCCAGTGCTTTAACTGCCCGTCTCCCACCCGTAGCAGTGTAGCCTCAGGAGGCAGCTGCTTTGGAGAACTGACCTGTGGCAAGAAAGCAGAGCCTTGGCAACACCCACTGCTCTCTGCTTTTATCATTCTCTCCAGTGAACAAGTTCCCTGGCACGAGTGGGGGTTTAGATTTAATGTACAGTCTTGCTCTTGAGCACAGGAGCTGTTCAGAGCTCGGCACCATCTCCAGGGGCTCTGGAATCACCCTCTGCTCTTACTCAATGTGTGTCATATTCCATGTGGAAGCATCTGAAACTCAGAATGCTCTGGTGCAATACCCAGATACCACCAATAGTCACAGTTATTATGTGACTTAAAGTGACGTAATGACATTAATATTAGGGGCAGCTGTGCTTCCCTGGACATTTAGAACAAAGAACAGTGAAACCAGTGTGAGCTGATAAAATCAGTGAAACCTCTTCTGTGTTTACTGTCTGATGTTTTGGGGTTTGTAGATGGAAGCAGTCACTACTCTGCCATAGGGACCTTCAGATTGTCTGATATGCAAATTGTTTTGTAACCATTTTGTAAGTGGATCCCTAAATCACATCCCTTCTCTTCTAGATCTTTGGCATGATATTCAGCATGATTCTGTGCTGTACGATCCGTAACATGAGAGAAATGATCTAAAACTGTCACTGCACAACAATGCCCCAGGAGTTCCAGACTAAGCTTACAAGAAGTGCTCTTCTACCCAATTTAATAATTGTAATGCATCTTAATCAGTGTTTTAACATACTGAGAGGAAAATATCCCATTAGGTGATCAGGTGAATTGTATTAGTTACAGTAAAACTAAAGTGAACAAAAAAAGGGGTTTTAAATGTCCTTTTTAATGAAAAAAAAAAGCAAAGGTGCATCTATGACTAATTTGATTTTTAATGTTTGTATATGTGCAATTACGAGTTTACACGTGTATAGACTTGGTGTAAGGACATGCATCTGTCTCCTTACAAACACATCTGGATGTGAGCAGGTCCCTGGATGTGCAGTACCTGCAGATGGAACATGCTGTGTGTGCATCCAGAGTGTCCCTGTGCAGGATGTGCACATCCCACAGGGACACAGTGCTCTGAACCCCCTCACACCGAGCCCCTGTTTGCCAAGAATTAGCAGAGGGACAAATGCCATTGTAAAAAGTAAGACCTGTGATCCATTTTGTGACTTTATTTTTCAAAGCCCAAACAGAGTAGAACTAAAAAAAACGGACTTTATTTTAAAAAATAATTAATGCCTAAGGGCCTGCTCCAGGAAACTTGAATTCATGTGAGTAGACCCACTGACTTCACTGTCATGCAGAGACTGGGTATTTATTTTTTGTAGGACTGGACCCTTCATGTAAATGCAGAAAGCTCTGGGGGAGAAAACACGTCCAAGGAGATCCAGGCTAAAGGAAGAGGGGGAAAGAGGTGGGAAGCTGGGAAGACCAGACAGTCATTTGGGACCAACTGCAGTGCAAAGTGTGCTTAAGCTTCCCAAGCTAGGCTGATACACACCAGAAAACCCAACTGTGAGTTCAAGGGGCCACTAAAATCCACATTCAGCAGCCCCTTTGCCCCAAAAGCCTCCCTGTGGCTACAAACTGGTGCAGGAGTGGAGCCTAGGTCCAGAACAGCAGCCCCTTTGTCAGATGTCTGACGAATCTAACTGGCCTGTGGAAGCCAAACAAAGAGTGAAAGTGGTCAGAAAAAGACACACAGCACTTTAATATCCTCAGTTTCTGCTTCTGTGACTATCACAGCTTCCACGGGGCTCTTACCTCAACCTCTCGCCCTTTCCTGGGGGCGGAAGGCAGGAAAGAAAGGTGGGACATTTTTACAGAGCCGTGAAGTTTTCTTCCTGGCACCTTCAGATTGCATGTCAGGTATAAAAATTACACTGTGTGCTTGAAATACCTCAGGGCTTGCGTTTACATAGTTTGTTCCTGTATTTTAATTTTTCTATTTGTCATATTTATTTGTAAGAGAATGTTCCTTTTGAACCAGCCTAGAAGGGAGAAAGGTTGTCCCCAGAAAAAGAAATCATATCAAAGACTCAACATCTCTTAGTTTTTGGTTTACTCAAGATAATTCACGGTTTCAGAGAACAGCTTTTTGCTAACTGTACCCCCACAGCAGCAGATCTGGTGATCACCAGTTCAGATTCCTGATGCAGTCGTTCCATACGTGATGGGGGGAAGTTCAATTGAACTACACATTCCAATAGATCATTGGAATTTACAAGTCACGGGGTCCTTGTTCCACTGAAACACAGTGGAACAAAATGGGATTTCAGGAAATATGTGCATTCCAGTGCACATGTTTGTGTGGAATATAGCACCCTTTATCTATTATTTATTTGTTATCTCTTATTCCCCAAAGAAACTCAAACTCCCATCAGTTTTCTGTCACTTCAGGACTTGGGGCAGGGCTGCTGCTGCAAGTCTCTGGTTTAGTTGACACATCTTGCTGTCTTTTATTTACATGGATTTCTCTTTTCCAGTCATCCAACCACGAGCTGTGACCCTGCACTAAGAGCTGGGCACAGCAGGCACTGCTGACTGAGCCGTGTCCAGGCTGAGCTTTAGGCTGGCAGGGACACAAGATCACACACCAGAAAAGAGTCAGGCTTGTGTCACTCTGTCACAGCTGATTAGCAACGGATGTTAATTAAAAACAGGGTCTAGGACCTCGTTCTGCAAGAACCAGAACAGGGACCAGGGCCCTGATCTGCTGCTTGCTCCTAAGACAGGCTCAGATAAGAGAATGGCAGTGGCAGCAAATCCATGAGGGTCTCAAGCTGAAACTTAGACATCAGTTTAACACAGCAGCCAGCAAAGCAATTTCCTGGCTCCCAGGTGTACCTGAGACTGTCCCTACAATGGTTGTGCTCTGGAGAGATGAGGGGGTAGTGCCCAGCTGGGGTGTGTTGTCCCAAGGTAGTACTGCCAGAAAGAAGAAACTCTTGTAGAGTGTCATTTTTGCCACTCAGGACAAGCCAGTTTTCCAGGAAAATCAGTAAAAATAGCACCACAGCCAGTGGTTCAGGTTCCAAGATTGTTACCCTACAGGGAAAGAAACTGATTGCAAATAAAACAAATTCCTTGTGTTACATTCCCCCTCATAATGACAGTATTCTATTCATTTTAAACACATCTTCACACTATTGGGTTTCATTCCTCAAATTCATAGCACCAGAATGTAATGACAGGACCAGAGTTTCTCTCTTTATTTATTATTTCTTGAGTAAGTTGGAAGATGCCCACTCCTGCTTTGAGATGCACTGAATGCCAAGGCAGCTTGCAGACCCTGCTGTTGCTTCCCCAGCCCTCCACTCCCCCAGAAGTACAAAACCACCCCAGTGCCTTAGGAAAACGGGAAAAAGTGGTAGCAAAAAAACCTTCTATAAATTCAGACTCGAGTCACCAAACTTTCTGCTGAAGTGTTTTGGGATTTCTTTTTTCTTCCTCTAAAGAGGGCATTAATTTCCTGAGCATTCCTGCATAAGCTCTAGGGTTACTGTTATTTAGGTCTAGGGGATACTTGCACTGCATACCAGGAACAGGACAATACCTGTTACTGGTTTAGTTCTCTAAGTTATTAGTATAAATTAAGCTGGAAATCAACATGTTATTCTATACTAGTGCCTTTAACAGAATCCAGGGATAAAGGTCTTTTGTAGTTTCCTGCTGTTGCAAGGTGCTTCATAGAATTGCAGTTTTCTCTGCATCTTAGTAACTGAAGGTATTTTTTGAGAGTTACTGCCACATAAGGCAGCAAAAATACCCATTTATACTGTCTCTTGCACCTGTGTCAGAGGAAAGTGATAAAAGACCAGATCCCTCCAGGTAATATAATTCTGAAAGTACATCACACACATTTTCTTGTTCTCCTGTCAAACAGTTTGTTCTAAAGCATAAAGATGTAAGTTGCTGATGCCCTTATTGTGTCTCTAAACATCCTTATTCACATTTCCCTTGTCTAATTTTTCTAAGTAACTGATTTCAGTGGGAGCTTCCTTTGTCACAGGGAAACCTCAGCCAGTTTTGGTACCTCTCAGAGATCACACAGCAGCTGATGAAGCTCAGCCCTGTGACATCCCTACAATGAAAACTCTTATTTCACTTGTCTTGATACTGATAGTTTTATAACAAAACATGTTTCGTGTGTCTTGAAAAAATTGAGTTGTCTTAAGTCCTCAAATGCTGTGTTGTACAGCCTTTGCAGGCTACGGATTAACAGCATCAGATACTGTTCATAGAAAATGTACATAAATAAAGCTTTTCAATCTTTTTCCTCTCTATTGGTGCTCCAGCCACGAGGTCTCCAAAACACAAACCACTTCCAGGATAATGTGTATAGTACAGCATAAATTCTGATTTTTGGACAGAACTGGCGTTTCGGTTCATGCTGCCAAGTCTGTGGCAGAATTACCTCTTGCTTTGAAAGAAAACAGAAACTCTGTGGCTGAAATTAGCTTTCACTTCCCTATGATGTGTTCCGAAGTGGCGTTTTGTCGGCTTTGTGTCTTGAATTTGAAACAACTTCCTAATAAAAATAACCTGAAATAAACGACTCCCGGAGAGAACTCGATCCGCGCGGCCAGAGCCCACCCCAGGCCCTGAGGGCACGCGGGGGCTGCCTCCGCCTCACCTGCCGCATCCAGGACACTAGGTGGGCTCCAGGTGACGGAGCAGCCCTTGGCCAGCGAGGCAGGCAGGCCCTCGGACTGGGGATCGGGATCAGGACGGGGACCGGGACGAGGACCAGGACCGGGACCCGCCGGGATCCGAACCCGACACCGCCCGAATTCCCCTGAGGGCCCGGCGTGCCCGGGAGGCCCCGCCCGCTGTAGGCGGAACAGTGGGCGGTGCTCGCNGGGCCGTGCCCGGCGCTGCCCCTCAGAGCTCTCGCCACAGCGCCCCCTGCGGGCCGGGGGTGTCGCCGCAGCCGCCGCTGGTGCAGAGCGCGGGCCGCTCCTTCCCTCACGGAAAGCCAGGGATAATGTGGGCTCCTTCTCCCTTTCCTTCTCCTTCTTTCCCTTCTCCTTCNAGGACCGGGCCCCGCCGGGATCCGAACCCGACACCGCCCGAATTCCCCTGAGGGCCCGGCGTGCCCGGGAGGCCCCGCCCGCTGTAGGCGGAACAGTGGGCGGTGCTCGCTCCCCATTGGCTGCTCGCGCTGCGGGCGGGGCGGTGCCACAGTGCCAGCAGGGTTTGGGCGGGAAGGGATCGTAAAGCTCATCCCATTTACCCAGGCTGCTCCAAGCCCCGTCNTCCCTTCTCCGTGCTCCACATGTGAATGCGTTCGGGTCTGTGCTTCTCCGAGCGGAGCGCCGGGAGCAGAGGCGGCTCCAGCCCCGGGCTGCACCTCAGCCCGTTCTGTGCTCTCCCCACCCGGACTGAGGTACGGACAAAAGGTGAGCATGTTTGGATTGTCTGCAAATCCATCGCTCAGTTATGTGGGAACGGTGTTAGGATAAATGGAAGGTAGCAAACACACGTCTGTAAGGAATCATCATCTGAACAGGGATTTATCACTGGGTCTGGGGGTCTTAAAGTTGAACATGAAACTGCTTAAAGGTCAGAGGGACACAGTCCTCTGTGTTAAATAGATACATTAGCACCACGCAAATATTTCAGTTTGGGTTTTTCTGAAGTGTAAAAGGAGGCACATTGGTTATTTTTCTCTCAATTATTTTGCACAGGTATTAACCATAAAACCAGACTTGGTTTTTGTTTGTACTGAAGACAAGTCTGTCAGGCCATAAAGGACATTACAATAATTTAGCAGTGCTGCTGATGTTTTAAATAGGCCAAATACCCTTTTTTTGTTTTGCTAAGTACGAGTGCTGTTTAATAGTAAACAGAATTATATTTTCCTGTGCTAAATAACATCTTTAACAGTCCAGACACCTGGAGAGAGCTCTGGCTGATCTTAAAAGCTGAACACTTTGTTTCTTTGGCATTTACCAGATACCATAAGGGCTGCTTTGTTCAATAAATACCTTTTCCCCAAGTTTTTTCTATCATTCCTGTGCTCTTCACCAACTAGAGAGCAGCAGTTCATGTTGCAGCTCTTTCTTGGAGAGCTTGGGAGACCACAGCTCCTCTGTGTGATACACAGAAGGGGCTGGGAATACCAGATTCTCACCACTAGAAAGTATTTGTAACTTAATTGTTACTAACCTCTCCTGCTCCAAAGAGTTTTAGGAATAGTCTTGTACAAAATTAGCTCTAACTGGGTTGTTTAAACCATAAGTGTAAGGGAGCAGTTTTACAGAAGTAGGGCTGCTCCTGCAGATGCTCTGCATTTTTTGTAAATTTCAGCTGTGTTTCTGGAGAATTTAAATTTTCAGACTTTGCCTGAGAAGGTATTTCTTTATCACCAAATTATGCCCATGATAATTGCAGTTCATACATTGTGTAGAATCCATGACATGTATTCAAATTATTGTGGATTGGTTGAGGTTGGAAGGGACCTTGGAGCTCATCCAGTCCAAGCCCCTGCTCCAGGGGGGCACCAGCAGTTTCCCTTGGGCTTTCTCACAGGTTTTGCTGCAGATGAAATAAAATAAAGATGTTTGGAACAGAGAATCAGATTCTAGGAACAGTCATGAAAACTGCAATTCCAAAAGCAAGGTTTTTTCTAAGAATGTTAAATTTCATATTTGTATACTGTGAATTCTGGTTCCTTTATTTGCTATTTCAAGCAATGTGTGAATGGAGTACCTGTAAGTTCTTGGGAGCTACAATCTCAGTGGAAAGGAAGCAGTTGTTAGTTTACATTAATTACATGCATTACTTTTTTTTTATTCCTGGCTCTGCACCTCTCACCTGTGCATGTTCAGCACACAGGGTGGGCTCAGCTCTCCCTGCTCCCAGGGGACATGCTGGGAAGAATGGGATTTTTTTTGAGTTTTGCTTTCCATTTGATGGCAGCACACTCCCCTTGTGGAGAACAGAGCAGGCAGGTTTGCAGCTGCAGTGATTCCTCAGTGCTCACAGAGAAAGGTGTATTTCAAACTGCACTTCAGCAGGGAAGGGGGGGTTATGCCATTCATGTAGAGACATTAATGTAGAGAAGTATTCCCAATAAACACAGGTCTGGACAACAGCAGGGAGGACACAGATCTGCAGTGTTTAAACTAATATTACATAGATGGAAAAATACTGCTGCTAATTTGAAGGCTGTAAGTATGTGTCAAAATCTACTTAAAGTGTTCAATACCAAGAGTGTCTGTGGCCTCTTTTTAAACTCTGAAATATATCAAGTGAAATAATGTGAAATCTGAAATAAATCAATATCAAATTCTGAAATATGTCAATATATTGAATCTCTGAGCATCTCTTCACAAAATATGTTGGATTTGTGAGCAAAGGCTGATACATCCACACAGTCCTGTCTCCTTCTTCCCTAAAGTAAATTCATGTGAGTTTTCAATACAAACACACAGCCCTTATGATTCTTTTCTGCCTGTCTCAGACAGAACACTCAATGAATTGAAGCAACTAATGATACACCTTCAGAACAAATCTTTGTGCCCAGCAGTTTGCAAACCGAATATGAAATACACTTTTATTTCAGTTCAGGCGTGAGCAGAGCAGTACATTTCACCCATTGAAAGCTTTACAGGTTACAGAGCTTCTGTGGCTTGGTGCAGTAGTTTGTCCTGACCCTCTCACGGACACAGTCACTGTAGTCAGTGTTGCACTTGCCACACTTGCAGCTCAGGGCCACGGGGTAGGAGTAGTAGGGGATGGTGTGGTGAGGGCAGCCCGGGATCAGCGCTGTCCGGTACAGCATCTCTTTGTATGTGCACACGTTCTGGGACAGAGCACTCTTGAGGAGCAGCTTCTTGCCATTGCTGTCCTACAAAGAGAAGAGAAATGTGTTGTTTCACTGAAGCACACGTGTGTCAGAAACATTCTGTGAGGTGCAGAGACCAAAATTCATACCTGAGCCCAGCTCTGGTACTACTGAGTTCAGAGCTCTAATTGTGACTGGAGCTCCCTCCCCACACAGACACATTCCTCGTGTTTTTATGGTTTAACTAATCCACATGGCTCAGAGAGTTCCCTGTGCTTTGTGATCTCTTCTGGCTCCCTGCTGCCCAAGCTGGAACTCAAAGTGCTGTGTTGAACAGTGAAGTTGTGTGGAGTGCTGTGGCTGCTGCAGAGCTGTCCCCACAGCCAGCTGAGATAGCAGAGGGGGCAGAAGTTACAGAAGTTACCTAAGTTATTTACATTAATTAAGAGTAACCCAATATAATCTGCCCCTCACCTGTTCCATCCTGCCCTCACAAACTGCTCTCAGAGGCTCTGCAGTGGCAGCAGCAGTCAGGTCTCTGCTGTGCCACTGGTCTTATCAACTCCATAGTTCCAGAGGCCTGGCATTTTTCATCCACACCTTTGCAAAAAGCTAACTTGAAAACATGGTGAGGGTGCAGTTTTTCCGCCTGTGATAAACTCTGTCACAAGGAAATCATTTGCACACTATTTTCTGGGAGAACAGAGCCTTGGTTTGCAGTGGTGGCTGGAACAGAGACATCTGTAACTCGTACCCGGGTCATGCAGAATCCAGCGCAGATGGTGGTGTTGATGGCCAGGCAATAGGCACATTCCCGTTTCTCCACATGGATTGTGTACTCAGAAGGAGCACAGAGTGATGCTGTCTGTCCGAAAATCAGGCCAAAGAGGAGAGACATCACAAAGAAGGGACTCATGCTGGATGGGGAAGAACAAACAAACAGAGCAAACCACAGGTAAAATGGGATTTGCCTTCCAGCCCTGTCCTCAGCATTCGACAGGAACAGCCAGGACAGTCACAGACCTGGAGTAATCTTAACGTTTCTGGCCACAGCCTGGCAATTTCTTTCCAATCTCAGTCCTTACTGAAATAATACCATTAAACAGAGAACAAGGGCAAAGAGGCCATTAACAACATAGAACAAATTACTTCCCCCCCCCTTAAGCATATTACATGGAACTTCTCACTAGTGAGTGATAAAATCCTGATGCAGAACAAATAAGAGGAGCTGAAAGATTTGAAAGTGTGACGTTGAAAAGAACATGAGCTCTAGAATTAAGCAGCGATATTAAAATAATCTCACTGCTTTAAAACAATTTTCTAAAGAAAGCATCTTATAAAATGTTAAAGAGACAAAAAGACAAGGCTGTGCATATCAGGCATAAAACTGGATTTTTCAATTTCCAGTGGCTTAGAGGCGTGATGAGATGGGAACACGGCCAAGAATTAAATAATAGATTCAAGCAAATTACAATAAGGAACATCAAAAGAGTTCAACTCAATGGATCCTGCTTTATCTGTCTGTTGTGCTGACCTCATTTCTCAGACCTGTGGGGGGGATCCTGAGAAAAAAGCCTTGATTAGCTCCAAGACAATTTCAGGAACTACTCCAGAGCCTCTAAATGATGAACTTTAAATGACAGTGTCTACCAGCATCTGGACATCACCCTCTAGTCTCTCCCAGTTGCCAGTTTCCCATAGCAAAGCCATCCATTACACAGGCTGGTTTACCCTGCAGCTGCAACACACCAGTCTGGAAAGACCAACCTCTTGTCTGCAGAATTCTTCCCTATTACAGGAACCTGATTCTGCCTTGAGCTGGGAGAGGCAGTGACCCAGCACAAGCTCTGTGTGTGCTTTATACTCTCCAGGCTAATTCCAGGCTGATCTTACTGTTTATATAATTGCATCTGAATTGCTGCTTTCTTATCACAAAGTCATCTATTGAAAATTCATACTGAACTACAAAGCAAATGTGATAGGAACAAACATGTCCATAATATCCTAACCTGGAAACTGAGCTGGAAATCTAATTATATTAACAGTCATTCTCTCCTCAGGCTTTTAAACTAAGCAGTGCTTTTAAAAAGTTCTTATTGATTAATTTAATTGCTCCATAGGACAGCAAGACCATGGCAGGAAGGTTGGCATGGATATGTAGTCCTGCAGAATCCCAGATGATGAGTTTTACACCTGTGTTTGGCTAAGGTTTAACAAGGCCTGGTTCACTCTGCTTGCTCCTCACCAGGCACAGCTGGGAGATGCTGGCACAGGGTGCCCAGGGGACCTGTGGCTGTCCCAGCCCTGGAACTCTTCCAGGTTGGAGCCTCCTGGGATAGTGAAGGTGTCCCTGCCCATGGCAGGGCGTGGGATGGGATGAGCTTTAAGTTTTCTTCCAACCCAAACCATTCTGAGGTTCTTTAAGTCTGTGCAGTGCTCATGAAGCAACAAATCTGAAATCAAACTCTGCAGCCTGCTCAGGCACAGCCTGACTTACCTGCTCAAGCAAAACACGCTTAGAAATTGGCTGGCATGGAATCTACTCAGCAAATATTGAAGCAACAAGCAATTCACTCAATACTGATTGATAGGAAAAAAAACTTATAAAACTACTTCTCACAGCACAGGAAGAAACAACATTTCATCAAAACCAATGAAAAGATGTCCCCAGATGGGGGAAAACACCTGCATTTGGGGGAGCAAGAGAGAGAAGAGGTCGATAAAGCCACAATTCTCTGTCATCCCCTCCCTGAGCTCCCTGCCTGCAGCTCTGGGAACACGTGCCCTAACTCCCATTTGGAATCTGATCTGATGCATGTCTTGTGCAAGTCAACCACATTCCTCATTTACGTAGCCATAAGACACATGGAAAACCTGAGTTTGAGGTGGTAAATGTGGTCACTTTGAGCTGTTGGAGGAGTGACCCAGCTGGTCCCAGTTGGTGTTCAGCTAATTCCAGAATAATAGTGTCTCCTTTTCCTGTGCTGCACACAGGTCTGTGTCCTGGGCTAATTTTTCAAGCATTTTTTGGATAACATAATAGAGGCTTTGTTCTATTAAGACTAGCCAAATGCTTTCTGCTTTCATGAAGTCTTTAATTCTGGGTTAATTTCTACCAAATAATTTCTCAGGAATGAAATATAAGTTAATTATATTTAAACCTCTTTCTGGCTTAGGGACATGAGCAGAGTATTAATTGAACTCTTTGTAACATCTGTCCATCTCACTTAGCAACAAGAGTGTAACACTCATTTTGCTACTACTCCAGTATGTTATTTAGCTCTGTGTTCTTCTGATATATTTGGAATACAAACACTCAGGTTCTCTCAGTACACACTACACAACCCACACATGGATAATGTAAATGTGTATATATACACTGTACATACACACACACACTACATACACATGTATTGGCTTGGTTGTTTGAAGCTTTAACCACAGAAAAGAATGTTTGTTCTTGGCAAATACAGAAAGTATTTCAAAGCACACAAAGAACCTGAAAGGAAAAGAACACAACTCATAACACTAAAACCTGCAGAGGACAAAAACTGCTCAAAGTAAGAATTTAAAACCCGCACTCTTAAAGCAAAAATATCACATGTGGCCCTTGCATGCACAGCTGATTCTTTCCTCTAAAGATTCAAAGCTTTAGGCAAGTTGGAGCTGTGTTTGTGCACCCTGGAGACCACCACAACCAGGTTTAAAGTGTCTCAACACCCCCTATAAGAACATAGGCAGAGAACAGGTCAGAGTGTGAGGACATGTAGTCTTTGCTGCCTCAGAGTGCCTGTTTCTCTGAGCTGAGAAAATAGGGTGTAAGGGGCAGGGGTGGAGTGAGATAATGGAAAAAAAGAAGTTCAAGAATTTGCTTTAACAAAATTTAGGGAAATGTCTACAAAAATCAGTAGCAAATTGTAACAAGGCTTGAAAGTCATAATGAAGATTGAAAAGAGAGTGCAACAATAAAAAGTGTAGCAATAAAAATAGAGAAGAATCAGCAACAATAATTGTTAGAAGTGAGAGAATGCAGAAAACCTGTACAGGAAGCTGAAGAGTAGGAAATAAACTTTTGTCAGGCCAGAGGCCAATAATAAAGTCAGGGAACATTACAAGATGAAGACAAGCTGTTGATACAGAGTAAGTGCAAAAGCTTCAGCAAGAACTTGTGCTTTTGAAAACATAGTGACTGAACAACCACACACAGATTTGCAACTAAAATTATTAAATAAATCATATAAGGAATAAATATTTTTAACTCAACATGATTAGCTAGCTCATGCTCATTTCAACAAGTCTGGAATACTGAGGAAATTTCAAAACCTTAAAGAAAGTGCTAATACTGTGGCAATATTTAAGGAGAGAGTGTTGACCCAGGTAACTCTCCACCAGCCAGGTAAAATAACAGAAAATTGATACAGGATTTGAGGAATAAAGAATTAACGGATGAAAACGTAATTACTGATTTTACATAAAATAGGTCATGCCACACAAACCCAATTTCACTGTTTGCAGTGATTACAAATGTGGTTGATAAGGCAGTTGCACAGATACAATCTTTGGTTCCATCTGTGCAGAGCCCCCCTGTCAGGAAGGTTTAGAGCTGTCAGGCAGAGCCCAGTGTGGGGATACTGAGTGCTGGCAATTACCAACCTCTGGAGCAGTCAGTTTAATCTCAGTGGTGCCTTTATTCACTGCAGTGTTTCTACCCAGCCTCTGAACATATGCAGTGCACTGGAGAAATACCTGACCAGGTATTAAGGATGAAAATTCATTTATCTGGAAGGGCAATAAATTATTCTGAATGGGCCTTGGGAGCAATGTGACTGCTGCTTATCAGCTCAGCCCATGCTGATATGGTCACAGAACCTCTTGGCTGCTGCCTTTCCCTCACTGGCACTGTTATCCTGCCCATGGAAAGGGTGGTATTCACATATCTTCAGTAATTTGCAGAAACTATCAAGCTGGTAAAAACCCTCCTGGATTATCCTTCTGGCTATGACCATGGAGTTCATTCACTACTGACCTCTCTGATGGGAGTGAGATCCCACGAGCTACAGGGAGCAGCAAGACAAAAGACTCTGGCAGGACAATGAAGTTCAGTGTCACAATTTGTGAGTGCCTGAGGCTTCTTCCATACAGTTTCCTAAAATCCATCATCCACAGTCTGATGCTTATGGATCCATTTCTTTGGTTGCCCTCCTGCTGACCTGCAGAGACTCAGTGACAGAAATTTTTAATGTGCTTTTATAGCCCAGCTTTGCAGCCCTGTTCTGGAACAGCCAGTTACACTGTTAATTATTTATCTTTAACCTTTCTGTTAACCAAACCAATCCATTCCCTGACATCAGTGATTTTACTCTTTCATTAAGTGAACGATGGTGTGCTGATGTTCTACAGGAAGTGCTTCAAGTGGTATCTGTAAATAGAATTTAGTAATTATAAAAGCCCTGGGTTCATTCCCCAGGAGTCTCTGTAATGGGGTACAGAAATTCAGTGCATACCAGAAGCTCATATGTAACTAATTTAATAGGATTCTCTGTCACTGACCAATGCCTAAAATAAAGGGAGGAACAATGAGAAGTTATCAGATATTATTGCTACTCACTCTGCCCCTGGTAGTGGTACAACACAAAGAAAACTTTGTGATCTCATGAGCAGGTTACTTACAGAGCAGGATCACTCTTATTTCCATGAAATATGCAACTGTAGATAGTAAAGTAAAAACATGTCCACACTTGCAAACAACCAATAATTGGAAGCTCTGCTGATGAAAAACAGGCAAAATCAATCAGATTCTGAAAGATGAGTATTCTGGTCGAGGAATTATTTCCAACTCCATCCAGTTGCAGCCCTCCACTGATAAAAGGAAACAAGATCCTGATATGCTGCTATAGAAACAAGTGTTTTTGCCAGGTTTTGCATTTAAACAGTCTGTGGCTGCTGAATTTTCCAAGCTAATCTGCCTATTGCCAGTCTCTGTGATAGCCCAAAACACAGCTCTCATCTCTGAAATTTATAGATTCACAGTCTGCTCTTCTCTTTCTTTCCTAGGATTAGCTGCAGCATTTCCTATCAACCACAGATTAAAACAGCACATCTCTTTGTTGCATATCATATGCCAGCAATCTCCATTTATGGTCTGAAAATACTTCATAATCCTATTTGCTGTTTGGCTCAGATGATGGAGCCCTTTGGATTTGATTTCATTTCTTTGAAAAGTGCTAGATATTTCTGTTAGGCTGAGATACATGATCACTGTGCTGAGGGCAAAGCTAAACAAAAAAACAAACAACAAACCAGAACCAAAGATAACCCAGAGCCTTCAGCAGTATTGTCAAGGATGAACAGTACTAACCCAGCATTATAATAGTAAAGGTAAAGGTAAAAGGTAAAACTGTGCCCCAGGAGTGACCTAGGACCTGCCAGGTGAATGCCTCCCAACAGGGAAGCCACTCCCAGATTCCAACTAAAAGTTAAAATGGCTGTAAGGAGGAAAAGGGAAGGCTGGTTTTCCTCTCCAAGATGCTCGTGGTAGAAGCAAGGCACACTGCATTCAACTTGTCACTCCTGGGTGAGTCCTAACAGTGAGATTTCTGCACATTTGTTCTTATTTCCCACATTCTATTTTGCACGCTCTGCTCTTGCAGCTTTAGACAACACAAATCTGTAAACAGCACTGGGAAATGACTTTCAGTACTGTGGAGCAGCAGTTACACATCCCTGGGAGTGCCTGCACATGCATTACCTGTATGGGAGTTTTAAATTCTGGCAGTGGTTGCATTCTTCTCCTTCAGCTAAGATTCAACATGTGAGTTTTCTCGAGTTGTCAAAATAAGCTTGAGGTCAGGATGGAAATACCTGTGATACTGCATCAAATTTTGTCACCATTCCAGGACTGCATCCATGACAGAGCAGGTACCAACCCACACTGTCACTAGAAGGTACACTGCATTTAACACCAAAGAAAACAGACTAAAGAGAGAGACTTTGGGCTCCCTTGCTGGGGAAAAGCCTCTCTTCACACAGGGCTGCCACAAAGTTTGAGATTCTCGCTGAATCTCTCAGTATTATGCAGTACAGAAGTTAACTCTAAGTACTGGGTGATAACAGGGATTGGAACATTCATTTAAAAAGTCCAGCTTCTAAGTAAACCCCCCAACACTGTGTACTAATGAAATAAAAGGCTGAAAATTTTGAAATTTTCTGTGCTCTGTAAAACCACGATGGACAAATGATGCCAACTTGTCATTTGAATATCTTATGAAAGCATCAAGACAAGCGTTAGAGTAGAAGAGGTAAATGCTCAGTATTTGTCTTTTCAGAACTGAATTTTCAACTCAACTTTATATCTATATTTAAGAAAAATGGGATATTTACTAAAAAATGCTACTAAAATGTAATATTACATATAATTATAGATTATAACAAAGATCAAATGTACATGTATTATATTCTATAAATATTTTTAGTATAAATTGCTTAAAATATTGAAAATCAGGTCCTGAAAAGCAAATTTCCTCAGTGGAACCTGACTGTAAGTGTGCAAAACTCAAGTAATGTCTTTTCATCTTGTAATCTTCAAAAGTTCTCACTGGTTGACTTGTCCTAAAAACTACCTGCCAGTCCTGATCCCACATCATTTGTCTGTTCCAGACTAAAATAGAGCCTGCAATGCCCCAAAATTCTGTTGCTGCCTAGTAACAGAGTAAAATTATCATGATCCTGTTTTCTATGCCTCTATAAACAATTACATTTTACTATAGCAAAGTGAACTCTTATTTTTTGATTCTGTTAAGTCAGCAAACTGATATTGTGAGTCCTGCAGCTGAACCTTGATGTCTCCTATTAAATCATCCTTTTCATCACTCTTTATGGTCAGAGGTGAAATCTAACAGAATGAGAATAATATGATAATGAAGGAAAAAGGACAGATTCTACTTTCATTTGTCCCTGTGTCTGATAAGCAGACATTCAAGTTAAATAAAGTCCTAGCCAAATATTGATTAAGTCTTGGGAAAGCTTTCCAAAATCAAAACACATATTCCAACAGAATTAAAAGCAGAATTAAAGAGCATTTACATTTGCTGGACTTCTCAGTGAAGTGAGTACAGGTTTCCTTGAAATCTCGAAGTGGTGCTTCTAAAAGAGAAAAACCCCCATAATATGTGTCACAGGAATGCACAAACTTTGTGGGCCTGAGGATTAACAATGTAATGACCTTTACAAATTAACAGTTAAACATACCTGTTCACACCAGCACAGCTGTCAGCGCAAAAAATCTTTTACAAGAAAAAGAAATTGTCAGTATTACTTACTCTTTCAAGAGATCTCTATTTTCACATATCTCATCTTCCAGTTTTAAACTGAGTTTTTAATTTTCAAACTAATTTCAAAGGGAACAAATAGAAAACCCCATCGTTATTGAAAAATATACTAGAAATACATTTTGTTTCTCAAATCTCTCATGGAAAAGTAATTTTGTTCATCAGAAGACAGAAGTCTGTTTTATCTGGTATTCCATGCTGCATCATCTTTTGCAGGAAAGGCAGAATAATAAACAATAATAAACAACTGAAACACTTGCAGGTTCTTCATCCACACATTCACACGGGACAGCTGCACAACCCTGCTCAAAATAATATTTTTCTCAATGCAAAAATCAACATGCAACATTCTTCAATATTTAATTGTATTAGTAATATTGTCATGCTAATGACAATGCTATTGTCAGATTGTCATCAAAAAGCATTTTCTCTTTACTTCATCTATTCAATGTATATTGTACAATCCTGGCCTGCAGTTCTTGAATGGCTTTATGCTGTGCTTCAATAACCTTTCTATTTTCTTGCACTTTCTTCCTGGTTTAGTTCTGATTCCACAGTCAGTTTCCACTGCTTGATCTTCTCAGTCTCTTTGTGGAGTTTTGAGTACAATTCATTCATTGTTTCTATACTCTATTAAAACAAGTTCCACAATTTAATCTCAAATGCTATTTAATTAATAATGTTATAAATACCTATTTATCTCTTAGAAACATCACAAGAGTAAATTCTGTTCCACAGAGGGTAACACAAGCTTAGATACATGATTAGGAACCAAAGTTTAAATCTTTGTGCAGCTGCTGAGGATGCATGAACAGACATTGCAGGACAAGGAGGAGAAGTTTAGTCCTCAGGGATATGAAAATCAGTAGGAGAATGGCAAGAAAATAAGTTCCATTTTGTGGCAGCAAACAGTATTTTCTATCTGGGAAGCTGAGAAGCTAGTGAAAAAAATGAGTTTTCCTGAGTTGTACTGAAGCAGAATATTGGTGAAGACAATGTGAGAAGAATTAAATTCTTGAGGAAACAACTCCACTAAATTCAGTGTTTATAGATAAAATAAAGCCAGACAGTGCAACTGGGATAATCGATTTGATTTTTCCAAAGAATACTTTGACTTCAATCCTTCTACCTTTCAACAGACTGTTCAGAACCAGTTTCACAAAGATATTTAAGTACCTAAATCTTATTCTGATTAAAACTTACAGATTTTCCAGGCACTTAAAATAAACCCAAAACCACAAAAAACAAACAAACAAAAACCCAACCAGCCAAACAAAAAACCCACAAAAACCCCACACTAACAAACTTGGAATTACCTTAATTTTTAAAGATTTGTCTCTAAGCATGTTCCCTGAATCACAAATATCTCCTCTAAGTGATTCAGCTGTAAACAGGAAACAGAGAATTATTATTCCCCTTTGCCTTCTTATTAAGCCTTGAAATATCCACTGATTAATGCTTTAGGAACTGTTTATGAAAAATTAAGAGCTGACTTCTTCATCTGCTTCAGAGCAAAGCATTACTTGCTGTGAAATTATATCTGAACTATGAAGTGATTCTGATCAACATATTTTTTAGAAAACTAACAGTGAAACTGTATTTAACATTTACAGGTATGAAACTGTTAGACTACTCATGGCAATATGAAATGAAACTTGACATAATTAAAAAATGTTAAAGAATGTGCAAGGTAAAATTTGTTTTAGTTGGATGTGAATCAGTGATTTTGCCACAGTACAGGGACTGAATGGCGAATTAAAATCATCACCTGGGCATTTGTTAGCCCCTGCACAAACTTAACAGTTGATTTCCTATGGGTAGATTTGTAAAGAAGGATTATAAAATCCAGGAAAAAAAAATTACAGCTTACGTGAAAATACGATTTTTAATTAATAAATCAACTGCCTGCAATTTTCAAAATTACCAAAATTGGTAATGGCTTTGGAACTCGCTTGCTTCGTACTTCACAGTGGCTTTTCAAACCACTGGTGTTTTGTTTTTTGCTTTATAGGCTGTGGCCAGAGTGGAAGGTTTTGATGAGAACTCATCAGCTGCTGCCTGTGCACAGGTGCATGATAAAGGATTCAGGAAGCAAAATTATTTAAGTCCAGTAGTTGATATTTATTTCTTTCTTTACTCCCATGGGTAGTTCTAAACACCACATCTGACTATGTTTTAGTATGAAAATGCCATTTTACAAAATTTTCAAGTCACAAAAAATAGGATAAATAGTGTAACTCATGTGCTGTCAGAATATCACATTTGAATCTAAACATATTGCGTAAGGAGCCTCAACATGAAACAATAATTTGCTTAATTCACATAACTCAGTGTGGTGACAGAACGTTTTCACTGCACATTTGGTCTGGTGTAAGCAGGACTTCAAAGCCAGTGCAAGCATCCAAGTGGGGCACTGCTCACTGCTGAATCACCCACATCAAACGTGGATTTATCATCGGGGATGTGCCGTTACAACACAGAGCAGATGATCAAGAAGATGATTTCCCTTAGTCTTGATAGAGAATAACAGCAGAAGTCTTTGGAATTAAAGTCAAAGGTGTTGTCTCCAGCACCAGTCTTGGCAGTCTGCAGAGAAATGAGTTCAGTGCGTTTCACACACACAAAGAACTATGGAACGGGTTGGGTTGGAAGGGACCTTGAAGCTCATCCAGTGACACCCCTGCCACGGGCAGGGACACCTTCCACTATCCCAGCTTGCTCCAAGTCCAGTCCAACCTGGCCTCAGACACTTACTGGGACGGGGCGGGATGTGTGTGCTGGGGTCAGGACTCTGCCTGGGGGCCCCCAGCGGTGTCCTTGTGTCCCTGTCGGTGTCCCCCGGCCCGTTCCAGCGCAGCCTGGGGATGGCCAGTGGCACCACTGACCTGACACAGCCCCTCAGCCTGAGCGCTCACCGGGTTGTGGCCGCAGGCCCTGCCCGGCACTCAGGCATGGCCGCATGAGTGGTTTGAACGGGTTTTTTCTCAGTGGGCCCAGAGAACAGCAGTGACACCAACACCGGCACCGACACTGGTACCAACACTGACAGTGACGCCAGCACCGGCACTGGCACCGACATTAATGCAAGCACTGACACCGGCACTGAGCATGGCACCAAACCGATACCAGCACCAGCACCGACACTGGTACCGACATCAACCCTTGTACCGACATCGCCGCCACCACCTACACCAGCAGCAACACTGACATCGACACCAGCACTGATACGGGCACTGAGTGTGACACCCAAACAGATGCCAGCACCGGCACCGACACTAGTACCAACACCAAGACTTGTACTGACACCGACACCGGTACCGGCACCTCACGGCGGCCGCTGAGGGAGGGCGAAAAGGGCGGGAAACGACGGCGCGCACCTGAGGCGGGAAGGGGCGCGCGGGCTGGCGGCGTTGGCGCCGCCTAGTGGAGGTCCCAGAGGTCGCGCAGCGGCGCGGCCAGGCGCGGGTCCCGCGCGCGCAGCGCCCCCGCATGGGCGTGGCGGAGCGAGCGCAGCTCCGTGAGGCGGCCCAGCAGCCGCGCGAAGCGCTGCGGGTCCCGCGGGTGCTGCAGCTTCGAGTGCTTGTACAGGATCCCCAGCAGCGGCTCCTGCAGCTCCTCCACGTGGCGCTTGTCCCTCAGCAGCGGGCGGTCTGCAGGAGAGCGGCAGCACGAAGAGCGCGGTGAGCGGGATGCCTCAGGTGCCGCCCCCCCCCTCAGGGTCCAGTCGGCGCCGCCGCCCCTGAGGGGACAAATGGGAGCTCCCCCGGGGCAAGTGACAGCTCGTTGTCACCTCCCCAACTTACCTGAAAAGAACACTGTTGTTGCTACGAGCAGAGCGTATTCGGTCTCGGTCACTTTGAGTTCCCCCATGGTTCTGTAGAAGTAGAACAGGGCGGTGATGAACTCCTCAGTTATGCCTTGAAAATGGAAAAAACCCAAAATTTTGTTGTTTAAAAAAACCAAAAAAACCAACAAAACACCAAAAAAACCCCGTGCAGAATAATGAGGATGTTATTTCAGTGCAGAAACAGTTGCAAATCATCTTTGCCTGCAGGGTGCGAGGTGACCCTCCTGGATCCACCTGGATCACTTTGTCCAGCTCTGGGCCCCCCAGGACAAGGGACATGGAGCTCCTGGAGCAGGTCCAGCCAAGGCTGTGGAGGTCATGAGTGGACTCGGGCATCTCTCTTATGAGGAAATGGTGAATGATTGGACTCCGTGATCTTAAAGGTCTTTTCCAAGCTAAGTGATTCCATGATTTTGTGAAAGGCCGGGGGAGCTTGGGCTGTTCAGCCTCGAGAGGAGCCCCAGCTGAGAGGGACCTTTAGCCCTGTCTGCAGGGATGGGCTCTGAGCAGGGATCAGCATTGGCACCAGAGGAACGGGCAGGGACTGATGCTCAGAAAGTTCCACCTGAACATGGGGAAGAACTTCTTTCCTGTGAGGGAACAGATTGCCCAGAGAGGGTGTGGAGTCTCCCTAACTGGAGATATTCCAGACCCATCTGGACACAATCCTGTGCCATGTGCTCTGGGATGGCCCTGCTGGCACAGGGAGGTGGCACCAGGTGACCCACTGTGATCCCTCCCAACATCACCCCTTCCGTGATTCTGTGATTCTATGAATGTTTTAAGGCTCAGGGCTGTTCCGTTGCACGAAATAGTTAACTAAGTTTGTGAAAACAATGTTAATTGCTAAAATAATAACAAAAGTTGTATGGCAGTTGTACTGTGGAACTTTGAATGTATATATAACTCAAGGGATATAAGCAAGCATGGATACACTTCTTCCTGCCATGAGGATGTAATGCCAGTGTGTAATACTTGAAGAAGTAATGCCAGAGCAGTTCGAGGGAGAGGAGAAGGAAAGAGAGGAGAGGAGAGGAGAGGAGAGGAGAGGAGAGGAGAGGAGAGGAAGAAGAGAGGAAACGAGCTGGAGCAGTGGCCATAGGGACAGTGCAGCTCAGTGTAATAAAAATAGGGCCAGTAAAGCAAAAGATTCACAGTATTTAGATTCTGAGACCTCCATTACCTGTGGTAGTAGTAGAAGTTGGCCTCTCTTTATTATGACACATTTCCATGGAATAAATACTGTTTTTATCAAGGTTTTGAACATGACAACATGTCCCGTGATCAGAAAGTCTTACATGACCTGGAACAAGGCAGATAACAGTTCCCAGTCAAGCTTAAAGTGATCTTAAATATCTGTCTGCATAATTGATGAAAATGTGTGAATTTTTCCCAGACCCATGAAGATATAAAATCCTTTTCGGCATCTGGCTCCAAGTTCTTTGGTTGCGTTTTTATTGGTCAAGGTCTCTTGTGTTAAATTTGACACAACATATAATATGTAATTAATATAGCTGATATTATCCACCCACCCCACAATGATGCAAGTCAAGTATTTCAGACCTACTTTCACTGGTTGATGGCTGGCACTCACTCATTCTTTGGTTGTAAATTTGGGCTGATCTCAAGAACATTGCCTCCACTGTGGACCCTTTCAGCAGAGCAATCTGGTCCTCATTGGCTAAACTCTCAAACCCTGCAGAGAAAGGTGCATCTTCAGAATCAGGGAAGGCTGATTTAACATGATGTGAAAAAATGTTTTTTTAAAAATAAATATCTTTACTGAAGAAGAGGAACCATAGTTAAATGATGCATGTGCCAAAGACTTGGGATCTTTCTTGCTAGTTTGGAAGTTAGACAATCAAAAAGGAAAAAACAAACAAAAAAAAAATCCCAAAAAACCAACAACAACAACAAAAAACCCAACAACAACAAAAAAAGAGGGGGCAGTTTTCAGTGTTAAAAGATTCACAGGAAGATACAAGTGAAAATTTGGGGTCTAAGCAAGATGTTATCAAAACATTCTTCCTAATATCTGATAAATATCACATGGCCTAACACCTGATAAATTTGCTGCATTGTTTAGTGACTGTGGATACTCCTTTCATTATTATATTATTTTCTTTTTAGAAATTGTGTTCATCTTTTGACAAGCTCATTGTCTGCACTTGTAATTCACGAGCAAAAGAACTTTAGTGGTTTTTTCTTAAACCTGATCAAAGCAGGATATGTAACACAGGAAGACACACAGCTCACCCCTTCCTTCAACTCTGCCCCACAGAGATGCTAAATTACATCAAATACCTGCTTTAGATATGGAGATTGACCTTTGTCAGTGAGTTTTAGGAAGGAAAGTTATCACCCTCCCTGTCAAATGTTACTTCGTCAACTTTACAGTGAAATGCAGTGAATTTAGGTGCTTGTTCCCTTGTTCTTTGTGAAAGGAAAATATTAATAAGAACACCTGGTTAGTCCGTTCTGTGCTGCCTTTTCCTTTGAAGGAACATCTGCTTTTTCCTTTGGTGATTATGATAAATTGCAGACACATTTCAGAGAATGTGGTGAGATAATAATTCCCTCAAGGTGGTACTTTGAGGTTCATGTGCTTCCAGAAAATGTCTCTACTCCATGTCAGAAATGAAGAAGAAATCTAATCATAGCAAAGTTTTGAACTGAAAGCTTCTAGGTTATCCTCATGTAAATGGCAAGTTAGAAGTACAAATAATCAGTTTAAAGCCTTTTCTTAAAGCCTGTATTTTTCTCTGGTTCATGCCACCAGTTTGATTTGGTTCCTCTAACGTTCCCCGAAGGAAGAAACTGACCTGGGAGTCTTTTTGTGAAATCCACCAACACCTGGACATGGACAACGGCTGTCTCAGACAGGTGGAGAAAACTTTCCTCAGGACTTGCAGTTTCCTGTAGCTGCACAAAAGAGCGTTTGGACATTGGATGTAGCCAAGATACCTGACAGCAATGACTTAGCAGTGCAGGCTGGGTGTGCTGGATACCTACAAACTTCTTGGCTTCCTCAAGGGGAATTGTGTATTTTTGGTGTGCTGCTACAATGTGGTCAAGAAGCTGATGTTCTCCTGGAGTAAGTTCCATCTTCTCTGGGATCTGCTAAATAAATAAACCAATCAAGTCACAATGACTTGGAGTAAGAGTAAGTGATAAAAAGAGACTTTTTAAATAGAAAAATATCCCACTTTTCCAGATCTTGTTGTAGATGATACTTGCTTACTATTCAGTCCCTCATCTTCCAGCTTTATGTTGCAAAGGAAACTACTTTTCTGCTTGAAATTCTTCCTGAGTCGCTTTGACTTGCACTGGACTTCAGTCAGCAAACCTGTGAGGTGTGAAGTGGCCATCAATGCTTGTATTTTCAATTAATTACAGTCTAAAGTCATCACTTTCACTAGAGATAACTCCTGTCTTGCATCACAGAAGTTGTCACCTATAATTTCCTAGAGAATTTGGCCCTGTGTTACTTATCAGGTGAGCTGATGTTCAGTAGCCACCAAAGGCCTGAGGGTCTGCAGTCATCTTTATCCTTGTGGCTCTGTGACATACAGGCATCAGAATTATTCATCAAAGCCTATCGTGCCATTTTTTTTTTTTCACTCAAACCCTAAAGCTCATCTGATCTGCTCACTGCTGTCCTGACAAGGATATTTAGCTTCTGTTAGTACTTCTTTTTTTTTTTCTTGTACTGTCTTTGAACAACAGTTCCCTTAAGGCAAGGGTATACTTCCCAAGCATTGCTGGCTTCTGCACACCAAGATGTTACAGCTGCCACCATCCCTAAAGTTCATTTTCCTACAGCCAAATGAAGCTTAGAACAGCATCATCAGGAAGGGATT
>VXBB01018722.1:0-11004 GCA_013399915.1 Illadopsis cleaveri
GCTGGCCCCCAGGGCTGCTGGCCCCCGGCCGCTCCAGCACCGCCGTGATGTCAGCGAAACGTGAATCCCCCCGCCCCTCTTCGGGCCCGCGGCCCGTCCCTGGACCGGGACAAGGGCTGGCTGGCACCCCTTCCCTGCCGGGGTCCCGCCAAGCACCGCACCCTGGACACGGGGCTCTGCCGCTCCGGCTCCCTGGCACCGGCACCTCACCGCTGGAATCACCCCCAGTCGTGTGCGGGACCTGGGCTAATGCTCCGCCCCATCCATGGGGCAGGAAGGGACTGGGTCCCCTGCGTTGCAGTCCAGCTCGGCAGCAGTCCTTGGGGACAAGTGAATGGGAGAGTTGGGCACGGCTAAGGAAGTGGTCAAAAGCATCTCTCAACCTGTAATTTGGTTGGGAAACATAGACTGAAAATTTGAGCAGCTGCTGTAAGTAAAGGGGAGGAGAGCTTCCAGGGGTTGTCTGCACTTGCCCTACACCAGGAGCCACGTTTGAAGGGGGTATTGGGGTGTAAACCAGGGTGCTCCCTTGGCTGGAGTAGAGCTGTTGGGGGCAATGGTGGGACTGCTCCATGCCACAGCAATGCAAAATCCATGTGCACAGGACTGAGGCTCCAGACCTCCCCAGCAAGCTGCCTTGCTGCTCCCTGCCTCAGTTTCCCTCTGGAATTGGCTCTGAGGAGTGGGGGAGCCGGCATGCCTTTGCAGCACAAACACGTACGGTGCATTTGCATCTTGCTCCGGATGCCATGTCAGAGGAATCACACAGCCTGCTCCTCTCCAGGCAAGGAATTTGTGGGATTTAGTTCCCCCATGAAGCTCAAGCAAATCAGGACCCCTCTAAGGATCTGGTTTCCTTCACCATGCTGCAAAAATCTGCTTTTGCTTTCCAACACCCTCCTGCAAATTCGTTCCGGGTTCCAGGGCTTTTGCTCGGTCACATTGTGAATCCAGCCATGTCTAACAGCGGAAAATGTGGCAGGCTTCAGCCCCCTTAAATCTGTCTCTGCCGGCCAAACTCCCCTCTCCAGCCCCCTGCTGCAGAGTGGAGTTTCCTGCCGGCTCTGCCTTCAGCCTCACATCCCACTCCCCCTCTGTGGCCCCCAGCCCCTTGCCTCAGGGCTGCCTTCCCTCCTGGCTCCACTTGTCCTATTGAGTTCAGTCCCTACATGCCACAAGTTTTCAGGTCCAGCATCCACGAGTTGCTGAGCAGCTGCGGCTGCAGCTGTTTTGGGAGCAGGGAAAAAGTCAGGAAGGGCTGAGGTTTTCCTACGCGCAGCCCCAGAGCTGGGTCAGAGCCTGGGCAGAGAGGAGACAGACTGTAGGTGACCGAGACAGGAGCGCTGAGCCTCCTGGGCTATCCCTGCCATACCACCCTTCTCGTTTTGGGATGAAGGACTGCCTGCTTATTCAGGCATTCCTGCACCAAACACACTCGCACCTGCCCCTGCTCCACACAGGGGGCAAAGCAGTGAAGCAAGCCTGGCCCCATACACCACCTCCTGCTCACAAAGCCCCCGGCCAGCACAGAAACAGAGCCACCACTTAAACCCCAGGCACTGCTGAAAACGGACCATCAATGTTTCAGGTTATTTGTGTCCCTTGCCCTTGCAAGGGGGAACAGGCCCCATTGGTGCTGTCATTTCCCACACATGGTTCCTTTTCCCATGTGCCATGGCCCAAACACTTAGTGTGTCTTATCTTCATGGGATTATCATGGCCTCTGGGTGGCTGAATTCACCAGAGCATCACTGCATCAGCCACTAACAGGGCAGAAGCCCTGGCCAAAAGTGAAATCCAAACACAGATCTGAGCAGGAACAGCTCCAGTTGTGGAGCAACACAACCCAGCCTTAGAAAGCCAAGGGCAGCTTAGCTCAGCTCAACACGATGGAGCTCAAACATGGCAGTTAATTAAACCTCTTGCTTAATGAGACTATTGAATGTGTTAAACAGTAGCAGCTATGAATGAGGGGTGGAAGATCTAACATGTGCTTAACAAGGAGTTCTGCTCAATCACACCTGAAGTCAATCAACACAACCACATCTGCAAATGGGGTTTGTGGCTTATGTTGCTTGACAGCTTTGTGGGGGAAAGGGCGATCACAGCCCTGCATGGCCTGGCACTTGGGTAAATTGCATTCCTGGCTCCCTACCAGTGCTGGCTAGTTATCTTTCCTTCTTCCTCACTTTTTGTGAGCCCAGTGAAGCTCCTGGAACTGGGCTTTGAAGGCTGAGCCTAAAGCACCAAAGCCTCCTTCTCCCTTCCTGGTGGATTGCTCCCCATCACTATTTTCTCATCTTGTGATGGTCCCATAGAAGCCAGAAGTCCATGGGTGCTCCTGGCAGGCCCGCATCCTTGGCATCCCTCCAGAGCTCTTCCATCAGAATGAAACACATCACATCCAATGAGGGGTACCACACTGCTCCTGGCCCCACTGACCCCTCCACAGCCTTAGGCTGATCCCCTAGATGCCCCATAGCAATCTGGGGTTTATGGCAGACAAGGCCAAGGGAAAAATCCACTCTGGAAAAAAAGTCCTAGGCCAAGTGACTCAACGTACATCACGTCAGGCAGGGCTGGCAAGCAGCATTGGGGCTGGGCTGATGGGGTTGAGAATTTGTGTTATGTCACAGCAGAAGCAAATGTCACCAGAGATCCTGGGACAGAACGCTGCCAGCACACTGCCTAGGGCTATGAGGATCTCCTTCTGATAATAAACCAAATCTCTCTCATTTCACATCAAATACACTCTCTGTTTCCTGCTGTCTGACAGCCTGAAACAGCCCAGTTCTGGCCAGCCCACACCAAGGCTGAGTGGTTCTCGAGGGGTCCCAGCCACATTCCAGGATTCTACTGTCAGGAGAAGGCATGAGCAGCAGGCAGGTCCCCCCTGCCTGCGTGCCAGGCCAGACCCGCTCTAGGAAGCAGCCAGGCTCAGGTTTCTCCAGGCTTTTCCAGACCAAATTCTGCTGAAGAACCAACCCGTCAGCAAATTCTTGGGGAAGCAGTTGCAGCTGTGCACAGGGTCAGCCGGCCCCGAGGCGCGATGGCCGAATGGAAAGGGCCCCGGTGCCCAGCCTGCCCAGTGTCCCCGGCAAGAGCCGCGGCTCAGCTCCATCCCAGCAGGAATCATGCCGTTTCCTGAGGATTTCCCACCAGTCCCATCCAAGCGCAAGTCTAATAACCCGGGGGCAGGAACCAAAAAAGACGGCGGGGGCTGCATTCCCGGGATGTCCCCGCGCTGGCACGATGGTGCCAACTTTGACACTCCGGTGCCGGGTGAGAGCGGCTTCCAGCGCGCCGTGAGCCGCCCGGCTCCTCCCACACCCCGACCCCGCAGGGAACAGGAGCCCCGGTGTCCCCACCCGGCACAGGGCCGCGGTGGCGGTGCGGGCCGGCGGCTGCGGCGTCTCTGCTGCCACCTCCAGGGCACTGCTGGCGTCGTCCCCGGCCCCTTGCGGTGACACTGTCCCTGTACCTGGGGCTGCAGAACCTAGATCAGTGCATGGGCATCTCAGCCCCACCACCCTAATCTTCCTGCACTGTAAAAGCCTCACTACCAGCCGAGCCTGGGAGCCCTCACCGCAGTGTAGTGTCCTGACGGGCTTGGGCACACCCTCCTGTCACGGTGGGATCCTCTGTTCAGCCTGCCCTGGTGCTCAGGGCTGCATGCCCCCCCCCGGACGGGGTGGGTGATCCGGAGGGTGCTGCCAGCTCGGTGGCACCGCGCCCGCTGTTGCCTTTGCCACTCTCCCTTTCCCCAGCCTCCAGAAGCGCCAGCAGGACTGGGACGCAGCCAGGGAAGGTGACCCGCTGCCAGCACCCCGGCACCCCCTGCCACTGGGGACGGGCACTAGGCAGGGGGAGCCTGCCCGCTCCCCCTTGCAACAGGCTGCCCATTTCCAGGCGTCATTAAAGAGCAATTAGCTGGAAATTAAGCTGAGAACAAGTATTGATTAGCTCATTAAGGCTGGGGGAGCCGGCTGAGGAGTAGGAATCGCTGCTGCTCGCCCTCATTATGGGCAAGGTTAAAGCATGTGGTCGGGCAGCTCATTAAAAATGCCAGGGACCAATCGATGTCCCCAGCCCAGCGCCGCCCAGCACCCCTGGGGACATCCAGCTGTTTCCTTTCTGGGACTGGCCCTTGACCTCTGTGATGAGCCAGCTCGGGAAGGGATTGAGCATCCTTGCTCTCCTGCATCCACTGCTGCATCCTGGGCTCCCCTGCAGAGGCAGCAGTGTCCCTTTTGGGCTTGTCTACTCCCCAAAACTCACTGGCCAAGTGAGTTTTTCTCTCCCCTAATCAGGGAAATCCACGGGGACAGGTTGCCCCTAGCCCCGTGAAGTGGCTGAGTCTGGGCTCACTGCACTGCTGCCGGCTCCAAGAGAGAACAGACACCGTGGCTGGTTTGCAGGGCAGCACCCCAGACCTGCAACGCTCCAGAATTGAGTTTTCCATGTCTCTGCCTAGTGGTGCCAGCTTGTGCAGGTGTGGGACAGACCAAACGGGATCTCAGGGGTGGAATGAAAGCAGGTGACAGATGAAAGACACTCAATGGCTCTGTGTGGCCGAGCACTGCCACACCACACTGCCCTGTATCCCAGCCTCACAGCTCTTAAGGGGCTCGTGAGGGGACCCCAAACTCAGCCCCACCAGACCCATTCAGCCGAACCCAGCCACCCCGAGCAGCTGTGTCTCTGGTCCCATGTCCCTCCCATGTCCATCTCTGCCTCTGGTGGCCACCAGCAGCTCAGGGCAGCTCCCAGCCAGCACACACAAGGAGGGTGCCCCTGCGAAGCCGGATGGTGTGTGTGGGAGGAGGAAGGTGTCATCATTATTTTTGTTTTCTTTACACTGCTCTGGAAATATATTGTATTCTCAGATAATCCCGTTCAATTACACCACAATAAAACACATAATAAAAACGTAATTCATTTTTCCTGAGCGCTCCATCTCCCTGTGTCTTGGCAAGCTATTAAAAATTTGTCTTCATTTTTCTGGCAAGAGCCTTGTACCTTTTCATCTTTAATTTATGAGAGCAGAATAGCTACTGACAAGCCCTTATTGCACGGCGAGGGGCTGCATTATTTATAAGCCGCCAATGGCTGGCTCAGGGGAGATATTTGCAATATTCCAGGGCCAGGAGAAGGAGGGGGACAGATCCCTGATGTGCCAGTCCCAATCCACTCACTTTCCCACCCTGGGTGAGTGCTGGATGCAGGTGTTCTCCTGGCTGCCCCTTGAGGGGAGCAGCTCCAGCCTGGCCTCTGCCAGCCGCTGCTAGCTGCGGAAGCTGAGGCACAGGGCAGCTTTGGGCTGCCTGGCCCTGATCTCAGCACTGCTGCATCTGCACCTCTTGGCCTTTGCAGTGGTCTTGCTCCTCTGTCCTTCAGCATGGGGCACTCCATCCCTCCTCTCCCTGAATGGACATCCATTGCTCCTTCTGACTGCCCTGGCTGGACAGAAAGCTGAGGGGGAGGCAGCTGCTGCCCACAGGCTTGCCAGGGTCCTGTGACAGTCACGATGTGCTCTCCAGTGTGCTCTCCAATAGTTGTACATAGAAAGTGGGAAAAAATAGTCCTGCAGGGAAGGCACAGGAGCAGGGCCAGGATTGTCCTGTGAGCGGGCTGCAAGAGGGGGTGTGAGTGTGGGCAGAGCCAGGGTGACGCGCTGGCCTCTCCAAACTAGCAGCATCCAGGGCAGCAGCTTAGCAAAGCTCTCTGCGCAGCGGCAAGGTCCAAAGCCGACTGTACTAAAAAAAGCCCTCCTGACAGCTGGATAAGCTTAAACACACGCCAGGCCAGCCAGAGCTGCTGCAAAGGCAGTGGGCTGGAAAGCAGGGAGCAGAACCCAACCCTGGGGGTGCAGAGGCACTCCAAAAGCCAGCATGCCCCTCTCTCCTGCTCCCATCTTCACCCCAACAGCAATCCCTTTCCACCATATACAAACTAGCCAGCAGCACACTTCTTCTTGCTGTTGGTTTTGTATAAACAATCTGCCTTTATTATTTGGTATATATAGGTACATTATATGTATATCAAAAATATCTAAAGGAAACCACAGTGCACTTAAAGCTATTTGAGAAGGTCCACCTGAAAGCAAGCACTCCAGGAGGGGGTAGAGTAACCCCTCAGGGGAAGCCCAGCCCTGAACGCAGATGGCATTAAAATGACAATAAAAACCAAGACTCTATTGGGATTAAAATGTGCCATTTGCTCTGGGGATGGAAGCAGCAGAAAGCCAGATTAAATCCCCAGAGCAGCCTGAAGGAGAGCAGAAGGTGAGCTGGGAGCACACGCCTGGGCTGAGAGAGCCCCCACTCTGAGTCCAAGCCACTACGTGAAATTGATCATGTACCCCCAGTTATTTTGGGTATGGGGAGTTTTCCTCTCCAAAAGCTGCTCTGCCATCCCCAGGCACCAGCTATTGAACTGCTGGCCACCATAGAGTGGCTGCAGAGGTATTCTGCCTTCAGTTGCTGATTCTCTGCTGCCTCCTAAAGCTGGGGAGCACCTTTTCTGCCTCATCCCACTTTTTTTTTCTTCCACTACAGCTCACAAGGTCCCTGGTGCTGCTGCCCACACTTCCCTGTGTACTGCACAGAGCTACAGGCACACGGAGAAAGGAGGACTGCACCAGGGTGCCAGCCAGGATGTCCCCAGAGCAGGGCTGAGCCGGGCATGGGAACTGGGTTTGGTGTGGTGCTGCATGGCTGCAGGCACCCCAGGAAGCAGGGCTGAGCACCTGGGACCTATGGACACGCAACAGCCAAGGGAAAGCAGCAGCAGCCCCAAGGGGATCCAAAGGGTGAAGGTCAGCAGTGCGCTGGCCCG
The DNA here is from genome assembly GCA_013399915.1 of Illadopsis cleaveri. Lineage (NCBI taxonomy): Eukaryota > Metazoa > Chordata > Aves > Passeriformes > Timaliidae > Illadopsis > Illadopsis cleaveri. The sequence goes on from VXBB01018722.1 coordinate 6,838, forward strand.
GCAGCTCCATGGGGTCCATCTCGGCCACCCCAGGAACCCGTTCAGAGCCCTTTGTTGAAGTAGACGGTCTCCAGCCACGGGTCTTTCTTCCGGACCTGATCTTGGACTTCAGGCTCCAGGCTGCTCACAGGCATTGAGCTGTAGAGGAAACGTGGATACAGAGGATGGAGGGGGTATATCCACCAGTGGCCACAGGTCAGAAAATACCTGCTGCACCCCATGGGGATGCTGTCCCTGTGGCCCAGCAGAGACCCTTGGGTCTACGCTGCTGCCTGTGCACAGAGATGTGTGTGCACAGGTTTAAGCTCCTGACTGCTCGAAGAAGCAAAAGAATCTCTTGAGAGTCAGAGAGCAGCCCCATTCCACACAGGAGCCACACGTGAAGGTGAAGTGCCTGACTGTACCTTTTCTGTGGGAAGAGTGCGCAGCACAAAGGGGTGGCAAACACCAAACTGCAAGGGAAAGACATGGAAAGGTGAATCTGGGCTGCATAAATCACCCACACCCACCCATGGCCTGATCCCAGAGCAGCAATGAGGCAGCCCAGAGCTGTGCTGCATGTTCAACCAGGAAAAGGCTACAGAGATGGCTTCTCCAAGCTCCAGACCCTGCATTTGGCTACTGAGGTGGGGTGGGCAAAGTCTGTGCCCCAATGATGCGGGGGAACAGCAATGCTGAGCAGGAGCTCATGGCAGGCTTGAGAGACACAAGATGAAGCAAAACTCCTGACCTCAGACCCTCATATTCCATCCCATCTGCCTAGGGTGCCACTAGCCTGGCCAAGCTCTGGCAACCCCCCAAGAAACTCTGGGGCAGGTCTCCCCCCACACTGCCAAGCAGGGCTCCCAGCAGCACTGTCCTATACATGTGGGCTTGGTCTGTGCCCAGGGCAGCAATGCCCATCAGTGGAGGAGGACTTACCAGAGTCCCACCAGGCCAACCTGCAGGGGAGCATTCAGGTACGGGTACCGCTGTCAGGGACAGGGAGAGGATGTGTGTCAGTGCAGTGGACACAGGGTGGGAAGATGTCTATTCCCCAACAGGGTGCCAGCCCTGAGGGGTGTTAACAATGTGCCAAGCTTGGTGGGTGTCTCTACATCCACTCCCCATCCCAGGTTCACTGGTACCTTCAGGAAAGCTCTCTTCTCCAGCATGTTCATGATCACTGGCGGAATGGCTGAGGCAGGAAGGAAGGAAATGAGCTCCCAGTGCTCATAGCCCCCTGCCAGCAGTGGGACCCCATCCCACACTGCCAGGGATCAGCTGCAATCTCCCAACACAGGTGGAGGAGGGGACACTCACCCATGGCCGGCGCTGCCATGCCAATGCGAGACACCACCACCTGGAAAATGGCCTTCTGGGCTGCTGCTGTGGATTCACCCAGGCGGTTCCCATTCTCATCCGTGACAGGGATCCCCACCTTGAGCTCTCTGCAGGGACAGAGGGCATGAGGGGCCCACAGGGCACAACGGTGAGGGGATTAGGACACAGGACAGGGACATGTCTCCAAGGGAGGTTGGCATCCTCCTGTACCCCATCCACTGGCTGCACAATAAATCAGAGGGGTCTCAGCTGGACCCACATTCACATTTGGCAGCAGTCCTCAACAGGGCTGTACAAGGACCAATAACTCCCTGGGTTGCAATAAGGTGCTTGTATCCTCAAGCCAACCCCCCACGCTAAGGATCAGCAAGTAAGTCCCTGCGTTCCCCACCAGTGCCTATGAACCCTGAGGCAAGCCTGTCCCACCCCAGGGGCTCACCTCTGCCTCATCAGCGGGATGTTGATGCAGTTGGCAGCTGCCACGGCCGCAAAAGGCACGTACCGGCCAATGAGGGCTGGCAAGTGCTGGGGGAAAAGCAGGAGAACGTCATGAACAGGGTCTGGGGGCAGAGGGGGCTGCCTCTGTCTTCCTGCAAGACCNAGAGAATGTCATGAAGAGCGTCTGGGGGCAGAGGGGGCTGCCCCCGGGTCTGCCTCTGTCTTCCTGCAAGACCCTGGGGTGTCCCAGCCCCACTGGGGGAAAAACGTTCCCTCCTCCACTGCAACTCTCAGCTGGTAAAAGCTGTACAGACTAAAGGGTCTGGGGGGTCTCAGGTCCCCTACCAGGCCTGGACAGAGGCCGAGGGGTGAAAGAAGACGTGAGATACACCCAGAGCAAGGCTGGAGGGAGAGGCCACCTGCATGGCCATCACTGGGGAGAGCAGTTGCCTTGCATGGGCAACCTTGGCAAACCCCTTTTCTTCATTTTCTCCCCCACTCCAGGTGAATCCCCTGCTCAGCTCAGAGCTCAGGGAGATCCCATGGGGAGGGTCTATGTCCCCTAGCTGTGACGGCCAAGGGTCACCTTACCTTGGTGAGGGATTTGAGCCCCAGTGCTGTGACAACTGCCCCCGTGGTTGCACTCACATAGGCTGTCCCCAGCTGGCTGAAAGAGCAGGAAGTGACACCAGTAAGCCAGGGCCCTATCCCAGTTGCCCCTCCAAAGAAAGGAACAGCTTGCCCTTCAAGAGCACCAGGATACCTGGGTTCCTCTCTCAGCTCTACCACTAACACTGACAGCCCAAATGGTGTCCATCTCTGCCTTCGCCAGGTCTCCATTGTCCCATCCCACAGCTCCCTGCTATTCAAGGCACCCCTCTGGTGTTTTGGGGTGTCTCGAGAACCTGGTTAGAGAGATGCCTACCTGGGGGTGATGGGTGCATCCCCACTGCGGTTGGTGTAGTTGACAACAGCATTAAAGGACTGGTTGACCCACTGCCAGAACAGCACAGCCGGTGTGGTCCTGCCAGAGAGAGAAGGGTGCTGGAGACACTGGGGGAAGGCACCCATGCTCCTACAGCATGAGTACGAGCAGGGTATGAGACATGTGCCCCCTCCTCACCCCAGAGCCAGGAGGATCCTCCAGGCATCCTCTTGGTCCTGGGGTGAGGAAGGGACAGGTACCTGTAGAAGGTCAACATGCAACCAGTGATGGTCATGTTCATGGGGACCTGAGCAGACATGCGTCCCACAAGGATCATTTTCTCGCCCGTGTCAGGATGGAAAGCTGAGTCATAGATGTACTTTGCCCGCCAAAGCTGGTCCTCTGTCAGCCCAGGCTGTACGGTGCCTGCCCTGCCAGGTAAGGGTAACACCTGTTGAAAGACCCTCTGCCAGCACACATGGCCTAACTGGCCCCCCAAACCGTTTGCAGCAGCTGGGAGATGCCTTAAGGACCAGCCAGGCAGTTCTGGGGGCTTTGGCCAGGGAGGCCAGTATCACTTCTATTCCCACTCCTGGGAATGGCTCCTGCCTGGGAGCAGTGCTGAGGGCACATCTATCCTCCCAGTGGCTACCTGTAGTCCTCCACCACCCGTCGGGCTTCCTCCAGTGTAGCCCCTGAGAGCAGCAGGTTTCGGGGGTCAGTCACCATGAAGAAGTGCTTGGCCCGGCCCTGAAAAGTGCTCTGGTCCCAGCGGGGCTCCCGGATGTTGATGGTGGCAGGCAAGGACGGTGGCATCTTCTGGCAGGGCAGGGGATGAAAGGGTTATACGGGATGTGGTGCCTGTGTGCCCCCCACAACCCTGCTGCAGCAGGTCTGGTGCTCCCCCAGCCTGGGGGGACAAGGGGTGAACAGGAAGCCCCTTTGTAAAGAAGCTCAGTAGCGACTCCCGAGCCCATCCAGCACACGAAACACACTGCGACCTGCAGTGGGACTAAACCCTGCTAAGCGGCAAAGAGAACCCCCCGACCTCGCTTACACCTGCCACTAGAAGTCAGGAAACCCCCAACCCAGCAGAGCACCCCCGTCACAGAGGAGGGGACAGGGACACATCATTTAGGGGCCACAGCTGTTGTCAGTATCGGGAGAGTGGAGTGAGGAAGGGCACTGGAAGGAGGAATGTCCCTCCCGGCAAGGCACCGACACACCCGGCACGGCTGTATTCCCACACCCGCCCTTCCCCGCGAGAAGCGGGGCTCTGCTCCCTTCCTTCCCGTGCCGAGCATCCCTCCCGCCACGCGTGACCCCCTCTNCCGGAACACGCGTGTGTGAGCGGGGCCACGTCCCCCCGTGTGCGGCGCTCCGTGGGTGTCTGTGAGTGCGCGCAAGGGCACGAACGCGCATGCCGTGGACGTGTGCGTGCATGGGGTGCGTGTGCATGTGGGTGCGTGTCCCCACGCCGG
>VXBB01018722.1:11398-23832 GCA_013399915.1 Illadopsis cleaveri
AGCCGGGGCCATCACTTATTTATTGAGGTCAGGCTGGGGCGAGCGGGGAATGAAGTGGGGGCGGGCACGGTGGTGGCGTTTCACCCACACCTGGAAAATCCCCGTGGGACCTGCCTTGGGGACTGGCGCACCCATCTCCAGCCACATGGCGCTGGGAATTCAGAGGGGCTCCAGGGAGGATGGGGAATGGCCAGAGGGATCGGGTCCTGCTCTCTAGCATAAAGCTGATGCCCCCGTGTCTCCTCTCTGGAGCCTTTCTGGATTTACACTGTCAGGTAAAGCCCCTTTGCATCCCCTGTTCCAGATTTACACTGCCAGGGAGAGCTGTTTTTCACCCCAGCATCCTTACCCCAGGGCAGGGTAACCTGTCCCCACACCCCCGTGGTATTACCTAGGAGCTGTGTGACAGTTTGATCCTTGGGGCACTATAGGACAGGAAGGGATCAGGCTGGAGAGGGAGTCACAAAGCTTCTTGTCCTTCCAGGCTGTGCTGCTACACCTGGGACCTATCTTGCCAGCGGCGTGTACCCAGGCCAGCTGCCCCCAGCACTGCGCTGCTAAAAAAGAGCGGTGCCCAAGCCCGGGCATGTGCTGCTGGACTATGCCATGTCCCCCGCTGGCTGACGGGCAGCCCTGGCCCTGTGAGGACGCAGCCAGCCCTGAGCCAGACACCGGGACACCGGAGTGCCCAGCACCACCATGGCCCAGGACTGGGACGCAGTGCTGTCGGGGATGACGACAGGCAGCCGGTCACGGAGCTCCAGCAGTGAAGCCAGCCTGGCTCCCCGCTACCTCCTCAGCAAGCAGAGCCGCCTGCTCAATGGGACCACCCGGAGCAGCCGTGCCGCCTCCCCCATGGGCCGTGTCATCCTCATCAATGCCCCCATCGAAGGTGCGTGGGATGTCCTGGCCCCCGCCCACCCCCATGGCCAGCAGGGCCCCAATGGCTGAATTCCCTGTGTCTAGGGGCAGGGAGGGCTATCCTGGGCCTGGGAATGTTCACAGTAAAAGAGACACCCCTTGTCATTGCTCACATGCAGAGCTGTGTGATTCATCTGCTCCCCTGTCCCCACAGCCAGCAGCAACGAGAGTGATGTCATCAATGCCATCACAGTGGAGAAGAGCGTGGATGGCAAACTGGGCTTCAGCGTCCGTGGTGGCTCTGAACATGGGTTGGGCATCTTTGTCAGCAAAGTGGAGGAGGGGAGCACTGCTGGTAAGAGGGTCAGGGTGAGGGACAGCAGTGAAGATAGGCACATGTCAGCAAGACCCTCTCAAGGAGCTCCCAGTGACATGGGATCACAGCAACAATGCCACTTTTCATGGTGGAAAGCCACCATTTGCTCCCTGCTGCCTTCAGCCATGAGATTTACAGGCTGCCCAAAGTGAAGGGCAGGACACAGGAGTAGACAGCTCTGTGCCAATGACTCTGAGCTCCATCCCCAAGCCGCAGCAAGGTGACAAGCCACTCAGTGCAACTGTCAGGCACCCCTGCCTCTGTTCCCAAGGGGTTCAGATCAGGTTGAAGAGACATTGAGGGAGGGGACATCAAACAAGGGCATCAGTCACGTCAGGTGCCCAAATGAGCCGTGTGTCCCTTGTAGAGCAGGCCGGGCTGTGTGTTGGTGACAAGATCACAGAGGTGAACAGTGTGAGTCTGGAGAACATCACGATGAGCAGCGCTGTCAAGGTCCTCACCGGCAACAACCGCCTCCGCATGGTGGTTCGGCGCATGGGCCGTGTGCCAGGAATCAAGTTCTCCAAGGAGAAGACAGCGTGGTGAGCAGGGCATCTCCCATGCCAGCACCCCAAAACCCAACCCCATGGAGGGCATCCTGGGGGAGGTTGGTGAGGGATTCTGGGAAACAGGGAGGATCCATGGGGGACCCCCAGAGTGGAGTGGCATCAGAAGCCTCTGGCAAAGGTGGGCAGAGACCAGGGTGGGATACAGGATGGGATAGGAAGATCGGGAGCAGGTAGAGTGGGTGCAAACCCCATCCTAAACATCCTCCATCCCCATTGCTCTCCTCCACTGGGTGTCACCAATGGTCCCATCCTGCTGGAGGACAAGAGCCAAATCCCTGAGACCACCTACACTGTACCCATGCTCCAGGGTGGATGTGGTGAACAGGCGCCTGGTAGTAGAGAAAAGCGGCTCGACACCATCGGAGAGCGGCTCTGAGGATGGGCTGCGGCGCATCGTCCACCTCTACACCACCTCTGATGACTACTGCCTGGGCTTCAACATCCGCGGTGGCAGGGAATTCGGCCTCGGCATCTATGTCTCCAAGTATGGCTGCCCCAGGGCATGAAGGGGTTCTGACACCCCAATATCTGCTGTGCTCATGCTGGGGCTCGGCCCCTCCTCTCTGGCTGAGCCCGCCCCCGCCCCCCCCCCCACTCTCAGAAGACTGTGGGGATTGCCGNNNNCAGAAGACTGTGGGGATTGCCACCATGGGTGCTGAGCCACAGGGCCACCCAAGTGGAGGTGTGGTGCAGGAGCAGGATTCCAGCAAGGGCTTGACCCCATCCTGCCCCACCTGCTTCCCTAGGGTGGACCCTGGAGGGCTGGCGGAGCAAAACGGCATTCGGGTGGGAGATCAAGTCCTTGCAGCCAATGGAGTCAAGTTTGAAGACATAAGCCATAGCAAGGCAGTGGAGGTGCTCAAGGGGCAGACCCACATCATGCTCACGATCAAGGTACCCATGCCCTGCCCCATGGACCCTCAAGTGAGGCAGGGGTTGGCCTGTCCCTTCACTGGCACTGTCCCTGCTCAATCCAGTGCCGGGGGCTGCTGCAGCTGCTAGCTGGTTGGGTTTCAGGCAGGTGGGAGGGGGGGATGCATTATTCATGGTTGGCGACAGATCGAGTTCGCCATGGCAGCCAGCACTCACTGACCCCCTTGTCCTCTCCCCCTGTGCCTAGGAGACAGGCCGGTTCCCTGCCTACAAGGAGTTGGTGGCCGAGTACTGCTGGCTCAGTCGCTGTAAGGGCAGTGCTGTGCGGGTACTGGCAGGGGTGCTGGGCTGGGGCATGGTGGGGCTGGGGCTCCCACACATGGGGTGCCTGACCACTGTAGGGAGGCAGAAGGTCTGCATGCCATGGGGTCCCAAGGCTTTGGAGGGAGCAGGGAGCTCCCTGTGCCACTGTTAGCATACCCTCAGGCCTGATGAACTTGCAAGGTTCCACCTGTCCTCCATCCTTGGAGGAGGTATGAAGAGCCCGCTGCCATGGCCAGCAGCCTTGTGGTCCCTGTGATCCTACAGCATCCTACGTGTCCACTTTCTTGGAGAGGATGTGATGATCCCTATGCAATGGCCAGCAGCCCACTAGTGCCCATGGCCCTGTGGGTTCCCCACATGTCTGCTGTCTTTGAGGGGCATGGAGATCTAGGTGGCCCACAATGTGTCACAATGTGTCTCTGCTGTGCCTTTGCAGTGACCAACGGGCAGCTGCAACAGCTGGCTCAGACCTCGGAAACCAGCTCCTCCATCTCCTCCTACTCCTCGGGACCAGCACCAGGGGCAGTGAATGGGCTGGGGGCAGCTGCTCCAGTGCCCCCAGCCCGCACTGTGGATGTGGCCATCTCCACGGAGGACGGGCCACGGCGGAGCTGGGTGCGGGAACACGCCGAGCGGGCCATGCAGACCGAGCCAGCCACCGAGGGGCTGCCCGAGACACGGCGCACAGTGCGGCCCCCCGAGCTGCTGCGGGACACGGCCATCCGGGGCCAGGGCACCCGTGAGACCCCCGGCACCCACCCACGCCGGACCTTCACCCACTCACCCAAAACGGCGCTTCTGCTGGCGCTGAGCCGGCCACGGCAGCCCATTACACGCTCCCAGAGTGACCTCACTGTCGCCGGTAGGCACTGAGGCACAGCCCCACACATGGGACTCAACCCTGGCTGAAGTGCCCTTCTAACCCTGCATGCACAGCCCTGTGAGTCCCACAGCTCAGGCCCTGCCCCATGTGGAGAGCCTGTCCCCCACTCAAGCATCCTATAACCCCTGACACACATGGATACCTGGCCCCCACTCATGGGCTTCCTATAGCAAACATCTTGGTCCCTACCCTGGCACCCTATAGCCCATATGGCCCCCTGGCCACCAGTCCTGGGTGTCCTATAACCCCACTGAACCCCAAGTCTGTCCCTGGGGCTTGCTAGGCACCCCAAAGCCCAGCCCCATGGCCCCTGGTGATCCACTGCACCCCACAGAAGGACTTTTTCCAGTCAGTGTCTCCCAGTAGCCCCTCCAATCCCCCAAAGTTCCCTGCCTCCAGACAAGATTTGGGGTGGCATCCCCTCACCTCTCCACTCCAACACCCCCTCCTCTCTGTCCACAGAGGAGAAACGGAAGAAGGAGAAGCCAGAGGGACAAGGGGCACGGGGGGCTCCCCCAGGATTGCACCGCTCCAAGACCCTTGTCAACCTCTTTTTCAAGGGGGGCCGTGCCACCAGCCAGAGCTGGGCCCCTCCCAGCCAGGAGGCCCCTGGCTCTGATCGCCGGGCACGCGCCAAGTCCCCAGGGCGCTCCGACGGGGACAGAGGTATCAGTCTGGGTGACAGGGCAGAGGGGGACTCGACCTGGGACTGTTCACCCTTCTGTGGGCCTGTCGTGGCATCCCTGGCATGAAAGGCACACAGGGAGGGTTTCCCCAAGCATGCAGTTTTGACAGTGGGTGGTGCTGCTGTTGTTTGCCCTGAGCTCACTGCTCCCCATCTCCCTTGCAGTAGGCGCGGTGCAGAAGTTTGTCATCCGGAGCCTGAAGCGGGGTAACAGGAGTGCCCGTGTGCCTGGGGGGGTGTGAGGCAGGCTCTGCATGCACCTGGCCTGCGCTGCTTGTGTCTGTCCTGCTCTGGTGTGGAGTGAGCTGCTGGGGTAGGGGGTATGGGGAACTCTCTGGGCTGGCTGGAGCAGTCCTTGCCCCGCTGGTCACCCTTCCTTGTTGTGCCTCCCCAGAGAAAAGCCGGCGTGCCAGCATCCTGGGCCCCATGGGCATTGCCAGCCTGCAGTCCAACGGCAGTGACCCTGAGGCCCGGCTCCCGCACATCCAGGACACTGCTGCACGTCTCCTCAGCCCCGACGAGGTGACGGCCGTGCTCCGCCACTGCTCCCGGGTACGCAGCAAAGGCAGGGTGCGGGCAGGGCGGCAGGGCAGCACTGCCACCCTGGGCTTGTCCCTGGAAAGCTCCTGAATCCTAGGGGCATGGTGAGCACTCTGTGCCCATGCTTAATTCTGGGAGGTAAACCAAGGACCGGGTGAGGGGGCATCCATCCACTGATCCTCCCCTCCTGTGCCTGCAGTACCTGCACGAGGGCAGTGTGGAGGATTTGGTGCGGCCACTGCTGGCCATCCTGGACCGGCCCGAGAAGGTCCTGCTGCTGCGGGATGTGAGGTGAGTGCTGCTAGGAAATATCTGGGAACCCAAATATTGCCCATCCTGCTGTGATTGAAGTGGAGCTTCACACATGCTCCTCAGCCCTGTTCACACTCCACCCCAGAGGGTGCTACAACCTGTTCCCACCTTTTTGCCTTGGCAGGAGTGTGGTGGCCCCCACAGACCTGGGCAGGTTTGACAGCATGGTGATGCCCCTGGAGCTAGAAGCCTTTGATGCCCTAAAGAGCCGCTCAGGTAGATCCCAGCCCCCCCAGGGACCTTGACTGGGGGCAGGTAGTGGTCAAGGGTGGGTGCAGCTCAGGAGGTGACTGGGGGTTCTCCCTGACTGCAGTGCGCTCACCTGCCCTCCGCCCGGCCCACCATGACGCCCCCCCCAAGAGACACCTCATCACACCAGTGCCTGGTAAGTGCCACCTGTAGGGTCTGCCTGAATACCGGGCTGCCCAGTGGGGACAGGGTGAAAGGAGTTTGGAGGAGGAGAAAGGGAGCTGGGATACCTGAGTGCAGGGGCTCCCAAGGAAGAAGGCATCTGGTGTCCCTGAGTATTGGGAAGACTGAGAGCAGCACAATCTTGGGTGCTGGGGTTCTTGGGGAGGAGGACATGGAGTGCTTGCAGAGAGCTGGGGTGTCTAGGGGTCCCTAGATGAGGAAGATCTGGAGCCCTAAGTGGCAAAGGACCCAGGGCTTTGGGGTACTTATGGGAGGCCTGTGTGGGAGGGGTCCCAGGGAGCAGGGCTGTAGATCCCTGGGGAGACCCCTGAGGCCCTCTCATTGCAGACTATCGGGGCGGATTCCTGCTGAAGCCAGCAGGGACCCCAGAGCCAGAGGAAGCTGGGGAGCAGCAGGCGAGCCCAACCCGTCCAAGAGCATCCCCCAGCCCCCGCCGGCCTCACCCCCGCACCTACACCCCACTCCCTGACGTGCCAGTGGATGCCTATGCCTCTGTCAGCCGGCCCCTGCCCACCCTTGGCCCTCGGCCGCCCAACTGGCTGCTGGCTGAGCCCCACCCTGGCAAGGGGCATGGGCACTCTCGCAGCCCCCAGGCCACCTGGTGCAAGGAGTCCCCCAGGACAGCGCCCAGCAGAGAAGCTGAAGTGCTGGGGAAGCCTCACTGGGCAAGGCCCCCTCTTGCCCCTCTCTTGGGGGGGCCAGGGAGTGAGGGAAGGGCTGGGGCAACCACCAATGGCCCTGAAGATGCTGGCAGGGAGGAAGAGGAGGAGGAAGAGTATCATCTGCTCACCGTCACCCTCTCCAAGCTGAAGCACTCACTCGGTGGGTGGCACATGGGTGGGTGGCACAAGGGTGGGGTGAGGACTCTTCTGGCACCAGCGTCAGTGGGATGGGTGGCACCCCCTTGGCAAGGGGCAAACCCCAGAGCATTCCTCAAAAATGAGAATTGGGGGGAAGAGCTGTCCCTGCCCTGGTCCCTCAATCTCTGTAGGACCTACCAAAATAGGGCAAGAGAGGTGCAGCTCCCCAGAGAAAGGTGGTACCATGCTTGGGACTGGGTGCAGGTCCCAACCTACCCAGGTGTGAGGATCTCATGGCTCCCTTACAGGGATCAGCATCTCTGGTGGTATTGAGTCAAGGGCGCAGCCAGTGGTGAAGATTGAGAAGATCTTCCCTGGTGGAGCTGCATTCCTCAGTGGCATCCTCAAGGTACGGGGGTACTAGCACATGCCAGAGGGTGGGCAGACATCCAGACACTCCCATCCCTTGGTGCCACTGGGTTGTGGGCAGTCTCCTGGCAGCCCAAAAGTAGCTACACTTCCCACTGTGGCCTTCCTTTCTGGGACCCAGGCTGGGCAGGAGCTGGTGTCCGTGGATGGGGAGAGCCTGCAGAACGTCACGCACCAGAGGGCCGTGGACATCATCCGCCAGGCCTACCGCAACAAAGGCAAGGAGCCCATGGAGCTGGTGGTGCGGGTGCCTGGACCACCACCAGAGTGATGCTGCACTCCCTTATTCGAGGAGCCATGCTGTTCAGAGGAGCCAGATGGATCATTCCTGCACCGCGCTGTGGCTGGTCTCAGTGCAGCCAGAGGGTGTGAGAGCCAGACCTGCCCCAGGGGCACGGAGCAGCTGCCCACTACAGGACCCAAGGGAGGGCAGCACTGGCAACACAGGGGAAGGACAGATGCTCCCTGACCCTGCTCTGGACAGACAGAGTCCTGAAAAAAACGCAGCCAGGGGCTTGTTTTTAATTGCCGTTTCCGGGTGGTACACGGATGAGCCAGGCTCTGGGAACATAATTGAAATAAAGTACAAAGATCCCCCCCTGGAGCCAGGGGTGACCAAGCCACAGCTGGGCACAGCCAGACTTTTCCTTTGGTTTGACGCCCCCGGGTGCCCAGCAGGGCCCCCCCACCTCTGCCCATCCCCATGGGTGTCCCCAGGGTGGCCCCAGCTGGCACATGGAGCACCACGCCCCTCTCCCCTGGCAGGCTGGGCATCACAGAGGCATGGGCTTTTTTGGGGGAGAAACAGAGGGATGCTGGGGGCAAGAGCATAGGAAAGGCACTGAGGGCAGGCTGCCCCATGGCAGGGGTGAGGGGGCACAGACTGGTGAGGTGTGAGCTGGGAGAGGGTGATATGTTTCGATAGGTCCTATAAAAATAGAGTTATTTGAAATGGCACAGAAACAAATTCCCTGACAAACACACAAAGAGGCATGAGGGAGGCTGGCATGGGCAGAGACAGGGCACATGCCAAGTGACTGGGTGACAGTGTCAGCAGGGATGAGAGGGAGGGGACAAGTCAGCCCTCCCCCTGCCCAAGGTGACCCTGGCTGAAGCCAGCGCCGCTAATCCCCAGGAGCTAAGAGGATCAGCAGAAACCAGTTCCGGGCGGCCCCAAGGCCAGGACTCAGCACTCACCTGACCCCACATCTCACCGGCACCCCTCACTCTGGGCACCGGTACACCCTCACCCCAAGACCTCAAAGCTGGGGAGGGGGCAGTTCCTGTGGTCTCCCCTGCCCCTTCACAGTGACAGCAGTTTGCAGAGCTGGGGAGGAGCAGGGCCCCCAGCCAACCCCACAGCTCCCAAAATCACAGGAGCTGGAGACCCCTTCAGCCCTCCAAGCACGGGGCGAGGGGAGGCAGCATCTCAGATCTCGGTGGCTGTAATCTCCTCAAAAGGCGGGTCAGGTGGGTCACAGGGCTCAGGCAGGGGGTCCTCGCCCTGAAGCCGGAGATGCTGGAGCCGCTGCTCGAGCCGCCGGTTGCGCCGGTACATCTGGATGTAGCTGTACTGCAGCTGCTTCTGGTAGCGGATGACCCGCTCCTTCTCTCCCTGCCATGTGCCGCGTTCCTGCTCGAAGGCATCTCGCTGCTCCTGCCCGCGCCGCCGCTCCAAGGCCACTTCCGCACGCAGCCGCTCCAGCTGCCGCCGCAGGCCCACAGTACCCCGGGGCTCCTCGCCGGCTCGGGGGCATCCTTCACCAGCTGGGGGGCATCCTTCACCAGTGCCTGGTGGGCATCGCCCGTGGGCAGCTTCCCGCAGCCCCACCACTTCCTGCTCCAGCCGGCCGGCTTTGGCACGGAAGAGGTCAGCCTCGCTCTTGCGGCGCTGCAGTTCGTTAGCACAGACCTCCAGCTCCAGCGCCTTGAGGCGGGCGGCCTCCTGCAGCCCCTGCACCCGCCGCTCGCCCGCCTGCAGCTGCGCTCGTGCCTCCCGCAGCTGAGCCCGCAGCCCCAGCAGCTCGGCGCCCCGCTGCGCCAGCTCCGCCTGCGCTTCCTTCAGCTGCTGCTTCAGCAGANCCAAGCACGGGGCGAGGGCAGGCAGCATCTCAGATCTCGGTGGCTGTAATCTCCTCAAAAGGCGGGTCAGGTGGGTCACAGGGCTCAGGCAGGGGGTCCTCGCCCTGAAGCCGGAGATGCTGGAGCCGCTGCTCGAGCCGCCGGTTGCGCCGGTACATCTGGATGTAGCTGTACTGCAGCTGCTTCTGGTAGCGGATGACCCGCTCCTTCTCGCCCTGCCATGTGCCGCGTTCCTGCTCGAAGGCATCTCGCTGCTCCTGCCCGCGCCGCCGCTCCAAGGCCACTTCCGCACGCAGCCGCTCCAGCTGCCGCCGCAGGCCCACAGTACCCCGGGGCTCCTCGCCGGCTGGGGGGCATCCTTCACCAGCTGGGGGGCATCCTTCACCAGTGCCTGGTGGGCATCGCCCGTGGGCAGCTTCCCGCAGCCCCACCACTTCCTGCTCCAGCCGGCCGGCTTTGGCACGGAAGANACCAGGACCCCCCAGCCATGACCTGTGCCCCCTGACATGCCTGGCACTGCTGGGTGACTCACCTCCCACTTGGTCTCCTCCAGCCGGGGTGCTAGCTCAGTGCGCTCCCGCTGGAAGGAGGCACAGCGACGCTCCAGCAGTTCACGCTCCTGCAGCAGCTGGGTCAAGTCCTCCTGCAGCTGCTTCTTCTCCTGCTGCAGCTGCAGCACCTGGAGCTGCAGGATCTGCTGCCCCCGATGTGCTGCATGGGCCGCCTGCCGTGCCTGGGCCGCACAGCGCTGCCGCAGCCCCTCCAGCTCCTGCTCACACCGACGCTGCTTCTCCTCAAACACCTGGGCCAGGGGATGCACAGGTGCTGGGAGGGCATCACGGCAGCCTCCCACTTCACCTGCCATCTCCAAGATCAGCATCACAGGGAGGAGGGGGCAGCACATCTCCCCCAAACAGAGGAAGGGTCCAGGAAGAATGTGATGTGGTGGTACACACCTCCTTGTGCTCCCCTATCCTTGTGCATGATGGGTCCCCCATGTTACCACCCCCAGAGCCTATAGGGCTCCTCCAACTCCATCACAAGCAGGGAAAAGCCACAGGTCCCAGGCTCATTCAAAAAAAGGCACCCCAAGATAAGGCACCCCAGTCTGTACAACAGGTCCAATGGGCCATACAAGGCTCCCCCACGGACTACATAGGACCACCCACCTGGTGCAAAAAACCTACATACCCTGACCTACAGGAAAAAGTATCCCCCTGCAAGGGTCTGTAACAGGGCCCTACTCCCAAGCAGGGGGTATGTCCACACCCTCCCCTCCATGGAGGGAGACAAGTACAGGACATGCGGACACCAGGGACATACCTGGCAGATGGCCACCTCGTTTTCATCCAGGCTGTCACGCAGGAGCTGCAGCTCGGCCTCCCTCTCCCGCAGCTTATCCTCCAGCTCCCGCACCAGCATGGCCTCCTCGCCAGGCAGCGGAGAGCGCCCACAGGAGCCGCTCTCCGAGGAGGGCCGGCCCCGGCCACTCAGCGAGCCCGTGCTCTTGCTGGAGGATGAGCGCCCACTGTCCGAGTTGGAGGGGCGGCAGCCCCCCGGAGGGTCGAGGGGGCCATGGGGGGTGGTCGGCAGGGCACCCACCTCTGGGTGCTGGCTGCAGCCCGTGCTGTAGGTGGGCAGGCTGGAGAGGGAGTTGCGCCCCGAGTCCGAGAGGGTGCTGGCACGGCAGCTCAGAGAGCCAGGCTTCTCAGCACTCAGCAAATGGGTGAGGCTCACCTGGCTCTCTGAGAGCCCCAGGCGCGTGCCTGGCTGGGCATTCCGAAGCTTGGATACCACTGGCTTGAAGGCCATGGGGCGGATCAGGGTCTTCTCCACATTCTGCCAGGAAAAGAGGGGAGAGTGAGGGGTTGGGAAAGAAGCCCCAGTAGCCCCAAGAAAGGCTGCCTAGGAAGGTTACAGTGGGTTCTCCCACCCTCAATGCCTTCATACCCCAAAGGAGAGAGAGGCCAGTCACCACCCACTTCATGACCTTTCCACGGGTGTCCAGGTGAGCTCCCCAAACACCCTTGGCATGATGGAGGGGACATTAAGAGCATAGGGATTGCCACTTCCCCAGGGACACCAGAAATGTGGCCACATGACCCCATTTCACATATCTGAGCCAACAGTCCCAGTGTGGCACAGGGTGTGAAGTCAAGACTGCAGCACACACCCACCCACCCTGCTGCTGCCCCCCTCACCTCTTCCAGCTTGCCAGAGACAGGTACAAGCTTGGGAGGCGGGCCCTGAAGATGATCACTTGGTGCTTGGTCATCACGGAGATCATCTGAGTCACTACAGGGGCTGGCAGGAGAGGAGGCATCAAGCCAGTCACCACAGAAGCCCCCATTGGCGTAGGAGTGCGTGACACCGGGCACAGACACACGGGGCTCCTCAGGGGCGGCCCGGAGTAGCCCCTCCTGTTTGCAGAAGGAGGCAGTGGAGGGGTCCCCATCACTTGCACAGTCGTGGCGGGGCCGGGCGGGCAGGAGGCTGCCCACGCTGCCCATGGCGGCAGGGGGTGAGTGGGCGGCGGCGCGGAGCTGTGCGGCCCCCTCAGCAACAGCCTCAAGGGGCACCGGCAGCGTCTGCACGATGGCCATGGCCGGGAGGCCCCTGGCGGGCAGGGGCACGTGGGCAGCCTGCAGGCAAAGGAGACAGGGCATCAGAGCCATGGGTACTGACAACAATGCCCCACCACCCACCCAGGTGGGCATGGGGGCATCCCCAGGCCCCCAGTCTTACAGGTGAAGGTTGTCCCAAGGGCAGAAGGAGATGCCAAACGAACCAGAACAAAACCAGGATTAGTTGGGGGGAGTGGTACTAGCAACCCCCAAGTTGGCCTCAGCACCCTAATGGACTAGCCAGGGGCTGCCAGGGGCTGTGGGATGCTGGTGCCACTGTAGGGCAGTGGCAATGCAGTCCTGCCTCGTGCCGTGCCCTGGCGTGACCCTGCCACGGGAAGCATGCCAGGACTGGAGGCGAATCCCGAGAGGCCTGCAGAGAGCTGGCTTACAGGCAGCCTGCCTGCCTGTCTGCCCCATGGGCACCTACCAGTGCAGCGTCACAGAGCAGGGGACAGCCCCCCACGCCAGGGTCAGCCACCTCCTCTGCCCCACAGCCCCCACCTCTCAGCAATGACCCCACAGAGCCTGCTTTCCACCTCAAACCATCCACAGTGGGGCACAGGGATCCCTGAAGAGGGCCACCAGGGGGAAGCTGCCAGGTGGGCACCAGGCTCTTTCCTGGCCCCAATACACGGGCTTGT
>VXBB01018722.1:34714-84218 GCA_013399915.1 Illadopsis cleaveri
GTGGCCTCTTCGCAGTGGCCAAATGCCCCTTTCACCAGCTGCTCCAGTGTATTCAGGACGTCAGCTCCTCGCCTTATCTCTTGTCCCTCGCCAAACCATACTCTCCCACAGAGGAAATCCTGAGGGGGCAGATGTGGGACAGCGGGCAGGGGCTGGAAGCTACTGAGACTACCCCTCACAATGTGAGAGAGTGCCTGAGGGCTGGCAGCTGGGGAAATCCTGCCAGCCCTACATCGGGAAGGGATCCCGTGCCCTGTGAGAGACACAGACACAGTATGTCAGCCCTCCGCCCCACTCTATGCTCTTCACCCACCTCTCAGCAGCTATCCAGCTCCTGTGTGCCAAGGGACGCCCAGCAGGGCTGGTTAAGTCCACACATCCACAACAGCGTGTCTCTCTCACGTCTGGATGAACAGACAAAACCTCTCCCTCCCCATGGTGTCCACTTTCAGCCAGGTGCCAGCTCCTGTCTCCAGCTCGTGGCCACCGTCAGTGAGTTTTTATACATAAATAGAACTCCAAATTTAAATAGATACTTTTTCCTTTTCTTTTTTTCTGTACAGCAAGTCTCAAAAGTGAGTGAAAAGCCAAAAGAATGACCGAGCTTGGGCACGGCCCAGCTCTGCCATCCAGGAGGTAGTTTTGCCTGAGTCTTGTAACACTGCTCCAAAGGATGGGAGAAGGGGCTGGAGGGGAGGAGGGTCCCACTGGCAGGACCCCCCTCCCCAGCCCCTACACGGAGCTCTCATCCAGCTTTTCCACCAGTTGCGTGTGTTTTCGCTTCTCCAGGATTTTGCTGAGCTCCTCGGTGAAGGATGCACTGTAGAGTGGGGAGACCAGTGGCTCCTCCTGCTGCTGCAGCAGCATGTAGCTGTTGCCATTCATCTTGCGGAGGACATTGGGCAGAGCCCCCACACCATTGGTGAGCTCGGCTGGCAGCGGGGGTGGCAGTGGGGGCACAGCAGCCGGCAGCTCTTTGACTGGGGAGGTGGCAGCTGTGGGTGCCTCGCCAGGGATGATCCGCAGGCAGCCATCAGGGTACGTGAGCTCTTCCTCCTCCTCCTCCCGGTGGCCCTTGCGCAGGCAGTTGGCTGAGACTGTCTGCAGCTCCACGCTGGCTGGCCGCGGCTCCCCTAGCACGTACTTGCCCTTGCGCTTCTCCAGGCAGGACATGTACAGGAGGATGATGCTGAGCACGGTGCAGAGCACCACCAAGGTGACGATGGCGGAAATGTAAGCCACCTTCATGTCGTTGGTTGCCTGGCTGGCGGCATGGGGTGATGGGGCAGCTGTAGGGCTGCGGGGCAGCTCGGGCAGCACGGTGAGGCTGTAGGCAGCCAGCAGTGTCCGGAGACCCTGCTCCTCCCCATAGCAGCGGTACTCGCCGCTGTGCTGGGGCAGCGTGTCCGTCACCAGCAGCCCATCCACCCCCACGCGCAGCCGGTCCTGCCCCGTGCCCAGCACTTCGCTGCCGTTCAGCAGCCACACGGCTCGGGCCAGGTTGGAGCGCTGGTCACAGGGCAGCAGCACATCGTCCCCCTGCAGCACCGTCCGGTTCTTCCACAGCAGGGACCCTGTGGGGACACGCACTGCCTTGCACCTCTCCCAGCCATTCTAAGCGATGCTGGACACCAGCATCCCCGTGGTCCCAAGAGGCAGCAGAGACTCACCCCGTCCAGAGCCGCTCCAGCATCCCTTGTTGCCGCTTTGAATGTCCTGCACCAGCCCTGTGCTGCAAGGCATAGGGGGCTCAGCCATACAGCCTCGGCTGAGCCCACCCTTATGGGGGTCACGGCCACCGGGAGACCCCCTGTCAGATGCCAGACCTTTGGGGTTGGCTCTGGGATGACTGTACCATGGAGTGATGTGAAACAGCATGGGATGGGGCAAGTGGAAGGTTCATGGGGACCCGTCTAGGGACGGGCAACCCATCCCTACCTGTCTGTGGTGGCGATGGTGCGGCACACCCTGCCATCCCAGGCACAGTAGGGGTCCCGGGCGAGGATGCAGTCATAGCAGGAGATGTACCTGCCACAGGAGGCCAGGGGTACCTGCACGATCCCACTGGCTGCCCCCACGTACAGGCTCCTCTGAGGGGGAAAGGGCTGGCTCAGTATGGATCTGACATGGTGCTGCTGGGCTGTGGAGTGCCCCATGGTACCCAGAGATTCCCCCCCAGCCCCATAGCACAGCTTTCCCTTCATGGGTGTGCACGAGAAGGGCCCCCAGCTCCCAGTCAGTGCTGATGGCCAGTCTGGTCTGTTTCCCCAGGCTATCCTCCTGGGTTCCAGCACATATCCCTGAGCTGAAGTGACCCAGGAGTCATATCCCCCCAACCTTCCAAACAGCGCAATCACAGCTTCACAGCACAAGCATGCCCTGTGTGTGGTCTGCCCCTACTTGTTCCACCCCTCACCTGGATGTGGGAGATCACCAGGCTCTCCACAGGTTGCAGGTCCTTGAACACCTGCATCGCCTCCACAATGTGGATGCCGGAGTTCACCACCACAGCCTTGTGGATCCAGCCATGCCCTGGAGAGCAGAGCAGGGGATTCAGGAGGGAATGTGAGGTGTGCCCTTTGCCCAGGAGAGGCCTGTCAAACTCATCTCACACTCACCCGTCCCCATGAAGAGCACATCATAGGAGCGACCATCCAGAGCCTGCACTCTGTCTACAGCCAGCTGGCTGTATGCTACATTCTTCTTCACCAGGAGTGGCTCCCCGCCGGCTGGCTTCACCTCCTCAAACATGAGCGGGTGCAGCTTGACAAAGTCCAGGACACTGTTAGGCAGGTCCTGTGAGGAGTTGTAGCCCTTCCTGCGGGAGTGGTCCGTGATGCACTGCCCAGGGGAAACAGGGATCAGAGAGGAAGGTGGCTGCCCCATGCCCTCCCTGTTCTGCACTCCTAGGCACTCACAGAGCCGGGCCGGGGCTCGGGCACTGCACCGTCATAGCGGGACCATTTGCGAGCCCAGTCCTGGTACTCCATGTAGGGGCCCTCGAAGGCACGCTGCACTGCCGAGATGTTATAGCGGCACACAGCCGAGGCCTCCATGGTCCTCCTGAGGAGCAGAACCTCACCTAAGCCTGGGCAGATCCATGGGTGCTCCGAACCAATGCACCCTCAGGTGCTCAGCACCTGCCTGTGCATCCCCTCGAGCATCTCTGGCTCTCCTGGTACTGCAGACTTTTAGTCCAAATCATTTTGGCCACTGCCCCACTCACCACTGTGCTGAGAGTGTGAAGGCAGCATAGAAGACAGTGCTGGCCCAGCTGCCTCCATCCAGGCTGCAGACACTGCGCAGCACCTCGTAGTAGGGGATATAGCAGACCAGGCGTGCCTTCATGAAGGATGTCCACTTGCGCTGCAGGATCTTCTTCCCTCCCACATCACTCTGGGAGGGTGCAGAGAGCATTTCTACACAGGCTGGACAGGTGTTCATTCCCCTCTGCCTATGCCCCAGTTTTCCCACAGGTGGAGGCATGCTGCCCTTGCACCAGCAGGAGCAGTGCTTGGCTCCCTGTGGCTGGGGACATGCCTACCTTGCAGACACGGGCCACCCGGGCCACTCGGGCCACCTGGCTCTTGTCAAAGAAGGATGTGGTCTCCTCTCCTGCACGCTCCATGAAGAAGTAGTAGATTTTGTCATCGTCACCCACAGGGCTTTCCTTGCTCTCCCGGACCAGTACAGAGGTCACAAACTCAGCATCTGGAGACCAACATAGAATGGGGAATCCCTCCCTGCCTCAGTTCCTTCTCATAGCAAACCACACAGGACTCCAGAACCACCCTCCACATCTGCTCCACACTCTCCAGGGCAATGCACAGTGTCCCACGGCCCATGATGCCAGCCACAGGATGGGGGGGACAGGGACACCTCACCATTCAGCCAGTGCAGCGGGGACTCCTCCGTTTTCAGTGGCCGCTGGTGCAGGTTCCTCCGAATGTCAGGGAGGCTCCGAAACTCATAGCGTGTTGCTGTGTACAAGCCTCCATCTGTGCAGGGCAGGTGCCCATCAGCATGGCCCTGCAGCCTGAGGACAGCCCCACAGGCCACCAGCATCCCCATGCCCCAGGCAGATGGGTGGGGGGAAGACCAAGTCCTGATTTGCTAAGGGCTCTGCACGTGGAACCCACCCAGCTGGCACCCTCTGGAGGGGTGTTGGGGATGGGGCCGTGGTCAGTGGCATCCTGCATGTCCCCACCAGCCCTGGAAAGGTGCTGCTTACCCACAATCAGACCAGTGTAGCCACGGGCAGGGTCATATGGGCACTTCTCCTTGCCTTCCTCAAAGTGAGATGGCAACACGAACCTGTTGGCATCCTTGAGGGGGACAGGAAATCAGCTTAGACAGGAGGGGACAGATCCACCTCACCTGCCATCCTCAGGCTCTCTGCAGAGGCTGCTAGCAGGGACAAAGTGATGCCCACAGCCACGCCCTTGTCCAAGTAAGACAAAGCCCCCTGGCACCCTCTAGCTGGTCATAAACCACACAGCTAGCCACAGCCCCCAGCCAAGAGTGGGTAGAGGGCTCTGGGAGGAAGGGGAGCCCAGCTGGGCATTGCATGGGTACTGGTCAGGAGCCAGCCAGTTCAGCCAATATTCCCAGACAGTGCCCGGTTGGCAGACATTGCTCAGCCAGCCTGGGGTCCCCCCAGGTGCTGTCCATGTCATGGCAGGAGTTACTTTCTTTGGGGTTTGCAGTTCAAAGCATGTCAAATAGTGACGGGCCCTTTCCAGCTTGGCAGCTCCTCCGCCCAATTTCCAGTGTGTGCGATGCCCAAACCGGACCAGCAGCACAGCCATGGGAACAGGCACAGCTTCTCCAGGGCTCCCTGTCCACACTGCAGACATGGTCCCAGGGCCCCTTTGCCCCCCAGCTCAGGAGGGCAGGTGGGCAAATGGCAATTGAGTCTCCATTGACTCAAGGAGCTACTGAAAGAGGGTCAAAGTCCCACTATCAGTAAAACAAGGCAGCTCTTGGACACTGCCATGAGTCACAGCCATGTAGGGACTGGCACAGGAAATCCCTGGGGAGGACCTGCTGAGTCAGTCCTGCCCCTGTCACCTTTTCCTGGGCATGCATACCACCTGCCATCAGCCACTGCAGCCTCTCCTCTGGGAGGGGATTCTGCAACAGCAGGCACAGGAGACCAGGTTCAGGGCTGGTGCATCCCATCCCACTGAGCCCACATATTCCCCCCATGGCACTGATCCATCCCCAGCACTCTCGCTTGGGGTCAGAGTCCAACCCCAATCATAGGGTGGGGACTTATGGCACCTGCATCATGGTGGCCACATCCTCAAACCTACTCACCCCAGCCTAGGAGTCACTCACCCCCACTGTGAGCCAGGGAGGGGCAGGGACAGTGATAGAAAGGGAGTGGAGCTGTGGGTTGAGATGGTGGGGGAGAACAGGGGCTGCACTTCTCTGGGGTGACAGAGTGGCAGGGGACAGGTGGCAGCTGTGGGTGGGCTGTACTCACGATGGCAGCACAGAGCGGGTGGAAGGCGTAGGTCCCACAGGCATAGAGGTGGGTGCTGTTCAGCCGCTGCAGGAACCGCACGTGGTTGAAGCACTCGGTCTGCAGAGGGCAAGCACAGGTGTTACAACCCGGGAAAAGTGGGGCCAGCCCCTCCCTGGCACCCACCCAGTGGCTCTACCTTGTTGTTTTTGCCCTTCTGCAGGCAGTCCATCTGCTTCTCCGGGGAGGCTTCCCAGTGGATCTGCAAGGGAAAGAGAGACTGCTACTGCATGACCCCCATCTCTGCACGGCCCCCCGTCACTGCAAGCCCCAGTTTTCATCAGAGCCATCAGAGATGATAAAATCCTTATTTATTTAGGGAGGGATGGTTGCTCAGAGCACAAGATGGCACCCTGCACACATCCCACCAGCCTGGGGCAAAAGTGGCCCCACACTCCAATCAGTGAGCAGACATCCCAGAGCACTGCAGGAGTCTGAAGGATTTTGGGATATCTTTTCCCAGGGGACCAAAAGAGTGTGATTCCCTCCCTGCCCCTCATTCTGCTGGGGAGTCCCTGAAGCAGGCAGCTCTGAGTTTGGAGATGTCTGCCACTGCTGTCCCCATGCTGTCTGGCTGGAGAGAAGGACCAGGTGTCCACAGGGGACCTGGGGACAGACTTGGAGACATCACCTCCAGGCAAGACCTGAGATGGCAAGGGGGAGGTTGAGCAGGGATAGAGTGGCCACGATTTGGATGGGGATTGGGCAGCGTGGGACAGGAGAGGACAACCAGCTGGCAGCAGTCGGAGGCCGGGCTCACCGTGTGGTGGGAGCCATCGGCCACGTCACTGGAGTTGAGGGCGAAGATGGCTCCCCTGGCGCCCACGTAGAGGATGCCCCGGTCGTCCTCCAGCAGCAGGGTGCTGTAGTTGAGGGTGTGCGCCTTGAAGCGCCGGACTCCTGGCAGCTCTGCAAAGGGAACAGGGGGCTGAGGGGGACCCCGGGGCAGGCACAGCGCGAGCCACTGGGAAAAGACAAGAGAACGGAGCTGGAAGTGGGTGGGATGGCACTCGCTGAGGTTATCAGGCAGACAGTGCTGGGTGACAGCAGTTACAGCAGGAGGAAAGGAAGGGAGGAGGTTTGGTAAAAGGCAAAAGGCACTAATTGGGCTCAGGCTCACAGAGGAGATTTCTCTCCACTAATTAAAGCACAGCTCAGGGGTGGGAGCTGCAATGTCTATGCTGGGCACGGACCTGCCATGTTGTTTGGGAAACTGCTGAAGAAAGCAGAAATATACCAGCAGTGATCCTGGCTCTGAACTGAGCCCAACCAGCCCAAAGGGAAGGATAAAAAAACTTGAACCAAAACTGTCATACAAGGGGAGTGATTCTGCTGTGACACTGAGTGCTCCTGACCACCAAGCCAATGAAACCATCCAGTCTGAGTTATTGAGAAGTATGAGGTAGGACTCAGCCCTGGCCAGAGGGACTAGCAGGAAGTGAAAATTCTATGAGGCTTGGGACCCTGTAGGCAGCTGGAAAAGGAATGATTCCCTGCCTTGCCCAGAAAAGAGTCATTGCCTGGAAAGAAAAGGGCACCCCAGCTGCTAATGAAACTCTCCCACCATCAATTGCTGAGTTGAGCCTCACTAATGAGGTCAGTGATGCCATGGGGATCCCCAAGGGACAATGACACTGCTGGGTTCACTGACACCACAGAGGTTGGAGGTCAAGAGCCCAGTGGTAATTAGAGAAAATCACGGAAGAAAATTTCCTGCTGACTATTTGGGTCATGAGATCCCAGCCCAGGTGCGATGCCCAGCTCAGGACACCCTCCAAAGGCTTCTGGGCAGGGCCAGGGGTTGGTCAGGGCTGGCTCCCTGTACATCCTTGTCCCCCTGTGGTTTTTGGGGAGATGATTTTGCCATGGTCACTTCTTTGGGGCACCCAGTACCAGACAGCCGTGTGGGGTCTGATTTCTGGAGCCCAGGGGATCAGAGGCCCCCATGCAGCCACCCTCCCGTGCTGAGTGCCCCGCACTAGGGGGACAGCAAAGACTAGATGCAGTCACAATGCACCAAGGCCAGTGCCAGCCAAACCCCAAACTTCACTGCCACCACCAGGACCCGCACTCCCTTACCATCAAAGGTGACTGTTGTCCTGGGAGTGGCATCCAGGTCTGTGGCGCGATGGTAGCCCATGGCTGCCGCTGCCATGAAGAGAGTTGTCAGGAGATGTGCCGGACCTCCGCTCATCTTCCTGCTCTCCCGGCAAGGGCAGCCGCCTCAGCCGCTGCCACCGGGCCGGCACAGCCGATCCTCGGCACGGGCTCTCCAGCTCTCTGGAACAGGGCTGGCCACCAAACCCTCCTGAAACACAGAGCACTGGGTCAGACACTCCTGCTGTCCCAGCAGCTCGCAAGCAAGCAGGCTTGGGAAGGAGCCAGCTGCATACGCGCATGGATGCTTGACCCGGCACGGCCTCAGACCAGGGATGGCTTCAGGGAAAAACAAACCCTCATTTGCTAAAGGGGAAACTAAGGCATAGCACAAGGCATGGAGCCTGCAGCCATCACAGAGCATGGAGGGGAGTTTGAGCACAATGATCTTCTGCAGCATCCCCTGGGTCAGCAATCATTCTGTCACAGCAGGGAGTTGCTTGCTGAGCACTCAGGTCATCTGCTTGGAGGTGCATTTTCCTCCAAATCTTCTCTGGGTTCATCCCTCATTCACTCCCAGGCTTTTGCTCCAGCAGATCCCCCTGACTGAAGGATATGTTTCAGCAGAGCCAGCTGATCCCCCACTGCATTTCACACCCAAAAAGCAGACACATTTTTCCCTCAAAAGCAGAGAAAGGGACTCAGGGCACACTGGGGTACCCCAAGACCCACGCCCCAGAGTGGTTGCAGCAGGAATGGCAACAGTGAGGGTCCTGGGGAGCCCAGGGTCTCCTCTCCTTCCCAAAAGCCCAGCTGACCATGTCCTGCTGCGCAAGATACTTGCCCCCAGTTTTGCTCCCCCTGAAATGATGAGACTCCAGAGGACTGAGTCATTGGGAAGGATGCTTCAGGCATGCAGGGATATAAGGTGATGGAAAATCCATACAGGAACTGCATGGAATCTTCAGCAAGTCTTTTCAAGCAGAAACAATCTTTCCCCCCAGTGTTTTTCTGCGAGATTTCAGTTTCTCTTTCATCCCAAGCTGCCTTGAAGCTCCACATCTATTTCAGCTCTCACTTTCATGCATTCAATCCCTCACAAATAACCCCCACCTCTCCCAGTTGCACTGAGCAAAGCCACTAGCTCATCTTGCAGGCATTAAGGAGGAAAAAGATGACTGGGTATCTCTGAGCCAGAGAGCACCCCATAAGTAACCAGCACCTGTGTATTTGCTTAGACGTTTATAAATATATATATACAACCATATATATATATATATATATATATATATATATATATATATAAAAACAAATACCTGACCCTGTAGAGAAGCTGCTCAAACATGCTCACTGCAGACTATTTCCCTGAAGCAATGAGTCCCAGGAAGAGGGGAGGTAAAACCAAAGTGAAAAGGGCTTGGAGGCTGAAAAGGAGAAGTGAGGGACTGGATGTGGAATCAGCCACAATGCTGAAGCTTGCATCAAAGAGCTGGTTCCTTCAAGAGCTTTCAGACACAAACCTCATACCTGCACTGGCTGCTGCCCCAGAGCATTCCAGGAATGAGGCAGATGGGAAATGTTTCTCCCCTCTGCTCCACTGTCCCCCAGGCTCCAGACCAGCACAGAGCACCCAAGAGCATCTAACCCTGGGTGCAGGCAGGCTGCTGCGTGCAGGGGTAAGATCCTTGGGGAGCAGATCCCAGAGCAGGCTCACTCCATGTTACTCCTGTTTCCAGGACAAGCCCTGTAAGGACAGAGGGTCTGCCCATGAATGACAGCACAGCAGTGCAAGGCAGGTGAGTGCAGATGGACATCAAGAAGAAAGAATTTGCTTTGGTGGCACCATGCCTAGCACAAGCCAAACCCACCAAGCTTTGGGCAAAGCAAGTGTTGGGGTCACACCTGGAGCACCAAAGCACCACATCCAGTCCTATGCTGACAGCTCTCCATCCCACCAATGGGACCAGGGGACATTCCCCAAGCCCCGACATGGGGATACATGTCTGGAATAATGCACAAGACACAAGAGCTGCTGCACCTGGGATGGGAAAGCAGAGTGGAGGAGAAATCTCCTTACGACAAGGCAAACAATGATCTCTCATAAATGAGTAACAACCCTGCATGCTGCTGGGCATCCTCACCTTATCTCCCCTGCACAAACAAGTCCTGAACTTTGCCTGCTGCTTGGCTCCTGACATGCCGGGGACCGGAGCTGGGCAGGGCAGCAGGGATGGTGTTTATCACAGCGCCGGCGCGGTGCTGCGAGCCAGCCCCAGCTAACATTTAACCATCATACACATCGAGCCAGTGCAGGGGGAAAACAAAAATAAATTAAACTGGGAGGCTGTGCAGGGTTCCTGGCTGAGCAGGGGGGAGCAGCCTCCCATGCTATCAGGGCTGGGCTCTTCTGCTTTTTCCAGGGAAGCAGTGACACCCATTTTCAAAGGCTCCTTTGCCCGAGATCAGATGTAACTTTGTCCTAAAGAACATTTAATCAGTTACGCTGTAAGAGCCAGTTAATATTTTACTCGAAGAGCAGAGCTGTTCCAAGCTTCCTTATTTTTTTATTATTTTCTAGTTTTTAGTTTTCATACCTAGGGTGGGGGAGAAAAAGCAAGAAGGAACTGAAACAATCCTTGCCTCCCCTCAGGTCAATACCCTGTTCTGAGGCCACACCAAACACCCCCAAACCCATCACTTCCCCCTTGTCAAGGTGCAAGTTCTAAGCTCAGGGTGAAGCCAAGGGCTCAGGCAAGAAGCAGAGGAGGTCTTGATCTGTGGGACCCACCACTAGGGCTGGGGGCAGATGGATTACACAAGTCCAGAACTTCAATGAGAAATGGAAAAAAGCTGGGAACGGAAATGCTGGAGTTTTCCCTGGGAAAGGGAAACAAAAAGGGGGAGAGAAGAGGCTGAAAAGCAGCCATAGCTCAAATAAAACTAAGACTTCAAGAGAGAAACTGCCCAGAAAAGCCCACTCCATCCCCAGGAGTGAGCTCCCAAGTCCCGTGGCACCTCACCTACTTCCCAGCACAGAAGGGGCCGACATAGGATCAGGTTCCAGCCTCAGCTCCCACGCTGGCCGGCAACGCTGAAGAAGCAGATGGTGGATGCAGGACTCAGCCACAGGGCTGACAGACACCCTGGGAGGGGCAAAGGCAGGAACCAGCTGCTCTACTCACAAGATTTAACATCCACACAGGCAAAAGTCCACACTCCTACCACTGGTTATCAGTGCTCCTATATGCCTCACCCAGAGCTCCCAGCATGGAGCCAGACCCAGGTACCATCTCTGACCAGTGGGATGTGTTTGCTGGTCCCTGGGGAAGGAGGAAAGCAGTGGGGCTGCAGAGGCGTGCAGGCGTGGGTGAGCCGCAGGGGAGCGAGCGAGCCCTGGTCAGGTCTGACTGGGTTTACTGGGTCACGAAGGAAGCTGTGTGAGCATGACTGTGCCGGCCTCAGCCTCCCACCAGCAGCCAGCCAGCACAGCACAGCACACCCAAACGGGCTGGCCCAGTCACCACCTCCTTAAAATCCCCATGACCAGCGTCTCTGGAGGAGCAAAAAGCTTTTGATGAGTGAATTTCACAGTCTCAACAACCTGGATCTGACTAAAGAAACTGGCCAAAGAATGGAGCCAAAACTGCCACACACCTCAACAGCCACTGCAACAGGATGTTCTGTGGGCATAGGAGCCCCTTCCCACTGCCCTGTGGTCCTCAAAGTCACAAGGCAGCAAAACCTGGGAGCACAAGCTGTTTGCAAGCTGCAGGGCAGGGAAGCTGTGCTGTCTGTGGACCTGGCAAACATGAAGAGACCACAGACGAGGTCTTACAGGCCCCCATGGATGTTTCCTAATCAGCACAGCTAAAAATTATGCCAGCTTTTTAATTTCAAAGGAATTCAGGAGAAAGAATGGAAGCGATGGGTGGGAGTAGCACTTCTCCATCTTACCCTCAGCATCCATTCTGGGTGGCAGGACAGATTTGCAGAGTGGGATAAGACACTTCCCCATCCCACCCCTCCCTAGACAGCTTGTAGTTGTTCCACCAAGATATAGTAGAGCCCAAGCATATATAGTAAAGCCCAAGATACAGTAAAGCCCCGGAGTGGCTGCTGGACATTTCTCCTCTCTCATGGGCTGTTCCCATTGACATCACAGACTACTACAAGCAAGCACTGCCAGTTTCCCAGTGGGAAACAGGGATTTCCAGTGGGTCTTCTCTGGGTTATGGAGCTGCAAAACAGCCTTAACAGAATCCCCATCAGGGACTGCACTAGAAGACACCAACTGCACTTTGACTTTTTATGGTAGCTCAGCCTGGGCACTCCAAACCCCATGCAGCCGATTCCACTCTGCTCACTGGGGTCAAGCCTGGCATATCTCTCTGCAGCCACTCGCATTCCCACTGTCACTGAACAGTTCTACCCTCCAGGAGACCTGCTCAAGTTACCCTCAGGTTCAGCTGAAACAGCTCGACCCGTTCCAGGTGTGGGCTGGGGGAAAGGCACCTGCCCCGGGGGATGAGGTGGGGAGAGGCTCCCAGGCGTGGGAACAGCCAGTAAGTTATGGGAATGGAGCCATCCAGGGATGGGAGACAAGCCTAACCCCAGCCTGGATGCGAGCGCAATGCATTTTGGGCCCCCTTCCCTGGAGGCGGCAGACCTTGGGTGGGAAATCCTGCGAGATGTGGGAAATCCTGCGAGATGTGGGAAGAGGAGCCGGGATGGAGGTTGCCTGGCAACTTTAATTCAGTCCTTGACGAACTTCCAGCACTTGGCTTCTGCTGCAGAGCCCAACCAGCAAATGATAAAACATCAGATCCACCCCAGGCCCATAGTGTCCATCTGTCCATTTGTTGGAGGAGTTTGCTCCTGGCCTCGTGCCTGGATTGCCCTGCAAAGGATGGAGTCCCCTGTGGCAGCACCCCCAAAAAAGCCACTGTTCCCAGCACAGATTTGCAGGGGCAGGATTTGACCCGTGGGACTGGGCTGGCGCGGCTGCACAGATATTTCTCAACCAGACAGGATTTTTGTCAACAACACAAGAAAAAAAATGCAAACTTGCCAAATGCCCTGCAGGAAGAGGGGACCCGTGCTGGGTCAGGGAAAGAAGGAGCGCAGTGACCTCCTGGGAGCCCCTCCCTGGGTTTATTTTAGTTGCTTTCTTTAAACAAAACCATGCTTGACCCTGAGGTGCTTCAGCAGACACACACTAGAGCTGCCGCCATTCAGGAAGCAGATGTACTTCTCCTTTACCCAAATTTGGGATTTGGGCACTGAGAAGGAGAGGAAGAGCTGCAACATCAGCTCCTCTCACAGAGTATACTTCCCTGCTCCCGATGCAAAGCCCCCACACAGAGCATAGCCATCATGGAGCCAGGGAGGTGGGTGGCAGGCTCCTGCAGGCCATGGGAACAGGCTCCAAATTCCCACAGCACAGTCCCCACCAGCCACCAGCAGAGCCCAGCACATCCAGCAGAGGAGAGCACCCAGCTCTGATCCCAGAAATGTCATGGCAGGGAGGAGACGTGTAGTAGCAAAGTGATGGATGGGAGAGCAAGCAGGGACAGTCAGGGATGTGGGCCAGTTTAAGGGGAACCAGTGCTGGAGGGAGCCAAACATCCCTGGAAAGACAAGCTGAGCAGTCAGCAATAAAACTAACAACAGCCCAGTTTCCAACAGGTTTTCCCCCCCAGCACTATGCTTTTATTGCCATCCCCCTGCTGCATTCCTGTGGGGGATGTTGCCCATCCCACAAGGGGCAGGGATACATGGTGTCCCCCCTGCACAGCTGCAGGGATCAGGGTGTGTTAGCTTCTCCCAAGCTCCCTGTTTTCACTAATCTCACAAGAACTCGTTCCTCTCCTCCATCAGGTCGGGTCTGATGTGGAGCAGGAGGTTCAAAGGGCCTGCCAGGCAGCAACAGAGCTCAGTGCCAGGTCCCCATAAGAGCTCTCCAACCATTCTCCTCCAAACCCACCCAAAAAAGCCCAACTGAGAAAATAAGGAAAGCTGCTCTGCCCTGTGCCATGGTTGCCAGGCACAGGGACAGCTCTGCTCCAGCTGCTCCTGACAGGACACAAGCAGACAGCAAGAGCACAGTGCCCAGGACAGCAGAACAGATCACTCCTTCACTGCCCACCCTAATGGAAAACCCACCAATACTGTCTGTTAGCTGAAACAGCTCCTTGCCTGGATCCAGAAGCATAGCCAGGAGATGGCCTGGAAGGGTGCAGGGAGTGAAGGCTGAAGGGCAAACCCTTGCAGCTCAGAGGTTGGACCAAGAGCACCAAGGGATGCCACAGCCAGCCCAGACCCAGAATCCCTGGACAGTGCAGCAAAACTCCCCTCACAGGAACAATTCCTCACTGCTGGAGGCCATAAGCTCTCGCAGGACAGCAGTGAGGACACAGTCCCTATGGCTCTTCCCTCTCACACAGCACATATCTCCCCTTTGGAAACACAAGAGCAGCAGCCCTGGGTTCACCCCACAACCTGGGAGCACTTGAGTGTACAGCAGGGAGTCGTGCAACAACCGGGAAGTGAAACCGGATGGTGCCGAGACTTGGTAGCCTCGCTCTGACTTCAGCCACACGCCTCCAGTCCAGGATGTGGGGAGGCAAAGTGCAGCCATTGAGCCCTGGGATATGGGGTGCAGATCCCTGGGGCTCTTATCTCCTCCATCATTAGGAAAAGACAAGCTTGGTGCTAGCAGCATCACCTCCAAACTCCAACATGTTCCATCCTTTTTTCATTTGCAGCATGACAAGCTTCACGGCTGGCCGGCAGCCCCTCGGCAGCCTGGACAAACGAACAGACAGACAGCCCTCCACATCACAGCAAATTCTCCCAGCAAGGGGGCGTCTGCATCCAAATGGCTCAGCACTGGATGTGATCTGCAATTCAGCCTT
The DNA here is from genome assembly GCA_013399915.1 of Illadopsis cleaveri. NCBI lineage: Eukaryota > Metazoa > Chordata > Aves > Passeriformes > Timaliidae > Illadopsis > Illadopsis cleaveri. Next base: position 49,253 of record VXBB01018722.1, read on the forward strand.
CAAAGGCTTTGTGGCTGAAGCACATTGTCTCCTCAGCAGAAGCAGCAAAATAATTGCAGAATTAAATTCCCAGGAACAATTAGAAAGAAAACAAGAAAAAAATCCCAACCCTAAATGTAAAAGGACATCTCAAAGCCAGCAGATTTCAGGGCTTTTTAAAGCATCTGAATCCATTAGCCCGTCCCTGCGGCTGCACTGTGTTTCATTTCACTGGGCTCATACAATGCAAGACACGGAATTAACTTGGGTGTTTGTTTAGAGCCGGTTTGTCTTCCAGTTATTTTCCAAAGCCAGGTTTGAGTTTCAAAGATGTTTCTTGGCAATGCCTGGGGTTCCCACCGTCAGGACTGTGCGGGGTTTTCCCAAGGGGAAACAGAGGCTCAGAAATCACACACAACCTGGGGTCCCCTTGGAAGCAGAGGCAAGAGGTGGAGCAAAACCCAACTTGCCTGCAGTGAACATGGGGCTTTCTGCTGCAAGCCTGTTCCTCTCCCTTTTATTTATTCCAAAGATAAACTGTTTTCTTTTCCAAAGTCCAGCAAAACCAGATGACGGGAGCAGTTTTAAGTCTTTCAGTTTCAACAGTATCTTCTTGTTTCCTTTGCTTTCCCTCCAACAAAGCTTCAATTTGGGGTCAAACCCGATTTTGATATTCCACTTTGCATTCAAAACTGCATAGCACAAAGCAGTAACATCTGGCCTTTCCCACAGTTGTTTGCATACCACCAGCTTTGCTGCCCCAAAATCAGATCCCCACATTATTTACATGGGCTGGGCTTTGCAACAGGCAAACAGTCACCCTCCATCAGGTGGGATTGTACCTGAGGGATCTTTTAAGCAACAAGAAAAGCAGAACCAAGAGCACACCCTGAATCACAAAGCTGCGTCCCCACACCACTCGGTTACCTGGTGCCTGAAACCCTTGGCCACCTTCATCTCTGAACAGCAGAGCTCAGGCCCCAGGAGGAAGGAGGGGGTGGCTTTGGTGATGACCTTGCTATGGCAGAGCCCTCATGCTTGTAAATCACGAGGAGCTGGTGGCACAGCCAGCCAGGGAGGAATGGAGATGGCAGCATTTCCTCCTAAAGCACCAGCCAGGTAGGGAGCTCTCACCTTTGAACAGGAACAGCACCACTGTCATGAGGGTACATAAAAAAGTCTGGGGGCATCACCTCTCCCCTCTGAGAGGCAGCAGGCCCCCAGGACAGGCCCCCTCTCACAAAACCACCCATCACATGAGCTGCTTCCCAACAAATTGCATCAAGATGCCAGGCAGAGCCGGCGGGCAAGTGCAGGGAAATTCCCCACACGCGGCCAGGTGAGGCTGGCACCGCATCTCCACTGCACCCACTGCTGCCCTACTGCACGGGGTGCCTGCAGAGACCCCCTCACTAGTCTTGCTGAGCACACCTGGATGCTTTTTCCTGGCACATCGCCTGCCAGATTTGCTGAATAAACCTCCAAGCTCCAGCAAACCCGCTGCATTCCTGGTGGGTAAAGTGGTGAAATGTTCAAATAGATGTTGGAAAAGGCGGGGGGGATGGGGGGGGCTGGAGAACAAAGCCTCATCTGCAGGAGCTGAAAGGGCGGTTGGGATTTGGGGGTTTTTTCCCCCCTCAGGTTGCAACACAAAAACAAAGTCCTGATAGGGATCTCTCCTGCTGCATCCCTTTGGGCAGAGCAAGCCTGGCCAAACCAAGATGAAGCGCAGACCTGTCCTGCAGGGCACACACGCAGCATCTGCGGCTGCCATGGTCACCCTGCCCAGGTTTGGGGTTCAGGTGGGGGGGCCCCGACCAGCGCCTGCCGCAGAGGGAAGGAAAGCCGCTGGAGCCCGCAGTGGCAGGCCAACTAGCACCAAAAATGCCGCTGTTGTTATTAATAATTTCCCTGCATCTGAGCAGAGCTGCACTCCTCATCCATTTTGGGAAGCCTTTTTGTCTTAGGAAACTGGGGTTTTTTGGCACCCGAAGAGCCTTTTCATGGTTCCCCCTCCCACTTCACACTCTTAGTTAAAAGGCCAGGCACAAGTCACTGGCCCACCTGGGCACTGATGGAGAGAGCAAAGAGAGCCCCAGATTCCAGTGCTGCAGGTACTTTTCACCTTTGGATTGGCACAAAGATGCAGAGAGGCCCTCAGCACAGGCTGATCTGCTTTGCCTGGGGGCCATCTGCAGCCCTCACAGCAATGCATCCCAAGGAGATGAATCTGGACGAGTCAAGGCTCAGACAATCCACATTCCATGACCACCCCCTGATTTCCAAAGGAAAGGAGAGGGGGGCAGGGATTGCACTGCACCACCTGCATCGGTTTAAGTACCTCATCCCAGCCATCTGAAACACCAGCTGACCCTAGGTAATGGTCAGCCTTCCCAAACACCCCCAGCAGCTCTCATCCCTACAGACCCCTGATCCCTACAGCCTGCTGGGGACGGAAAGGGCTGTATCCAGCCCTCCCTGACCAGAGCTGGTGCCCTGCCTATCTGCATCTCCTATCGTCGTGTTTTCTCACACCCCCAGCATGTTGCCCGGTCACTCCTACCCAGGTCCTCCAGATCCACCTCACCCCACACCCCAAACCTGTCCCCAAAGAAAGCTCCTGCACTGCCAGCAGATCCAGCTTATCCCACCTGCCCTCCTGCTCATCGTTCCCAAATCCTCATGTGCATCGGACTTACCCTGAACCCCTCTCCATACTGCTTCCAAGATTCTGCCCTCTTGTTTCCCCCAACGCATTTTTTCAACCACAGCAGGTCAGAGCCCTGCTCCTCTTTCTCTGGACCCTTCCTGTGAGCAGCACCCACACCAGCACCCCAGATCCCGCCTGTAGACTCAGCACCCGCATCCAGCACCCAAGCAGACAGAACCAGCATTCCAAATCCTGCTCGTGGACCTGGACCAAGACCCGGCACTCCAGATCTCGCAACCCAACCCTGCCTGTGGATTCAGCACGCCTAATCCTGCCTGTGGACTCAGCAGCTGGGATCCAGCGCCCCAAACCCTGCCTGCAGACCCAGATCCAACCCTGAGCCAGCAGCCCAGGACCCACCAAGCGATTCAACCCCCGCACCCAGCACTCCACTCTAGATCCTGCCCGTGGGCTGAGCACCCAGCCCCAACCGTGTGCACGCAGTACCCGCACCCAGCCTCACGACTCAGCTTCCCGCATCCTGCCTGCGTTCGCGGCGCCCAAATCCAGCACCCCCCGGCCTGCGGACCCGCACCCGCCCCGGCCGGCAGCTCGGCTGGTGCCGCTCGCGTCCCCTCGGTACTTGCCTGGTGCGGTGCGGTGGCGCAGCAGGTGCGGGCGGCACGGCAGGGAAGGGCAGGGCAGGGCAGGGNAAGCAGGTGGCAGCATGTCCCTCGGCAGAGTCGCGGCAGGCAGCGACGAGATGCTGCCGTGCAGCCCCTGGTCGGCCCCTAACATGTAGGGTGGGCTGGGTGTTCACTCAGCACAGGCGGCTTGGGTAATGCAGTCCCCAAAATGCCCTTGTGAGTGCCCTTTGCGAAGTCAGGGAGGCAAAGTACTGGTATTGTGGACTTGAGACTATTAAAAAGCGTGACTGAACATGGAGAAGCGTCATCCTATTCTGCCAGCACAGCAAGCACATGCCACCATCACAGCACAGCCCCCAGTCAGAGCCACCAGTGTCAGCACAGCACAGCCTTCCGTCAGTGCCATGGTGCTCACTAAGGTTTCTTGCTCCTCAAAGTCACCCCAGCATCCTGCACTGCACGCCTGAGTCAGGCACTGTGCCCCATCTTCTCTCTGCTCTCAGCACATATCTCGCCATTCATGCATGGCAGAAGGTTGTTTGGAAACACAGGCAGGTAATGGTTTCTCCGGGGCCCTGTGTGGAGCCTTTTTATCCTGGGTGGCTTCTGCAGCTCCTCCCCATGTGGAGGAGCTGCCAGGTCCAGGCTTGTGTTTGCTTTTCTTTCGTAAGCTTCCAGCACCTGGCCAACCCTCCCTCCTCACCCCTCACAGCAGCAGCAGGCCTCCTGAAAGCAAAACTCTGGGCCAACACCATGTGTAATCAGCAGGTTGGATCTAGGGCAGTTGGAAATCAGCTGGAGCAGGAGGTGAGGAAATGCTATACCTGTATACGATGAATTACAGCTCTCTCGGAGCTGCCAGGGTGGCCAGGTGATGCCAGCCTGTGGTTACAAAGCCATGTGGTGCCCAGTGCCAGCACCATCACCGCTGAATACCAGTTCATCCCCTCCACTCCACACCAACCTCTCCCAAGGGTGGGGTCTCCAGGAAGGGGACAAAGGCCACCCCAACCCCACATGCTGTGGATCTGGAGCCAGACCCACAGCAGGGCACAGGGTTGATCAGGTTGTGCTACAGTTGCTGAGCATTGTCTGGGGATGAGGGTCAGCTCTAGTTGAGATTCCACCACCTTCTGGACCTTTAGTGTCAGTAAAGATGGCAATGCCAGGGTGTTCCTGTGGGAAGCCTGACTAAATGCAATTCTCAAGGCTCTAACTGCCACGGTCCTACCTTCTACAAACACTGTAGGTAGGAGGGAGATACCAGAGATTTGCATCCCCCCAGTCCTCACCCACCAATGAGTCCCAGCTGAGGGGGGGCTCAGGTGAGTGCTCTTGATGACAGGTGGTTCTGTCACCCTTGCACACACTCACCAAGCAGCCACCACTCCCTCTCCCAGCACGATATCCCAGGGCTGTTTCTTGTCCCCATTCAGAGCAGACCTACCCACCTTCTCAAGCACTCCCTACCTTCCCGCCCCCACCTCCTGTGTGCTCCAGAAGCTACTTACCATTTCCTCCTCTCCTTGGGCAAAACCCAGCATCTCCCCTATGCCTCACTTTGCCTCGCCCCTCTGCCCACTCTGTGGAAGTGGGAGGCTCACTTGGCCAGCCTGTCTTACCTAGGTATGGGGTATTCAGGTGCTGCAAGGCAGCTGGTCCTCCACAGCCTCTCCAAACCCCATTCCCTACCTTAGCAGAGGCACAGCTTGAGGCTGTGGGGCCAGTTATGGGGAGAACTGGTCCATGAGCGCTGGGGAAGGGGGTGCCAGGGCTGGGACAGGGCTGCCCAAAACTCCCCCTTATCCAAGGCACTGTGCCCGTCCCATCCTGCAACAGCACTCCCTGCCTCCCACATGGCTGGAAGCCGAACCCAGCACAATTTGGAGCTTCGTTAGCTGCTGGCCTTGCAGTAGGATAATTAGTGCATGAGTGCAGAGCAAGCCGAGCCTGGCGCGACCGGCACTGCGCTTTTACAGGCCCGAGCTTGCGAGGCTTTAATTAATTAACACGAGTCATTGGCAGCTGGAAACAGATCTATTTTCAGAGCTTTGCTTGCTCTGCTGCCCCCATGAGATTAACTGAAGGAATTTAGGGCTCCATGAGGTTGAAGGCCAGGGCCTTCCTCCTCTTTGCATGGCTTTCCCAAGAGTCAGAGCAGGTTCCAGGCAGCCGGAGCCCAGACAGACCCTCTCCTGTACTTACATCTCTCATATCCACAGATTGGTTCTGCCAAGCAGGGTGGTCTGGCTCCTGCTTCAACTCTAGCTCAGAGCCAGGAAGATGCTGGAAGGGGAATTTCCTATTGGGGCAGCTCTAGAATCATAGCATCATTAAAGTTGGACCCTAATGGATCTCCAAGATCATTGAGTGTAACCTTTGACCAAACAAGACCTGATCAACAAAACCACAACACTAAGTGCCATGTCCAGTTGATTCTTGAATATCTTCAGGGATCTTCACCACTTTCCTGGGCAGTCCATTCCAATACTTTAACACACAGAGAATAAATTCTTCATTATTCCAATTTGAACTTCCGCTGGTGCAGCTTGAGGCCATTTCCTCTTGTCCTGTCACTTGTTACTTGGGAGACTGACCCTTACCTTGCTACAGCCTCTTTCAGGCAACTGTAGAGAGTGACATGGTCTCCCCACAACATCCTTTTCTCCAGTTTAAACAACCCCAGCTTCATCATAGGCTCCTCATAGGATTTACAGACCTTCAATTCCTATCCCAGCCCAGGGGCCAGCCCAAAGCAGGGGATGCTTTGAGTCATGACATGGTGCCTTGGGAAACCTCCCTCCCCTAAACCATCCCAGATTTTATCTGTAGTGTTCTCTCCCTGTTACTCCAAACAGCCTTTAGGAAAAGGAAATGCTTTTGTGCCCTCATCACCAGCCCAGAGACTGGTTACTGTTTAATTTCTTCTTGTTGTCACTTAAACACTGTGTCCCACAGAGAGAGGACCATGTAGAGCAGGCTCTGCCATGTCACAGCCCCATCTGTACATGGGCCAGCTGCCCAGCACAGCACAGGCCCACCACTCCTGCACATGGCAAAACCAGACAGATGCCAACAACCAGCATTTTTGGGTTCACCTGTTTCTGCCACACAACTCTACCCATAGCAGCAAGTAAAAAAGCTCCCAGACAGCCCCTTGCACCCCTCAGATGCCCAGGGAGTCAGGGCAAAGCCATGGCGGCTCTCATGTTTCACTTGGCACCACACCCCCAATGCCAGCCGGCATCCCAAATGATGCGAGGAGTTATAACAGGGCCACGACACCGTGAAATATTGATGGGATTAGCGCGGATCAGCTCTCCCAGCACACATGCTGGCTCACCCCGAGCCTGGGAGACGGCGACCTGCAGGCACTCAGGTTGCAGCTCAGCGCCCGGGGCGGCAGCGCTGCGGGGCACTCCCTGCCAGACACACTTCCCCAGCCACCGCCAGCCGGCAGCCTTCCTGGAGGGACACGCGGACCCCTCAGAGCACACAGCGATGTGATTTAAGGTGCTTAATGCATGACACGGCTCTGCCTCAAGTGCCTCAAGGTCTGCTGGGGATGAACCATTATCTGGCTTGGTTGTAGCTCGGCACCAATTGTCACCCTGGGCCCCGAGGGACCCTCATCCTGCCTGCAGTCCCAAAACATGCCAGCCCCCAGGCTGCAGCCCTCTTGCCCCATCTCAGGCTTATCCTGCACAGCCAAGACCTTAGTGGATGTCCCACACACAGGGGTGTCCAGGGTGACTGTCAGAAGACCCCCACACTCCCCACTGCTGCATATCCCCACTCCCACTACTGGGATCCAGGTTTGGTCAGACAGAGGATTTCATTATGGATCACAGAGGTGTAAATACAAACAACTTAGCAGGACCAAATAGCAGCCAGGATTAAGTTAGAAATGCACTGGCAGGGTGCACACCATGGGAGCAGCACGTCACAAAGGGCTCTGTTCTGGAATTGCTGCAGTAACAGGGCATTAGTGCCTATCAAACTCATGGGGTTGACCAGGATCCTCAGCCTTTGGTAGGAAACTGCTTCCTAAGGCAGGCCTGGCTTCTGCTCAGCGATACCTGCAGCCTGTCTTTCCCTTGCCCCAGGTAAGAAAAGTGAGATAAAACTCCAGATCTGGGATTTGGTTTGCCAGCCTCTGTGGTCCGAGAGGCAGCAGGCATCCAACCATTTCAAGCTCCTCTCCAGACTGGTTTCAAAGCCAGCTGGGAGTTACAAAATCACAGTGCTCCAGCCGCTGGGGCTTTACGAAACCCACAAAAGGGTTGTGAAACTCAAGCTAAGGCCATGCCAGCCCACACCGCAGCGAGAGGATTGTTATAAAGTCAAAACCACCAGCGGAAAAACGGGTACTTTCCCCTTCTGACATGAGAAAGTAACAAGGAAAACAGCCTTTCTCCAGGCCCCTCCATCCCTCAGTTACGCTGTGAGATCTGCACTGCTGCTTTACCTGCCTCCATGGAAAAAAAGGCCAATGGGGAGCACACCAGCCCCACACCACGGGGGAGTCTCCCTGCTCCAGCACCCACCACCTCATCAGTCTCTTGCCCACTGCAGGAGCAGCCTGCCCAGATTCCAGGCTGGCAGACCTGTGTCAACTAGAGGAACAGAAAAGACCCCATGGTGTTGCCTGGACTCCGACAGCAGCACTTGGGGCTTCCCAGCAGCTGAGTACACATTCACCAGGCTTGGCTTTGTTTCTTGAGAGCGTCATGGACTCGTCAAGCCAAGCGTGATGCTCCACAGATTAGCCCCGGGAAAAAAAATATTCCAGTGGGCACAGAGCATGAAAGGCTTGGGAGCCTCTTCCCTTCAAGTCATTGAGCAAACTTTCCAAACCACTGTTTCTTCAGGCTGAGAGCCAGCAGGGAAAATTACAATTGCAGAAGAATTTGTCTGAGAAAGTTATAAGGAGATGGAAAAAGGCAGGGGGAGACCAGAAGAGCCAGCCTGTGCTGCAGCCCCTCCAGCCCAAGGCTCAGCTTCAGGGAGGGATGGGACTTTTCCCCCCCCAGCTCAGTACAGCACAGAGTTGCTGCCTCGATTTCCTCCAAGATCACATGCTGCATTTCTCCTCCCATAAATGCTTGGCAGTGGAAATTAGGATGTTCTGCCCAAGGCCATTTGTTGATGAAGGCTGCCAGGTGCCGGCAGCCCCAGCCGCAGAGCCAAACACCGTGCCAGGGCAGATCTTCTCAAGGGAGAAGCAGCTGAGTCACAGCAGCCTCCGATCCGTTCCCACAAGCCCGGCTGCAAGAGACGCACGGGAGTTCACGGAGGACAGGTGCTCACACAGGGAGCTGGCAGGGTTTGGTTTGCTTGTCTGCAAACCTCTCTAAGCCAGCGGAAAGCATCTCCCTGGCTCAGGATCTGTCGGCAGTGTGCCCTCAGGGAAGGGCTGGTGAGACTGCGGGAGGGCAGGGTCCTGACCTGCCTTTCAACCAGGCAAAGCTGCTTTGGGATCCTCCTGCACCATGGGGGGGAAACGCCTGCAGGTACTGGGACTTCCATTTAAAAAAAATTGAGTTTTGAAGCTTCTTGTGGGGTCTTGTCCCAGGTCTGGGGCAGGAGCGGGACAAAGGTGGCTGCAGGAAGGGAAGAGACAAAGGCATAGCTCCAGGAGAAGTGACTTGCTGGGCTGGACGAGAGCAACCCCTCTGCCCAGCATCCCAGCTGCTTCCAGTAAAAGCAGGCAGGCTCCAGCCTGGCCAGGGAGCACAGGGGTGTCCCTCTCTGTTTCTGCAGTGGGGCACAGACCCCTATGTCTTCTCTTGCATGGCAGGTCAGGTCTCTGACACACACTGCCTGGAGCATTAACACAAATACCTGGGGTTGCATGAGGGACTGGTGGCTTTTAAAACTGCCCTTTTGGGTGAGCCAATCTGCACCCCCTCAGAGCTAAAGCCAGGAAAGTGCAGGTTGGCCCTCAGCATCCACCCTCTGGGCCAAGCCACCAGACAGGATCCATGTCCCCATGGCTTCACCTTTTTGCTCTCTGTGTCACTGTGCCCAAGCAACCCCTCTCCCAGTCCTGCCTCCTCCAGCCAAATGCTTGGATGACCTGTGGGCATCCTACCCCTCCTTCCTAGGCACCAAACTCCTACACTGCTGTCTCTGCCACCAAAGAAGAAACAACCTCAGCAGTGCAGTAAATAACACCCCCCACACACAGCAGAGCACTGGCAAGCAGAGACGGGCACATCCATCACTCTTGCAGTTTTTCTTCGGCTCTGACACTTTGATAGGGGCGAGGGTGTGGGGAAGGAAAGTAGCTTCCAAAATTTATGAGCTAGGATTTAAAAATATAGTCTCCCAGAAGCACTGCAAAACCCAGAGATGGTGAAGGCAACTGGCTTAGAAGTTGCCTTTAGAAACGAATGCAAAAGCTGTGCCTGCCTTGGAAAGAGGGATTCGAGAGACCTGCACGGCTGATGTCACAAACCACATCCCTGGTGGGATCATTTTGCAAGTCACAGCTCTCCGTGCCATGCATCACAAGTAAAGTGAAAGGTAGAGGTAACAAATGGCGGGTTACAATCCCTCCAGCCCAACGGTAATGTCACTCTCAGTGCAGACAAGATTCGGACTGTCACCTTCAGTCTCCCAGTGTTTCTCCTCTACATCCCTTACCTTCCACTTGTGCATGCATAGCCAGCCTTGCAGCCCTTTTGGAAACAGATCCCCTTTATGCAAAGAAAAGAGCTTGTAGCTGTAAATTTAGCTGAAAACATCTCTGCCACAGGGAATCACGTATCAAATAATAAAGCCAAATGAATGTCAGGAAGAGCAACCACAATATTGAAGTCCTTGGTCTTTACAGGTGGACTGTCCCTCAGCAAGGTGCTGCAGAATGAACAGCTGAGAAATGTTACCCAGTCATTAAAAACATCTAAAAGTAATTTAGCCTGGGTGACAGTGATGCTCAAAGCAAGTTGTTTGTCTGCAGAGATAAAAGGAGCTATTTCAAGCTTGCTTTTTGTTGTAGTTTTCTGTTAAAGTCAGAAAGGACTGAAAAACGCTGAGTTGACAGCCTTGCCAGCAGAGCCCTGGTGCTGTGGCAGTGCTGTGGGGAGCATCACCATGAGCTGCTTTGATCTCCCCTGCCATCACTCTCCCATATTCCCTAGAAGGATGTTCAGAATGGTGCAGGAAGATGGCCCCCGGGGCCACGACAGCATCTCTGCTGCATTACAGTGCCATTTAAGATGATAGTTTTGCTATGGAAACATCTCCCTCCTAACAACAGATCTGTCAGCACGTGTCCCAAAAGCAAACCAGCATTCATTACAGGATAATCTTTGCTTCCCTGTGATGGAGGCCAGGGACTTATCCTTCCCATGCTTTTCTTAAAAAAACAAAAACAAACTAACAAACCACAAAAAAGCCGAAAAAACCCCACAAAACCGAACAACACAAATATCTGGGTTCATCCATCAACAGCATGGCATGAGCCCAGGGTTCCTCTAAAATCTCCTCATAAGCATAGTTTTGGTGGGCTCTCTGGACGCACAGAGCATTTCAAATGCCCAGTGTTAAATATTTCAGGTGAAACATAACCCTTCTAAGTGCAGCCAGCCTTACTCTGAAGCTCCAAATCAGGGAAATTTCCCAGCAGCCTTCAGGAATTGATTTGCTTCTTGCTGGTACCTTCTCTCTGTGCTGTTCAACTGAGTTAATGTATTCCAAAACCTGATTTTTTTTCCCTCCCCCTACATAATCAGATTTTTGGAGGCTGCAGTGAGATGCCTTACAAGCAGTTTTGTCCTTAGGTGCTTTCTGAACAGGCTAACAGGCTGCATCCATCACATCCTGGTGCTTTAGCACATCTCTCTACGAACAGTTCATTCGAGAGTCAGCTGAATTCCTTTGATTCATATTCCTGCATATCCATATAGCTAATTTACCTTTACTAAAAAAAAAAAAAAAAAAAAAAAAAAAAAAAAGGGAGAGGAGAGGCACTATTAAGAAGGACAGTGTCAAGGCCAGCAGAGAGAGTGCTGGAGGGCAGGGTTAATGAGCTGCGTGGTTGCTGCTGTCCAAGTGCCCAGGCTGGCTGGAGCCAGGAGCTGCTGCCCCAGCAGGGCTGACTCAGTCCTTCACTGGGCAGACACAGGCTGCAGGGCCCTGCACCCCGCTTTGGAGTAGGCCCTATGTTTTGGTGTCCATGGTTAACCTCATTTGCTCCAGCCTCCTCCCTGGTATTTTCCAGAGGAGGGGCCCTACATGCGTTCAGCTTGGGCCAAGCCCCCTGCCCAGCCCAAGCTGCATTCCTGTGCTTTGGGGAGAAGGTGAAACACAAATATGGAAAAACAGATTTGCCCTCATATCTCACAGGAACTCCACTCTGTTCAGTCCTGTGGACTGGACAAGGACACTGCTCCCCCCCCCCACCCCACTGCCTGTGCCAGCAAGGTCACTGAGCTGTGCCCTGGCAAGGACACTTCCGAGGAGAGGGAGCAGGGGTTTGCAAGACGCTCCATCACGATCATTTATTCTTGTCATTTCTGACCCTCAGGGTAGGAAGAACATCAGAGCACTGCAGGCACAAAACAACAAGCTTTGTAGGTCATATCAGCATGTAAAGTACCATTAGGAACCACAGCACGAAGCATGAATAATACTTCCTTTATTCCATCATATACCTCAACGCCCTTTAAATAAATGCAAATGGTTTTTTGTGGACGAGGTTTGTACGAGACACCTGCTCAGGGACTCAGGGCTGAAATGGAGCTGGAGCAGTAATTTTGCTCTCTCCCCTGGCAAGTCAGAGTGTCCGCAGCACTATCTGATAGGCTTAGTGACAGTCCAAGCTAGACCAGGCAAAAGAGCCAGGAGAACACTGTAAATCTGCCTCGCAGAGATTTATGCTCTGCCCATTAAACCAGAACCACAAAACACATGTCCTTCTGTGCTACCCTCCTCTCTCTGAAGGACACCAAGGCAGGAAAAAACTTTGAAGGACTCCAAGCCTGGAAAGGGACCTTCAAGAGCCAATCGCATCGTTTCTGAAAAGCCACCAACAGTCAGCCTCCATGGCTTAAATCCTAAAATCCTTTCAGCAAATTATGACCTCGATTGCTAAAAACGATCAGATAACGCAAAGGCAGAGAGAGATGCGCAGTGAGTCATCGCCCCCAAGCACTTGAACTCTCTTTGGTCTCAGCCGGAGTGGGGTGAGGTTGCCCCCAAGAGGCAAATCTGACACAGCAAGTAGAGAGGGAAAATGCTGAACTGTGCTCTAGAGGTACCACATACGAAGGATGTTTTTTAAAAAAATCTCCTCGTCTGCTCTTATTTGTACTTCTCCCTAGCTGCAAACATCTATGGATGGGGTGGGAGGGGAGAGGAAGGAGGTCAACTCTGGCATGTGGTTGGCTGTGTTCTACTGCAGCTCCTGAACCACACAACTTGTTTTCCTAGTCTCACTCATACGATCATTAGAAAGATCAAAAAATGTCACTGAGTTTTCTTCAGCCAAATGAAACATTTGATCCCATACACCTCACTAGGCTCCTTCAGAGCAAGGGCTGGCATCTCCTTCAACAGCAAATTCTGTCTCAGGAGTGGATGGAGAGACATAATGGTGGACATCACGGACAGTTTGGAAACTGAGATGACATGAAATCCCTCAGCTGTTCACGTAAAGCATACAGGCAGTAACGCCACACTGGACCAAATCCTAGCACCTTGCAGGGGGTGAAGGAACAGGACAGACATCTGTGATATCTCTCCAGCACATGCTCCACCCTCCAGGGATCAGCAGCCTGGAGCTTTCTCAGCCAGGGAGAACCGCTTTCATTTCACAGACCCCCGCTGCATTTTTCTGCCATAAAATGCTCTTTGAACCTCTAAGCTTTTAGCATCCACAACATCCTGAGGCAAGCAGATCCCCAGCTCCTGTCTCCTTTTGTTTGCTTTGAGCTTTCCTGCTAATAAAAGAACCATGGAGTCTGAAGCCTTATTACAGAGCGCCATTGAATGGCTTCTCCTTATTTGCCCTTTTCCAGGCCATTTGATTGTTGAGCTCTCCATCTTACTTTCCAACATTACAACTATTTCAGAGAGATGCAGCCAACTCAGGGCCACTACAATTTATTCCTGTCCATAACACACACAGACTCCCTCACAAAGGGCTAAACCTGTGATATAACCACGGATTTAACCATTCCTGCAGCTGCTTTTCAAAGAGGACACAGTTTAAACACCCAAGCTGAGATGCACCCAGGGTACTCACTGCTCCTGCAGCAGGCTCCTCGTGGGTCCCCCTGTCCTGCTCAGCTGGAGAACATTTCCGCATCCCCAGCACAAGCCCCTGCTGCAGCACCTCAGCCTGCTGTCAGCTCCAAACTGGAAGCGTCATCTCCAAAATTACTGTTGCGCTGGCTCCTGCCAGACTCTTAATTAGAGGAAGGCTGACACAGTTTCTCAGCAAACGGCGTTCGCATACTGCGGGAAAAAACAGAATGAGGGCAAGAGGAAAAATGAGCTAATCAGGGAAAATCAACTGGAGGGAAAAACACATTGTGTTGTGCAAACCTTACCATAACAATGCTGGAGCGCAAAATACTAGGGGGGGAAAAATGGGTTAGTACACAGGAGAGGCTGGCAGCACTTCACAAAGGTGGAGGAGAGCTGATATGCAGTGCAGCAACTCAGCATCGTCACCTGGCAGGCCTCTCCTCACAGCCTGGTTAGGGCAAAGGGGACACGCTCAGTTTCCAGCATGCAGATCAACGTGTCTGAGAGCCTGAATGATGCCGTCCCTGGAGCCCATGGCTGCTCTGCATGATTTACACTGCCTTTATAAAAGCCTGCAGTGTGAATAAAGCACGAAACTGAAGGCCTTGCCCCCCTCTCCCCACCACTGCCCCTGGCAGCTTGAAGCTATTGTTTTTATTCCAGCTGCAGCCTGGTGGTCAGTCCGGAGAGGAAAAGGACCCTCTGCTCCGAGAGCCAGGAGTTTCATCCAGCCTCGGCAGAAGAGAGCCTGAGACCCAGAGGCAAAGCCCCAGCTCACAGCCCTCACTGTTCAGGTGAAGGACTCTCCCCGGAGCACAAAAGCAGCACAAATCCATTTAACCCTTTCTGCTTCTCTCGGCGAGAGGGAAGGAGCATCGCTCGCCCGGCTTCACGCAGCTTCAGCTGCAAATGCAAACCCAAAGGGAAGCACCGGGACAAGGGTGTGTGAAAATGGCCCCTTTATCCACCCCTACACACCATACGGGCCAAACCGGCCTTGAAAAGCTTTAGGCTGATGGCAAAGGCTTTGATGACCACGACGGGAACAATTCCAGGAGTTTCCATCCCCTCCCCTGTGGCCTCCCTACAGGGAACTGGGAGGCGGCAGGAAAGCTGAAGGAGGTGAAACATTAGCAGCAGCTCGACCACGCAGAGACAAGGGAGGCATTCAAAAAAGTACAACGTATCCGAACGCCACTTAAAAGCAGCCTGAAAGTATAGGACTGGCTTTCTCCAAACCGATACAAAATATCAAGATGGGAAGACGCGAATGTTTTTCTTCTCTCACCAGCCAGCCTTGCTTTTGATACCAGATAAAATACTCCCTTTCAAATTCCTGACTGCAAAGGCCAGGAAGCGCTGGCTGAAAAAAGCATCAGTCAGGCAAATCTAAAAGCCTCTCCGCAAAGAGAAGCCCTTCGAGGAATTTACTTTTCCTGGGATCCTTCCCACCAGCAGCCCACGCCATTCCCCAGCACTGAAAGCCCTTTTCAACACGTGATAAGAAGGGGCCCTGCCAGTAAAGCTGGCAAAACATCCACAAGGCAAAACATGAAGGTATTTCACAGCCTGGGGGGGAAAGAGCAATTAAAGGAATTCTGATAAGTTAAACCACAAGGAATAAGCTAAATCCACTAATGACTGTCCGACCTCTCTGGGCAGCTCCCTTGGAGCTCCTCAGCAGCTGCTTAGGCTCCTACAAGCACATCAAACCTCTTCCCTGTTCAAAGTCAGCCAGTCCCAAGAGCATTTTCTCTCTTTCTGGATGCAGGAAGAAGCACTAATATGCCAGTGGAAACAGCTGCCCCTCTGGCAGAGGGCAATGTTTCCCACTGGGAAATTTTGGGCAAGTAGTTTTCCAAAAGCTCACAAACCCAAGGAACAAGACTCCAGAAAAATCAGGAGGGTCAGCTCCAGCAAAAAGCTTTCTAATTTGCCCTTCTCAGAAAAAAAAAAAAAAAAGTCACACAACCACCACAAACCAGTGGAAGATGAACCAACAAAAAACCAAAAAAACAAAGCCCAAGACAGGGATACTGTGTTATACATACAGTTCTCCTGGGAAAGAAAACAAACAGAAGACCAGCCTTAGTACTGTAGCACTAGTATTCCTGCTAGTGACAGGATGAGAAGAGGAACCCAACTACCTGGAAGTACTTGCTGGAATCTCTACAGCAGCCCCCAGGCACCCAGGACTGGTGCTGGACAGTGCTGAGCACAGACACCTCTAATAGAGACAGATCTGGCTGTGCTCAGAACACCAGCACTGCAGCATTCATCTCTCAGTATTGAAAGTCTTTTTCCACACTGAAACCCCACCTCTCAAATGCCTTTGCAGAAATCTAACCATATGTTCTACCAATAACACTTAGGGTATTCCAGTCATCTGCTTTTCCCAAAGACATTCTCAACTAAATCATCAGCTTTGGGGACTTTGGAGAGTTCCTGCAGCTGCTACATCAATGTAGTCCTACTGACCTTCAGCCAGACCTACCAGCAAGTCATTAATCACTTCTGAAATTCCCATCCATTACCAAGTTCCACAACAGGAACAGTGAGAATATGAGATGCACAATTAATTCCCCTGCCAGGTTTCTTTAACTTTAAAACCAGAAGTATTTGGGTTATTTTAAGCCATACAGAGGCTTGTCAGAAAACAAAAATAATANTCCTGCTTTCAGTATAAATGTCCCTCAAAAAATCAATTCCAATTTCATCTTTGTTTTAGTAAAAAAAAAAAAAAAAAAAAAAAAAGCAGCAAGGAGCTACAAACATTTTTTAACCAGACTTTAATTTTTTCTGTTATTACCGCAATAAAGTGCACCTACTTCCACATGTTATATGATAATCAGGCTCTCAGTATGTTGGCTATATTATCAAAAGTTAGATCTCAGTGCAAAATGCTTATCTGAAGACATCCAAAGCAGTTAAGATCTTTAGAGTGCAAACAACCTTTTCCAATGTATGTAAAGCCTGGCTGAGGGACAGCAAATGAGTTGGCAAAACACAAGGGCAGCAGGTTTGCAATTTCACTGCCAGGACCCCCTTGTAAAGACTGTGTAGTGGTGCTTGGGAATCATGACTGTAAGGATGCTGACGAGCACCAATTTAACCCACATTTACACTTCAGCATTTGAAGAATTACTCCTTAGCTACAAAACAGATGGAAGAGAAGTCCAGATCAAGCAGGACTGGGGGAAAGAGGGAAAATGCTAAAACAGGCATTAAGCATGAACACAGAGGACTGGCTGAGCTGAGAATGATTTCAAGACTGTCTCCATTTATAGTGAGCTAATCAGCTGTGAACCTAAGAATTGTAATGTGCCATAAGAATAAAATAGGATCTACAGTTTTTTTGTTTGTTTTTTGTGAAACAGAGCCCATTTTGTCCAGGGACATTTAACTAGAAAGAAGTGTCTGGTTTTATTTTTTTCATTGTTCCGTTAAATGAAAGTAAATATCAAAGTGGTTATTTTGTGTGGAAAAACCCTGAGCAGTTTCAACATGCTTTGAACTGCAGTACAAAAGCTGTTCATCTAAACCTCTCCCCTTTTCTTCTTCAAAATATACAGGCCAGCAATGTCAACTTTACACAGTAAGAAAATATATACACATTAAATACAGTAAACATTTCGCATTTTTTTACCTTTATACAATATTAGTGAAAAAAAATAAAAACATTAATAAAATTACATACAACATATTCAACAGAGTAAGCAATTGTTACAAGAGGGAAAGCAGATAAGCTATCAAAGAGAAAAAGATGGCATTGACATAACAATGTAATACTTGAAAAAAAACCACATTTAGTATGAATTTACAAATCTAATAGATTTCCTCTAAGATGTGTCCATTCTTTAGCAGCTAATTTATATGTAATACACATATTTAAATTTGAAGAGTTTGTGGTTGACAGGTTTTTGAAGCCTTATTTTACATTCTTATAATAGAGAATTTATCATACACGACAGGGTAATCTACAAGAATTAAAACAGTATTAAAAAACACATATGTTGATGTTATTAAAAAATCTCACTTATTATGGGAATTTCCATTGGTGCTTCTACCCAATACCTAAACTTTTTCTTTCTATATACACGCATCCTATAGACAAACCACAGTGTAAGATTTAAGAGATAGTATTTGTACAGAGAGCACAAAAAGAGATCACACCTTCCTCTGATTATTCCATAAACAGCTCCTGGAGCTTTGAGCACATATTGTGTGTGCAGCAGGAGTTCACACCAAGGAATTCAGTCATCATATGGCTTTCACAATCTTTGCAAAAGTGAGCCAAATGCTGTTCTCTAATCTCCACTGAAATGATATTTCATTCTCCATTTTAAAAAGGTGCAACTGCTGTATTTTGTATTTTTAAGAGACACTGGATGTTCATACCAATTCTGCTTTGCAGATTACCATGATTCAGCCCCCATCTGAACCACTTCCTCACCTGCTCACAATAGGGGAGGTCTAACACTTCCTCTGAACTCGCATTTCATGTCACAGGGCAGTTCTTTCCCAGCCAACCTAAAACAATGCTTGCAGGTATGTGCTGGCAAGAAGATAAATACATACTGTTTTCAAATATGTCTTGTGATTAACAAGGAAAACAAGCAAACTTCCTGCAGCTTTCATTGCAGTAAAATATTTCTAGCCAGTTCCGATAGAGCTATAGGAATGGCTGAGTTTTTTCATTTTATCCACTTCAATTTTTCAGAAGTAGGGCACTCATAGTAAAAAACAATGTTAGTCAAATCAGATTCTCATGTGTCTAGTGCTTGTCTGAACCAAGCTCAAGTTCTAACTCAGGTGACTGATTTCTTCTGTTCCAAACAAAGGTGAAGCTCCATTCATTCCACATCCTCCTTGATTTCAGTTTCTGTTATTTTTCCTTAACTAGGCAAGATTTCATGAATCTGGCTCCCAGAAGTCATGCAGTTTTCCCTAAAGAGTAAAAACAAATTAGTATACAAGTCAGAAATCCAGTGTCAGAAGAAATGAGTAGAGTAGGCAAGTGCTTAGCTTGGGAGCACCACAGTGTGCGGGAAAAAGTCCCTGGATTTTTATTCTGAAACACTTGCCAGTTTCCCATATGTGAATCAACCCCAAACATCTCCGAAAAAACAACACTGAAAGAGCCACCTTGTTACCAACTTTCATTAATTGCTAAGTAGATCCTGCAGCCATGTGTTACATGTGTCACTCCTTGCTCTAGAACATGAAATATCACACACACTACACACAACTTTTTTCTTTTTTCATTGTTAAGAGCAATTAATAGTCCTTAAAAGTGGTTAATTACACAGTTTTTAACTGCAATCAATACTAGGCATATATGTACAATTTAATTTTTATGTAAATGATATTCTGAATTACTGGAAAGGTAAACTTTTCCAAGAGAGATAGCTTTATGTTCCAAGACAGGACTCAAACAGTTGGTCTAATCACATTACAACAGAAATCTTACAAGCCAAGCCTGGAAGAAAGAGCTCTAAACTTTGAGTATCAGTAGAAATTATCCATTTATTCTACCAAGGCCAGCTAGGTGCCACAAAGGCAAATATTTCTGAGACTTAACATGGTATCATTTACTACTTTTACAAGCATGAGAGGCTTAGCCTAACCGTGGCTTGAAATTTGACACATTCAAAGGGGGAGGAGTTGTTGAGAGCCCTTAAATTTATGTGAATAAAGCCCTGGACCCAAGAAGACTCAAAGCCATGCAGTGCCAGACCACAGCAGGATGTGTCTCACTGCATTCCTGCCCCAATGTCCTTTTGGAAGCATCTGCTAATAGCTGTAATCAGAGACAGGCCCTGTGACTCGACTCAGGACTGGGATTTCAGTGTATTACACACACCTTTACAAAAACAGTGCTTTTAACGCTGGAGAGGAGATCCTGCTTTTATTGAAGCCAGCCAAGTAAGAATTTTAATTAAAATCTATTCTAATACATCTAACTGTATTCCACAGCCATGCCATTTATGTAGAAAAAGAAAAACTCTTGAAAAGAATATGCCATTTTCAAGTGCTAAAAGATGAGTTAAATTAAATGCACCCCACAATGTGAGAAGAGAGAAAACAGTTTCATTACAGTACCTGAGTAAGCCGAGTGGTTTGTATCACATCCTGCCATTTCCCATATATCCTAGCAGCCAAGCCTTTTACCTGCAAATTCACACTGATTAATTTAGCCATTTATGTTTAAAAAGACAAAATCATAGCCTGTGCTCCCCCTCACAGCTTCAAACTCAAGAAAACCTCAGATAACCCAAGATACAAGGTTTATTGGAAAGGAACAATATTATTGTCACAAAGTATCATCACCTCAACCTCAGATCCCCATAACTACTGACTGAATTTAAAGCATGCACTCCACGAACACATTAGTGGCACATGACTCCTCAGCTTAAACGTTTGGGATCACCATGCAAACAAACCTCTGGCCTACAAACACCACCTCATCGCTGGGAAATGAGGTTTGTCACACAAGTCTGATTGTACCTAAAACAGGTGCAACTGCAGCCACAAAAGCCAACAACGCAGCACTGGCTGCTTCTGAAACAAATTCCTTGAACATACAACTGTGCTTTCTCATATCCAGTCACAAGCAGGTGTTTGGCATTCACACTGAGATTTGCTTCATATGCTGTGTTAAAACCCAGCACCGTGGCATCATCTAGAAGTTACTGCAGTATTGCACAAATGAAGCAATGGAGGAAACCAGAGTAACATTGTCCCCTCTCAGTGCAAAGGCAAATAGAAAGAGAAGTGAAAGCAATCAACAACACTCCAAGGCAAGAGTAATTAACTTGTTAAAAGGATCCATGATCCACTTAATCTGAGTATGAAAAGAAGAATGTTTTTGAGAGGTAAGGAAGCACACAACTGCAAATGTCTTATGCAAAATGATTTAAAGCTGAAGAAGCCAAGGCTTTTCAAAGTTGGGACTGGTTCACTTTCTCACTGAGCTGACTTGGTTTGTTACAACAGCATGAAGGTCACAAAATTAGGACTACCAGCAGTAAGGCTCACACAACAAAGCAAACAAAAGGCAGTTGTCCAAGCTTGATGCTATGTCACATACACAACTGGCTTAAATCCAAAGCATTTTCAATTAATTCATTCATTTGAAAAATAAAATGGAGACCCGTGCAGGACAGGCAACCTTTTCAGGCCTCTGTATCCTGCCCTGCAGGTAGGCCCTGCTCTTACAATTGGAGTCAGCTACCAGTGACTGCCACAAAGAGAAAGAGTTACTCTGTGGGCCTAAACCAGGAGATGCCTGGCTAAAGAGTCACATTTTAGAGTAGTTGAGTGTCCCATTGTTAGAATACGGAGTATTTACAGCGAATTAAAATGAGCATGTATTTATGCCCATGCAAAGACATGATGCAGACAGAAAAAACCACGAAAAAATCCCCAAGCCCATGAGGAACTCCTAGAATTTCCAGGGCTGAGATGAGGGAACAATATGCACCACAAACACTGAAAACCACCCCAAAACCCAAAAAACCAAGTTTTGTATCTTACCTTAGACCGATAAAACATTCTTGCATCTTCTCTAATATCACCTTTTACGTGCTTATCTAAGGCACGACAAAGCTTCAGTAGGTGTTGCTAAATAAAAACAAAAGTGTACAGCTATTAAATCCTCCAAGTTAAAACTACAGGCTTTATACAAATGTTATATCAATTTAAAAATTACATGCTTCAGTTTGAATTTTTTTCAGAAATACACAGTTAGGAAAAGGAAAAGAAAGAAAACAAGATCACATCACAAGATCATCTATATACTGCTGACATGTTCCTGGTAAACCAGGTCTAAGATTTTTTAAAAGCAGCTTCAAAGTATAGCAAAGCTATACAACACAAATTCTAAAGTTCCTACTAACTAATTTGCAAATCCTTTCTGCCCCTAAAATAGCAAACACAGTGCAGTGCCATTCACATCTTTTATCAGCAAAAAAAGATCTGAAGTTACAATAGCTGAAAATAACCTTTTCAGTAATGATGACTCAGGTAATTCCTTTGTAGAAACTGGCTGAGCAGGTAAAATATATCCAAGGTTTTATGTGCTGATCATTTATTCTCTCTAAATTTCTGATTACTTTAATAAAGCAGTTTTGCACTTCATGATCTCCTGATAATGACTCCCAAGGTCTTTCACATTCTGTTAATTTCTTCAGTTTTCAGTCTCTCACTGAACAGCTGCCAAGAGGCTCTGCAGAACAGGTGAGACATGCTAAAATTCTATTTATAAACATTTCCTGGTGTCCCAAGGCCACCACAATTTATCCCCTCTAACTGGAAGAGGGGCAGAAATGAAATAGTTACGATTGATTTTACACAAGTCTAGCCTGCACAATATTCAGCCACACCTCTCTTGCCACTTGATGGCTAACAGGCCAGTGAATAATAAAGTCTTTCTTCATTAAGAAATTGAGACATTAAAAAAACAATTGAAAATATCAAGTTCTCCACAAATCTAAGTAATATACTGAGACACTTGAGCATCGAAATGTAGCCAAACATTACTGGTTTATATCTCAATTCCTATGACAGATTTCTTAAAAGCCAAGAGTGATTGATTCCACAAGGCAGGTTTACACAAACACCTTGCAGCAAGTAAATCCCAGCAAATGATCACAGCAATCTCAACAGAAATACTGAAAAGCTAAGCAGAAAGTATTACTTAGCAGATGTTCACATCACATGACACAAAGGAACTAGCACTACAGAGAAGAGTTACAGTTTCAGAGAAGAGCTACAGTGCTTTCACTTCCTGCACTCCAGCACAGGAAACTGAAACGTGCTTGAAAATATTTCACTGGATATTTTTAAAGTGGTTTTCTCCTCGACTGAAAAATTTCAATCCTACTTCCAAAGTTGATAGAATAATTTAACTTAGAATTTCTATTAAGTTTATCTCCAGATGCCTTCTGAGAAAGATTGACATGACAAATGCCTGCTGTTTCACAGCTTTATGTTTGGAGGTAGCTCCATTCACAGAAACACAGAAGAGAGCTTTCCCTTCTCTGCAGTAAACACACAAGTTCTTCTGCACTTACCTTGCCCAGAACAAAAGTTTCCCCCCAGTGCTATTATGCACTGGTGATCTTCCATCACATGATAGCTCTTACCAAAGTGGACTAAATGTGCATGATAAACAGTATTTTAAAATCTAAAGGTCTAGCCCCTAAAGTTACTTACCCTTTGACTCGAATTTACAACGTCAAGGAAACTGGCTTCACTGACTAGATGAAGGAGGACATAGACTAGGTAGTAGACCTGGGGAGAAATCAAAAGAGCTTTAGCAGTCAAAGCACCACTATAATTCTTCACATCTAGAAATGGAACCATCTCTGCTTTCTGGAATGAATCCTCCAACAGCCAGGCCAATGGACAAGTACATCAACATATCTGCCTGAACTCATTTGAAACCATATATTCACATATTAGAAACATTTTAAACCAGTATTATACTGTTTTAAATAACCTATGTAACCCATAAAAATGTGCTTTTAATAACTGAAAATTAAATTCAGCAGTTGGCTTTATTTTCCCATCATCTACCCCCAGATCAAAACACTTGCTGAGAGGTACCATGATAACTACTTAAAAAACCAAACCAATATTCAATTTTTGGACGGATGGAAACACTAAATCTTTCTAACACTTGCTTGGGAGAAGAGATTAATAAAAGATTCCTAAGTCTTTTTCTGAAGCCTGCAGGTGAAGGCTTGGCTCAGCACCAAACAGTTTTCACTGATTACATCATTACATTCTCTGATTACAGAAGTAGAGACTGAAGACATCCTCGTGACTCAGAAAATCTGACCATTTCCCTGTTTGTAAAACAACCCAAATACAGGTTCCTCCATTACATGCTCCCTTTCTTCCTCTATGACTATAACCAAAACTAATAATATTTTGAAGATGAACAGTAACAAAACAGTGTATTTATAGTTCCACGTACAGAACTGTTAAGTAGTAAAAGAAACATTCCCCAAATTGTAAAAAAAATATTATATATAAAATATAAAAAATATGCACTAAAAAGCAAAAGTAAAAAAGCACAATTGACTATATACCTCATGTTCTAGTTCTGCATGAACTTCATCTGTATGCTCTTGTCCTTTTCTCATCTCTCTCATCTTCTTCAGTAGGTAAGAAGGTTTCATACACACCAGAAAGTGATGTAGAAGAGACATCTACAGATACAAGTATTAACAAATTGGACTGATTCACTAACAACAGAAAATTGGAAACTGAGTGCCACTACAATATTAGCTGTCCATTCAGACAAGAACAAAAAAGGGATTTTTAATTAAAAAAGTTTTCGTGCTTTGAGTAATTTTTGACTATTCACATACTTCAGTGTTTGTACACTTCCTCAATAAAAGATCAAACCTATGAAAACAGTGTGTCTCTACACAACTAGAAAAGAAGACTCAAAGAAGTGTAGACCTCTTTCCAACGTCTAAAATTAATGTTTAGGCATATAAACAAGCACAAGCTGAAGAAAATGCAGATTACACACATGTGCAAACACACTAATCTAAACACAAAATTATTAATTGGTCATTTGACAAGTTTTTTGAAAACAGGCTTACAATATTAAAACATAAAACACAAGCATACAATACATATGTTTTCTAAATTCTACAGTGACAACACATGTAAGCAGTACCTGCTTGTCACTGTCATCAGGTATTTCTACGTGCTTTTTATGAAGAAATTTTGCAATTATCACCAGGCTAAGACGTCTTCTTACTTCCCTGAAAAATAATTTAAAAATTATTTCCCTTAGAATTTCTCTAACCTACATAGTTTCTACAAAGTATGTGATGCTACGCATATCTTCCCTAGACATAAATTTGCTTGCAACTATTAAACTGGATTTTCTGAATATGGGTGCTATATAAACCAGTAAGTAGGCTAGTAAAACAGAAGTACCATTAATCTCATTGCAGCTCAGCTTCTGAACAAGTAAACAATGCCAGAAACTTGTCTCCAAACCTGAAGTTAATGACCCAACTAATTCTGCTTACTCAGTTACATTATAATTTACTAATTTCAAACATACAGAACTTAGAATGATGCTTAGAAGCAGACATGAATCACCCAAAGAATCTAAATTCTGGTCATTCAGACAAGAATTATAGTGATGGACGCCAGAACCTGAAGCTAAGCCTTTCTTTGCTACAGGGTACCAAGAATCCACAGCCCAGAAACTACAAAAAAGCTTTAACAACGCTTTATCACAGCAGAGGTGATCCGGAGGCTATACGTGCACACCAAGGATTGCACATACATCTGTAACATATGAGAAAACAAATGCTTTTTTTTTTAAGTGTCATGTAATAAATATTGCATTTTTCAGACCTTGATCTTATACAAATAAACCAGTGTTAATGATCCTATGTATTTCTGACTTTACAGTGTCATTACCGTCCCCGCGCGATCCAGCTGGGCATGAGCTGAACCAGCCACAGGAGGTTGTGGTGATTACTGGAGAGTTCACTCACTGCCAGGCACAGCTCAGGCACCTTTAAAACAACAAAACATCCTGAAACTGAAAAATGGCTGTTTGCTTTATTTGCAAAGGAGCACACATCTACTCCCTAGAAACACGGGCAGCATAAGTGATAAAAGGAACTGAACTAATAAGAGACGACATACATAAAAAAATTTCTGCGCTGCACCAGGAGGTGAGCCTGCTGAATACAATTTAAAGTAAGGTAGCTGAGATCAGAATCTTTTTAGTGACATCTTACCAGCACAGTGCAATAATTTCTTCATTCTTTCAGACTGCCATTTTAAACATACAGCTATTTTAGCACACATAATCTTAAGATAAAAAAAACTCTTGTAGAAGAGGACAGGCAACTCAATGTCATGCAAAAAAAACCCCTCTCAGTATAACCACCCACTTCCTAAATCTCACACAAACACGAAGTTTTGAATTTCTCATATTATTATATATACTATTATTGAAAATTCTGTATTACATTTTCAGCCCGTACTTAAAAAAGAACAACTTCAGAACAGAAGTTGCAGAAGTTTCACAAATCCACAAATCTAGTAGAATAAATTTCAAATCTAGTAGAATAAATTTATGAAGTTACCTTTGTATCCCAGTCTCTTATATTCATCAGAAGTTTTACAAAAAGGCACTGAAAATCTATTGGGAAATGGTTTCTTAACTGTTTCTCCAAGCTCATTTTAAATAGCAATATAAGCAGCAGCCATATTTCTTGGTCAGTATATCCATCATGAATTACTGATGTACAGAAAACTAGAAACTTGAAAAGAAATACAAAGCATTAAAATATGGAATTGCTTTAGCTTATTTTGAAGCATGATGAGAACTCAACTTTTCCACACTCACATTAAAATGTACCTCATATGATGTATGGTTTTGGCAACACTTGTGTACTAACATGTCCCCATCCCACAGCAACAGCATCCTTATTTTTAAATATCTGCTGGATATTAAATAAAATATTGCCATTTTGAGCAATGGCAATATTCCCCAGACACTACCAGAGCAGGAAAGATCTTTCTTTACTACATAGACAATCCTCCTTTAATTGTAGGAAAGGCCAAAAGATTTTCTAAGCATTCCAGTAATACTGAAAACTGAAATCAGTGGATAGTTTATTCTATGAGTGGGAGCCAAGATGTCCTGTAAATTGCCACAGCTGTAAAAGGGAGTCAGCAAAACTCTGCAGTTGTGAGTGAAGCCAATAGAAGTCAAGAAACTGAAGTTTGCAAAACGCCTGCAATAAACTGCTGAATGTGAAGCTGAAGTCTCAGGATGGCATCTACTCAAACATATGGTCAGGACTAGACTGAAAACCTTATCTTCCCTCCCAAAAGAAAACACACACAAAAAAAGAAACCCAACCCACAAAAACCTTGACGTTTTCTCACCTTAATCACATTAATTAAATTGTTTTTAAGTAGACTGTGGAGCGCTGGACTGGCAAAGGCTACATCTTCTCTTGGCTGTTGTTGACTCATTGTTTCTTGCACCTGGCTTCTAATAGAAGAAACACAATCGGAGCAAAAAATGAACAATTCAAAAGCCCACAAAGGCTTATTGACATCAAACTAAAGAAAAAAAAAAATCCTGCATGCATCAAAATGCCTTCAAGTAAAAATAATCCTCAGTTACAGAGCATCTGACACACATATCTAGCTCAACTTGTAGCCAATTACTTTGCCCAGCTATTTATCCAATATTCCTGCAAACCTTCATTAGGAAGATGCAGGACAAAGGACAATGTTCTGGTTTGCTGAATCCCTACCTATGAGGCATTGTTTGAATTCCAGGGTTATTTATTCTTACTGAGACCTGAGCCAAGAACTTATACAGTATGGGAAAGGAAATAAAGAAAAACCTTCTGATTCTACATTCTAAGCACAAGACTTGCTTTCACAGGATCTAGGCAAAAAATATCAAAAGGAAAACACTTACAAAATATCATGCTCATTGAAGGGGGGTTGAAGATGTTGCAATGGAAAGAGAGATCTGAACCCAATACCCATATTGACAAAAACAGCTGATATATCAGCTATTGAAGGAATCCATGGTTTAAACTGTTCATCACTGATGGAAGCTACAAATAAAAGACATGGAATGGATTAGTTTAAATTTAGTTCTTAGCATTAGTTCCTTTTAAGGGAAACAAATAAGCTTAGCAGTTTGCATTAATTCTAGCAGCTCTCATCTCAGAGGCATCAGCACATTAAACAGTAAGCTTATTTTCAGAACAGGGAGGGAGGAAAAAGAAGTCTAATACAGTATTTTACACTAGAGAAACATCTTGCCTACATAACAGGTTGATTACTTTCAAGTTCCACCCATTTTGTGTCATAGTTCTCTTTCATCACAAACAACAGAACAAGCAACAAGGCAATATTTTTGTCTAAGAGAACACATAAATTACTGCCTGTGTAGGTAAAGGTAAGAGGGTATTATCACAGTGGGACTGGAAAAGAAGCTAAGTAAGATTTGAAAACAGGCAAGGTTTCTGGAACAGAAATGGTAAACAAGGAGCTCCCAGCTTTAATTGTTTGACTGCTCATTCATTATCTTGAACTGTTAATTCATGCCAGCAAGGCACAAAATAAAGGAAGCTACATTCCCTCTGATATCAGCTCTGATTTCAAACAAGAATTAAAATACAAGGTACAATTTGGACAGGCCTGTGCAAATACTTAAAGAGAACCACATTAATTTAACAATGTTAACTGGTAGTCTTAAATGAATGTCACTTTTGATGGATCTGAATGAAGACATGGGGAATATACAAAGGAACTTGTAGTGAAGAAATATTTGAGTACAGACAAAGGAAGAAGACAAAACACAGACAACATTAGCAGCACTGTGGGCTGAAACATATCCTTCAAAGTGTTTCTGTGCAGGTGTATGATTCACTGCACTTTTGTCATTTATCTGGAAAATAAATCATGAAGTGTTACATACTGGGTATGACAATGTGAAAAACATCTTGTAGTCCTTAAGGTACAAGTGTCCACATCATCCAAAGTAAAAGATGGAAAGGAGGGCAAACTTTTGAGCAGAGTTAGCTTCTCTTCAGGTCAATTCTATTTGTGAAATACTAGGAATAAGTTGAAAAGGCTCTGCACGGGATGCACTACTTTGGAGGCATGTGCCAAGACCACATACTGTGGTACAGGCTGCAAACACTCAGTGAAGGTCAGCCCTCAGCATTTCTGCATTACATTAGTAAAAAAAGACCCAAAATTCAAGCCACAACCACCCAACAGAACTAGTGCCTTTTACTTCCTCGCTAACACTTTTCTAAACTGAAGAGAGACGCGCTTTCATTCAGGTGATCAGTTTTCCATCTTTCAAATACTTACAGTTTTTTAGTGTTAGCTCCATCAGTCTTTCTAAGATCTTCGTGGAAACACAATGGTCAAGATGAATAGACATCATCTGTGAAGAGAGAAGCTACACATCAAAAACCAACCTGCATGACAGCATCAGTTTTCTTTTAATTAGGGAAAAAAAAAACCCACATCAAACCAGAACAAAAACACCACCAAACTTCCCAGCAGAGTAAAATGAGTAACAGATTAAAACAAACAAACAAACAAACTCTAACCCCAAAGCCCCTAAAGCAAGATACACCAATGAGAACAAAATACTGTGAATATTATTTCGAGCAGTGCAAAGATGATATCAATACTTTAAAATTAATTATTTACAGTATCAGAATGCTGCAACCCCATGTTGGTTTATAAACAAGTTCTGAGGGTTAAGAGAATAGAAAGTATCACGTACCCCTTTGGAACCCATTTGCATCTGTGATCAACCTGAGCTCCCTGAGCAGGAGTGGAGGCAACACAGTTAACTACACCCTTTTCCAGTCACAGACAAGTTGGACATATGCAATATTAAACCCAAACAATGAATTCTTAGTTTTTCACATAACTCTTAACTATAAAAACAAGACAATGAAGTACAGTTCAGGTTTCTTGGAGCACATCACTGGCCCAACAAAAACTTCTTTTTCTCTCCCAGGTGCTGGACAGTTTCCTGCTCTGTAAGTGATCTCAACTGGCTCACACTTCTTCCTTATTAGAGAACACCATGGCTCACAGAAAGAGGGAAGGCAATTTTTTAACTGGCTGGAGGGAAGGACACGGAAGAGCAAAATGTTTTGCTTTTGGCAAATGCAGAAAGCCAGTCAACAGACTGAAGCTGCAATTTCCCAGGTGATCCAGATTTCTTTTTTGTTTCAAGTGCAGTTAGAATGTAGCAAACAGAATGGAGACTGGAGGGGGGCATTTTTGAGAGTAACAGCACTGTGTAAATTCCTGGTGATTCAGATACTGAAACAGTATCTCGAAAGGAGAGAGTCACCACACTTCCTTTGAGAATGACTCCAGGCTTCTTCCTGAGCCATAAGACACCTTTTCCAAATGAAAATTATCTGACAATGCTGCTATCAGTGATGATTTGGAAGGTTGTCTATGTAGAAAGTGGTACTTTTGCACTTTTGCATACTGCAGCATGTATGGTTTTTCTAAGGGTGAAAGGAAATAAGATTAGCATTTGCTCATGATTTGGCCCACAGCACCTCTCCACACCTACTGTGTCCTTTCTCAATGCAGTAGCATATATGAACATGGACAGGGACATGCAGATTTGCATTCACTCAAGAGTGTGGAGAAAAGGCTCTTCATTGTTTCACCCCTAGTGACAATCAAAGTATTTCAGACTGGAGAACAAATCAGTACCCAGGGGAAAAAACAATATCCGAATTAAAAATTGTTAATGGAACAGATGCACAAACTTCTTTAACTGGCTTCCAGAAAAAATATTATACACATATAGAGTTATTATAATGCACAAATAGCATAGACTTACCTGGAAAAGCCACTTTAGAATTGGTATGGAACACAATGTATCACGGTAAGCAGAACTTAGAACACCATTAACAACTAAAAAAACCTGCTGCGTTACACTAGAACTGTAAGAGAAAAATGGGGGCCAGGAAAAAGGATAAAAATCAATTTGTGGTTGCATCATTACTTTCACAAAAACATAAGAACTTCTTCACCCCTCAGATCATCATTAACAGCAAAGAAAGAACTGAATATGTAAAACAGATGTTATTCTCAGGCTATTACTCACAAAAAATGTCATAGTAATCAAACCTTTATTTTTAATAGCAATCAAATTTACAAATGTCATTTAGAATATCTTTCTCTGTATAAAGCCATAGTGTACAGTCTGGAAACATCTGTATTATTAGGGAATAATAGTTTCAAACAAACATTATTGATTCACACCATTGTACTACAAACCACTATGCCTGACTACAAAGACAGCCTGCTGTGCTCAATGAGACTATTAAATAAGATTTTTAACTGTCCAATGACCTTTACCAACACTTTCAGAATAAAAGAGAAAAAACATTGTTTTCAAAGTTTTAAAAATTCCCTTTTAAATGAAGAGTCTGGAGGCAAACTAATGCAATTAAAATCCCATAGCCTAATCTCACTGTGCAAATTTGTAGGGTGCAAACACTTACTGTTGGAAGAACAGAAAGTGTGCCATTGCTATTACTGAATTATTGCAGCTTTAGTCACTGGGATGAGGTCAGTTGGGTGCTGATAACACCAGCTTGATGGGTTCAAATCCCATATGGACCACTCACTTAAGACTTGATGATCCTTGTGGGTCCCTTCCAACTCAGGATATTCTATGAGTTTTCTAAAGAAAAGCTAGGGATGCCACAATCAGCTGAACTAAAGATACCTAGTCTCCCACACAGTTTTCTTTAGTCTCCTCTCTTCTCTCCATCTACTAAATCAGGTAACTCTGTTGAGATCTGTGTCCTAACTCCTACATATACCCTCTACCTGCCTGATTGGTGAGACCTCCATGTGCCAACTGGGCAGCCAGTATGTGCCAGCTGTGCCAACTGGGCTGAATGCATAAGCAATTAAAACATAATTGCCTTCTGCAGGGGATGATCCGTTTAATTCTCATTCCTCCAGTCACTGATTTACAAGATGCTTTTGAAGCTCATACCCTTGTGATCTCCAAAACATATTAATAGAAAAGCCTGAGGCCAAGGGAGTGTATCACAAACACCACTTCCTCAAGAGATGAAAAGTCACTCACCTCCTCTTCACACCCACAACTGCGCATACACATGTAAATAAAATCCCTTAAGAGTAATTCTTTAACTGAATTCTCTCAGTTCCTGTGAGGCATGTTTGGAAAAAAATACCAAACGAAATAACCAGAAATTTTTAGGATTTACACTTGTGGCATTAGGCAAATATTTGCCCAGCTATCTGTAGTGTGACAACCCTGCAAACATAGAGCAGAAATGCCTGTGGGTTACAGAGCAGTTGTTTCTGTACACACAGACATGCTGGTGGCCCAGTGACTGAACCTAACAGATGTCAGAGATCCTGGCCCTCTGCAATCCTCATTAGATGGAGCCTCGAGTGCCAGGCCCATCCAGGACGGAAGTACTGAAAGTCTTTCAGCAGACATAATGTAACACTAGAAGGTCACAAGTAGGTAACCACAAAGGTCCTTCAGTCTGCAGATAGTTAAGTTCATGTTCATTAGGTTTCACTTCTGCATTTGTCTCCCACAAACTGGTGAGGTTACCAACAACAGCCCAATGTAGTAGAAATATGGAAGAGGCCAGGAGAGCTGTTTTTCCTCATGTCTCATTTAAGAGGTTTTTCAAGAATTCCAGAGGAGGAAAGAAGGAAGCTTCAAATTACAATTTACTGTTCTGTAAAGCTAACCCAAAAAGGAAAATTCTGGGGAAAGGGAGTCAATCTTGCCCATTTACTAAGACAGAGTTCATACACATGCAAAGATTAAACAATACCTTAAAACTGCTAAAAATAAAAAGAAAATTGTACAAGTAAATACAACAAAGTGAAGAGCATTCTTACTTAAGCAGCAGATACTCGATACGATTTTGAGGGATGAAGTGAAAATTCCTCAAGTCAAGGTTATGTTGAGTGAAGATTTTCCCAGCAGCTGATAAATCAAATAAATCTTCTCCAGGGTGTTTGTCAGGTATGACATAAGTTACTACTGAATATCTCTTTATAAACGCCCTGTAAAAATCAAAATTGCTTTTATCAATTCAAACACTGAAAAGCTATTTGCTGCTTGAGAATGTTATTTGCAGGTGATGAACACATCAGTCTTATGTGAAAGCTGAATTGTTAGAATACAGTTGCACCCAAGGAAATCCACTCAATCCCAAAAGATTTTAAAATGGTTCTCATTAAACATATTAACAATTGTTGGAAACAGTGAGAGGTTGGGGGAAAAAAGGCTAGAAAAAGCAGAGATCAAGATATAATTGGTTTTGGAGCTACAAGGACCTGTTTTCTTCCGAGAGATCATCTCCACTGGCATTGTCCTCATTTTCTCCATCTGAAGCATTGTTCTCTCTTTCTATGTCTTCCTGTAACTGTTTCTCTATTTCCTCTAACCTGAAATAACAGCAGCAGCAGAGCATATCATCACCATTTAATATTTACAACAAAATCAACAGAACCCAAGCTCTGAATGTGAACCCTGGAGTGAGGAGCCAATTACACATGGCAAAACCATGTGAGACATTGCATCTGTGTAAAACCCAAGGATCTTGCCATTCCAAGACACAAAGTGAATGTTTCCCAAAATCTAATGAATTTCCAACAGCACAATCAATCACTGGTTTGTGAGACACAAATACTCAACCAACTTCTGATAAAGTTTTTGTAATTGCACAAAACTTTCAATCTTGTGGCTGAACGTTTATTTTTTTCTAAGCACCAAACAAGTATTTCATCTGCTAAACACAATTAGTTACAGGAATATTTGCTACTCCATGAGCAGTCAGCCCTTAGTTACCAGGGTCAAATTCTTTAATCAAAACAGTTAATCACATAAGCAGTTAAACACACATACCCATCACCACCACTTGTCATTAACTCATAAACCACATTTCACTTCCTACCCAAAAGATCTCTGGTAAGAATACTCATTAGTTCTGTTCACTGACCTGTGTAACTACTCAGACACCAATAGCTTGCAAAATTTGGTAACCAATACTGAGCAACAATTGCCTTTGAAAAAAATAGTATAGTCAGTCTACATAAATATTTGTATTTCATGCCTGACCAGCAGCTGCTAGCTGGCTCAGTGACCTAAAACAAAGGCATCAGTAAATTTAGCCTGGCTCTTCAGGGGTAAACAGATGCATCACAAATCATTCCTTTTTGCTTGGAAGGAGCCTGACATTCAGCTTTTAACATTTAAGCAACACTTGTAGGTCCTGTCAGTTCAGTTGTATGTTGGTGGCATCAGCAGGCAAAGTTTAGCTTGCTGCTAATCAAACCTTATCAGTTCTGGGGAGAAAAGGCAAATCCAAGCTTCTGCAACACCATCCCACATTTTTCAAACCAGCTTTAAGAAACAAACCTTCTAGATTCCTCTTTCTCCTTCAAGAGATGATCTAAGCTGTTCACATATGACACCTTGCTTAAAACAGGAGTCTTAGAAAGCTGTAAATGAAATAGTAAGACATTTTAAAAAATACCAAAAGCCATCAATGCATTATTAGACAATAATCAAAACAGAAACCCCTTCCAATTTTAATGATATTTTACATGCAGATATAAACCTAAAGGAGACCCTGCAAAACAGGATGTTTATCAGTTTAGGTTTTCTGATTAAAATTGTTTCTTGACAATTTTACATCATGGTCAAATCTCTGTCAATGACTAATTTAGATAAAACTGCTTCACAGTGGATCTGAACAGTGAAGCAAGTCTCTGCATGTCTGGGGCTGACCTTCAACTAGCCTTCACAAAGAGCATTACCATCAGAAGCCTTTTACCTCACAACTTTATTACTGTTATCATCCACTGAGACCCCAGGAATCCCCATTCTTGTGCATGAGACAAGAACCTCCAAAACATTTCTCAGGTTTTTTTACTTTCAGAGTCCCTTGAGGACAAAATTCCACTGTCTGCTAAATCACCTTCAAATTAATCAAACGAAACAAAACTTCCAATCAAAATCCCAACACAAAATCAAACTAAGGAGCTAATAAACAGAACAACACAAAGTTTTAACAAATTTTGCTAGTGGCTTGTTTTTCAGTAGCCAGTCTTTATTTAGCTTGTAGCAGACAAGAGATTTGAAATCTTTTATGGCCACGATTCCATTCTTTGGGCAAGCACAGCTCTTCTGACACTACCCTGATATTCCATCACGTTCTAAATGTAACAAGCAGCATGTCTTTGTGTGGGAAATTTTGTAGGAAAGCCGAAGACTTCTTAGCTTATTTTATATTTGGTTAATATGTGTCAAGTAACTGTTGAAGAACCGAGGAATCAAAACTTTATTCCAATGTACCTGTATGCTCTTTCTTACAAGAGAAGAATGTGGGTATGTGCAAAAATTATGGTCATGGAAATGTTGGGACAGTTCTTAACTGTTTTGTCTTACTTGGTGCGCCAGTTTAGCACAGATGGTGAAGTGCAATAGGTGAATTCCTTTAAACTGACAACCAAAATAGCCAATTGCATGTAGGGACCCACCTCTGGGAAACACACAGCCTTAAAAGTTGGAAGGAAAGCTGGGATCGCTCTCTCTTCCTTCCGGCTTCACAGGAGGTAAGGCAGTCCTGGCTCTCTCTCCTTTGGAGGGGGGGCTGGGACGGCCAGGCCTGCCTAGGCCCGGGCCTGGGCTGCCATGGGAGGCCCGCCTGGCCCGGGGACTCCCAGGCCGGGGGAGGGGATGATGTGCCCCCATCCCGGCCTGGATCAGTTTTTAGCAGCTGGAAACACCCTGCCGCTCCTCCTATGGGGGGGAGCTGGCCCAAGGCCTGGCCGCGGGCCTGAGCCCTTT
>VXBB01018724.1:10810-39076 GCA_013399915.1 Illadopsis cleaveri
AAACCAAACCAAACCAAAAAACCCCCAAAAACCATCAAAAACCCCCACAAGAAAATAAACAAAAAACCCCCCCAAAAAAACCCCCAAAACCCAAACAAAACAAAACTGCCACAAACAAACAAACAAAAAACCCCAAAACCCCCCACAAACAAACAAAAAACCCCAGAAAAAATGAAGGCAAACCCAGGCTGTAAAATGGTGCAATTTTTCACGCACTGTGAACAATTTGCAGAGTTAACGAAGCCAAGTGTGGCAATTTTTCTATCAGAAATGACCAGTTAGTGAGACAGAACATAACCTGAATGAGTCAAACCCAATAGATCTTGAAGAAGTCCGAGTGGGTGGCTCCACAGAGCATTCTGAGCCTCATCATCTCCACATCCAAGTGCTTAAAGCCCCAGATAACAAACACAGCTGCCTGGTTTAATCCACTTAAGCCAATAGGATGATTCAGTTATGTATAATTGCAATTAAAAAGCTACATGAATACTTTATGAGAGAGAGGGAGGAAGTGGGTTTGGTCTCCTCACGGTGCCTTGAGCAAAATGTTGTGTCTGTGCGTGGCCATCACACCCCTCTAGAAAATTCAAGGTACCCTCTGCTGTTTGTACCCCCTCCAGAAAATTCAAAATGTCCCTGCAGCGTTTCGT
This sequence comes from Illadopsis cleaveri, assembly GCA_013399915.1. Lineage (NCBI taxonomy): Eukaryota > Metazoa > Chordata > Aves > Passeriformes > Timaliidae > Illadopsis > Illadopsis cleaveri. The sequence goes on from VXBB01018724.1 coordinate 11,461, forward strand.
TTCTTACTGGAGAATCCCACAAAAATCCGCTTTTGGAAGAGGTCAGCCTGAGGATTCTCCATGAGCCAAATGACCCACATTGTACCTAGAAACAAATCTAACAGATTTGGACACCTGGTCTCGGGGTTTTTAGGGTTTCTCCTCTCCTCACCCGAGATTTAGGTGGTGGTTTGTGGTGGGCTGTTCGAGTGGTGCTTTCTTGCCCTCAGCCCTCTGAAGGTTTNGACCATCCAGGGCAACCAGAGGAATGCCCTGGACTCCGACACATGGGAAGCGGAGAAGGAGTGAGGGACGTTTAGAAAGCCCCTGGTGCTGAGTTTCCTTGTTCTGGGACAAGGGGCCTTGTGCAGGTTCTGGGTTTAAAGATCATTTCAACTTGCTCCATTCAGTCATAAAAGCAAGCCCTGCTTGTCAGCTTAGGGTTTCTGCCCAATGAAAACAGGTTGATTTTTCTCACCCAAGCAACAAGACTTTCTTTCCCCCAGGAGTGAGTTTATCCATAAAGTAGGACCAAGGAACTCCAGGAGGCTACGGGTGCCACACATCACTCTGCAAACATCACCCAGTGCTGGCTCACACCACGACTCAGTGATGCTCATCACATAAATTTTGGCTGCACTGGCCCTGAAAGGCTTACAGCCACATTCTCAGGCACTGTGGTCCACAGAAATGCTCAATAAATTAATTTTTTGGGGTGTTTGCTCATGTTGAACTCAGTGGCAATCCAAAACTCTTTGAGTTTAGAATGCTGGAGAGTTAACATCATACCCGAAGTGTCCCAAACTAGGTAAAATGAAGTAAAAATACAGTAAAGTCTATTAAAAAGGGGGGTTTTATTACATATACATCTTCCTGTGTTGGATTTCCTACCTGATTGAAGCATTTGTTGGTGGAGAGCATAACATATTCCTGCGTGGCTGGAGCACAAGACATAATTTAAAGTCTGCTTGCTGCAGCAGGTAATATAAAATTGAGAACTTTGGTGCCTTCACCAGAAATGCTGGGAGAGGTTTTAACTCATTTGGATTTTATAGCCCTAAATCTCTTCTGGAAGGAGGGTGCCTTTACCCTTTCATTGCCCAAAGGAACTGAGTAATGTTTCTCTTCTAGTGAAACAATTTTATTGCTTTGCCTTTGCCCTGTTCTAAACCAGAATAGCAGTGAAAGCATTTACCAAATTGTTTGTTCAAATCTCTCCCCAGACTGAATGAGCTCAAGGCCACAACCACACCACCTGCAGTGAATTGTGTATAAAATCCTGAATTAGCCCCAGGTCTCCCAAGTCAAGATTTATCCTGCAAGTTCAAAGCACAAACTTTTAACTCAAGTCAACCTAACCTGACCCAACCAACCCCACAGGAACACAATGGATTTTATAACCTTTTATCCTAACAGATGAACGTTAGGAGAGGCATTTTGTGTCAGTATTTTTAGACAGGGACCTAAAAAGTTGTCCAAAATGCTGGTTCAAGACTGGTGCAGATTTTGCAAGGGGTATGTTCAGCCTAATGTGGTGTAGACAGATTTGTCCCACATAATTTTATAACTGTTATGTATCATCCAGCCATACACCCTGAGCTGGCAATTAACTCAAAAATCTTCTGATGGGGAGAAACACAAAAATATTGTAGCCATGGGGCTACTTGAAAGCACAGGCATTCTGCAGGAAAATTCTGTATTTACACCCAGAAATGTTTCTGGATGGATGAAAAGCAAACACTTCTCAGTCACCTTTCTGCAACTGTGCCTCAGTCCTGATTCAGCAAAATCCAGTGCAAACTCCCACAGGGATGAGAGGTTGGTTCACACTCTGTGGCCTGTCCTCTGTTGGCTTCTCTGCCCACTGGCATTGGTAATTAATTTGTGGAAATTTATTCCAGTTTCTATGTCTTTCTACCCATTCATGGACCTTCACCAGAAAATCCCATTCCAAGAATACAGATCCTGGTGAATCACAGAGAGGAAGGAGCACACAGGGACATTCCGGAGGGAACAGCTCATGCTGCATACAGTTCTTGGGAAAAGCTGAGAGGAGGCTGCTCTGGGTTTCAACTGAGAGATGCTCAAGCAAAAAGGTCATTATAACAGCAGGGACAGGACTTAGGGTAAGGATGCAGGAAAGCCAGCAAGCCAGGAAGAAACTGGGTGGATGGAAAAGAGAATCTTTTTTTCTGGTGCTGTATGACATAAAACACAGGTCCAGAGGGGTCTGCTGGAGTGCTGTGCCCAGTCCCCTGCTATTATCAGCAAGCAGCTCATCTAATGCTCTGAATTTACTATGGAGGGTTCCTGTTTTTCTTTTTTTTTCTCCTGGATAGCTTCTGATCTCATCTCTTCATTTTGGTGATTTCAATTTCCTGCCTAAATTTATTCATGACTGGTGTCCTCTTACGTCAGCGTGGCCTTTAGATAAACAGCCCTTCTCCCTCCTTAATGTTTGAGCCAGCTGATAACACTGAGTTTGAAAGGCAGAAAAATAGCCCAACTCCTTTATTCCACTTATTTCTCATCCCAGCAGGGAAATCTCACTGTTGCAGACAGTAAGCGTGGGATACTGATTCAGATGAAAAATGGGTGATGATGACTGCACGCAGATTTCCTGCCTCAGGTCCTGCAGGGATCTGGTCACTGGAGCCCAGAGAATCACCCACATGCAGGTGCCCTCTCCCAAAGGATTGAACAGAATTCCAGACTCCAGGGAACAGCTGAATTAGAGCCCACCATCTATGGATGCACTTTACACACATGGCTCATGTGTAGGTAGTTACCCCACAGGTAACTAAAATCAGTTATGTGAATTTGAGTCTGACTCCCATCCTCACTGAAGGAAAAGGTTTTATTGAATCCCTAAACACAAACCTCCTTTAACTAGGATATCCAAGAAACTAGCATGTGGCTGGGTGATGACCACAGGACTGACAGGAGTCCCAAAATCCTGTACAACCTCACTTTTGGGTTTGGCCTGATAAAATCCTTAAGGTTTGAAAAGACCTCTAAGATCACCAAGTCCAGCTTCATAAAGGAACAGATATAAAATATAAATATATATATTTTGGACTCTGATAATCAATTTATTCTTTCTCCACGTAAATTAAATGGCAGCAATCATGGATTATTTTTTCCTTTCAAATGAGAAAAGGATTTGAAATCTGCCTCACGTGCATTTGCAAGGTAATTTTTGGCGCATTGCTTAAGAGGGGCAGCAAAATGAGGTGGAAATTTTGAGTGCAAGGCTACTTACTGAGCTCACGAAGCAGTGCTCAGATTCCCCACTTTCAAAGAGGATGACATCCTTTATGAAGACTGCGATGGCTCTCATGATGAAGGACATGAAGAGGTGCATGTGGATGTAATTTCGAGTACAGTGCAGTTTTCTGTTGGGAGAAATGAAACATTTCTGAATAGCGAATCTTCTCAAAAGCATTATTTTTATATTTACAGTTTTCTTCTGTCATGACACAGAGTCCCAATTAAACATTAGAAACCCTGAGACAGGCTCTGGTCTAATGAACATCACCACAAATCCACTTAAGCCTCTTTAATTCCGCAGAACGTGGCAATCCATGTATCTGCAGCAGTACTGCTGCTTTTTCAATCCTCAGAAAAACAGGAAAAAATACAGGATGACAGAAAACAGGTCCATCCCACTGCTCTCCACGGAGAAAGGAATGTTTTTGATTGAGCAGACTGTGCTCATGATAAAGGGCTATTTTCTACAGAATGTTTCTGCTGCAATAATTCTTTTCAAAGTGAAACATCTCTTCAAGCAGGCAAATAAATTCTTAGCATCTGTTGCCATAATTAACACATATTACAGGCTTTCTGGAGAAATATGAACTGTATTTTCACTTAAAAATTACTAGCTGTTAATGATACTGAGAACTACACCAGGATTTTTCTATCCCTTGCCCGCTGATATTTTGAAGACGAATTCTGATCAAGTAGGTTTTTTTTCCAAGAGAGAATTTACATCAGCTAAAGTGAAAGGCCTAATAGTCTGTAAATGGGTGTTTGTACAGACACCAGAACCACACCAGACCTCACTCAGCAGCACAATCAAATTACCACCTCTTAACGAGCCACTGTGCACTGGCAGAGGTTGTGCTCCCAACCTCGTATGATGGCAAGATAATGGGGCTGAGCTGAGTCCTCCTGCAGGCAAAGGCAAGTCAAGTTAAGCTGTTTCCCACGAAGGAAAAAACAGGATCCTCAAAGGTTTCATCAGCCTGGCTGGCACCTTGTAGGTTGTGGAGGTAATTTGCATGTGTCTGTGTTGGATATGAAATATTTCCAAATAATGGGATAGGACTGCTGGGAGACATTCCTTGAGCTTTACTGCAACATCAGCCTCAGTACGGGGTGAAACAATTGACAGATGGCAACAGCTCAGATTGTATTCTGACTCTGCCAATGGTTTCTTTTTTTTTTTTGCTGTTGTTTGCTTGGTTTTTTGTACTACTACATCTGTATATTTAATATTCCTAGGAATGAACTGTCATTCTTATTCCCATATCTTTGCCTGAAAGCCCCTTAATTTCAAAATTATAATAATTTGGAGGGAGGGCGTTTACATCCTCCATTCCAAGGGAAGCTCTGGCTTTCCCCTGGCAGACACCTGTCTTTCCAAACCAAGACACCTTCCCTGTGCCTTTTCCTGCTCGTGGTCTTACCTGAAGAGACACAGAATGATCATAGCAGCCGTGAGGGCGATGAGGGATAAGGTGTGTCCGATGGTGTAGCCAGTCTTGACTGTCCCGTAAAACGCCGTTTGCTGGTGTGAAAGAAAGAAAACAGGGCTTTCAAAGAGGTCCAAAATGCTCTCCTAAACACAGCATCACCCTGCTGGGACAAGGAAATCATCCTTCTCCATTCTTTTAGAACACCTCTGACTCCCTCACCCGTTGAAATCCCATTCAGTGGCGCATGTGACTCAAACATCGCTGGTGTGAGCGTGGAGAACGCACCCAGTTGCAGCAGGGCTTGGACCACCCCAAACCCAGGTTAAAGTTACACAAGAGGAAGGTTTATGTTGGAAGGGGGCTGATGTGACACTACAGCTGCAGAGACAGCTGTAGCCTAAAATCTCGTGCAACAGGAGTGACCAGTGTTCAGCTAAAGAGTGCACGGCACTGGGTCTGACACAGTGAGTGTGGTGAGATTAATTTAATTAAGGAGGTCTAGGGGTGTTGGAATCCTAGAAACTTAAAATTTGGGGTTTTAGTGTCTAGTAATACATATATAGTGTATAGTAATGCATATGAGTCAAGATGGAGGATTTTGGGTGTTGTCTTTGTCCTTCTTCTTCACCTTGTTCTTCTTTCTTCTTCATGGGTTTGGGTGGTTTTCTGTAATTGGGTGAAAAATGTCCACATTGCGGGCCTTGGGTGGTCATTATTAGGCCAGAAACATAAATAATAGAGGTGTCACCTTGGTATTGGGTAATTAGCACTTAAATAACCTTGGGAAGGGTTAGAAGGTCTCCATTTTAGCTCCATTTTCTACCTCGCTAGTTAAGCTCACGGCTCGTGAGCCTGTAAATACTGTAAAAAAATAAGATATAATAAACATCCCAAGTCCGAACTCAACATCTTTATTTCCCATGTTATTCGTCCTGACCTTGGCAGAGAAGAAAAGAAGCCAAAACCATCACGTAGGGGCAGAGCTGTCTGGGAAATTGGTTTGCTTTTGTGGAATTTACACTGTGTTTAGGCAAGTAAAGACTTAAAACGTTCTCACTGTTGACTCAGAAATATGTGTTAAGTCAGAAATCTGTTCATGGATTTTCTCTTTGAGTGCACACAGAGGGAATCTCTGAGCACGGGGCACCACAGGGCCTGGATCCAACAGGGAATCCCAGTCTAAATAAAATGGGCAAATAAGCCCTCCAAAGCTCTCTAGCAACACTCTAAATCAATAGATTTTGATTTTTCAGCTTTAAAAAAAAAACCCAAAAGAAGAAAAATCAAGAGGTAAAATTATTTAGACGTTTATCAATTAAAAAATAATCTACGTTCTTATGAGACTGTAACTCAGTTTATTGAAAATTTTATTTTTCCAGCTCTTGATTGACCCTCCTCTGCCCTCCTTGTCACCATCTTCTATAAACAACCCAAACAACCAAAACCACAAAGAGCAGGTTAGTCAGAAAATCTAAACCCAACCTTGTTCAGAGAAACACTCTTCCATAACATTGAGAGTTGACATTTTTATGTGCTATTTTCACAGGCTTTGACAAGTATTTGGTACTTTACAGAACCAGTGAGGCTGGGATGAGTTGCAATCCTTTAGCATTTGCACAAGCCAGCTTGGAGGGGTGTTAAAACAGGAGAGTTTTCAGAGATAACACTGGGTGCTAAAACAAGAGAGTTTTCAGAGATCTCTTCAACCACAGATCTCAGAGGTGGTTAAAGCACCATGTCCTTAGAGCCACATCACTGAGAGCTTTAGGTCACCCTGAATAGATAATTCAAGGGTTTCAGGACAATTTATCTGCCTGGTCTTGCCTAGATAAATCTCTGCAGGTAGGGCCTTGCCTGAGGGGGGCAGAGGGGCAGAATCCCCCCTTTTCCTGCTGCCCAAGCTGTGGAATCAAACCAGGATTCAATTGGATTTCTGGGCTACAGGTGCACATGGTCAGCACATATCCAGCCTCAAGATAAAATCTTCTTTCCAGCCTTCCTGGAGTTTGGGATCCCAAAGGCAGCTCTGACTTTTCTAATTAAAGCAGTCAACCTCCCTCATGTTGATTTCACCTTTCTCTATTATCTCTATTTTTGATGGCACCAGAGCAGAACTGTTGCAGGAAAGACTTGGCCAGCAGAAGGAAGGAGTTCACAGTAAGGGGCTGTAGGAGGAAGAGGTTGTCCCACACTTCATTTAGGAGAGCAGAGAAAAATAGGCCTTCTGCTTCTTGAGAGTTATTCCCAGGAGCAAGATGTGCACAGAAAGTTCCTGGTGTTATTCAACAAGCAATTCCCTGCTTTCTCCCCTCATATTTTATGAGGTGACTAATCCTTCTGGTGCAGAGAGGGATGGTTCTGCACTCAGCTTTAATGCAGGATGTGGGGTCATCTCTGCTCTGGAAACAGCACATAATGACTTCCCACTCTTCACTGCGCTCGCTAATGACAATTGGTTCCTATTTTAGAGATATTGAAGCAGAGAATTTGACCCAAGATCATAAATGGAATTGAAATTTCACTCAGGGTTCCAGATTATAAAATATTCTTATTAGAAAAGAAAGGGATGTAGATAAGTGAAGGCAATGCATGCCAGGATGCCTGACTGATTTACAGAATGAAATCAGGCAACTTCATCAGAGTCTCTTTGACTTCTAAAAGCTTCTGCTTAATTTCACAGAAGTGTGATAATAACAATTATTTGAGGTAGGTGCTAAATTGAGATTAAATGAGATTTATTTTCCTTGGTTTCTATTCAGTAACCTCAATATTTTTCCCTTCATGTTGACAATGGGAAACATTTACAATTTTGAGAGAAAAAGAAGAGAAATACTGACATAAAGTCAGGAGCCAGGTGTTTTGGGGCTCATGTCATCCAGCCCAAAGCCATCGGGGTTCCCTAAAGGGTAAATGGAAAGAAATTTCTTTGGAGAGAATTGTGAGCTGAACTGACCTCTGGAGGTGTCTCTTATTTCAGGATCTTCAGGCAGAGCCCACAGAGACCCTGGGGTGGCCCCTCTGAGCAGATGGAAGCACACAAGGGACACGAGCATCACATCTGACAGAGGAGCAGCATAACAAGCCCACTCCCCATTTGCTAATGCACCACTTTTAAAGGTCAGCTTGGAGAAGGGCTCATCATCACTGCATGGACCAAGAGCAGCACTTTGGTGCCTACATCACTTGCTAATTTAGAGACTGCCAGAATTCACAGCTGAAACCTTACACGCTGCCCTTATTTATTTTTCATATTTTTTTTCTGGTTGTTTCTGACCTGAGACCAAAAGTTCATGAAGTGTTTTACTCCTGGAAGCTTATCAGTCTTTCCTGGACCTCATGTCCTGTACACCCTGCTGTTTTTTTCCTGCACCCTTTACTTCTTGCTCCCCAAACTCACTGCCAGCTCAACAACAACAAAACAAAAATCTATTCTTCTTCACAGGCTGCTACTGCATGTTCACCCCCCTCAACCACCTTTCACGCAAATTGGACTTTAACAGCAGGAAAAAAAAAAAAGTGGAAATCAAGGGAAAATAATTAAGAAAGAATTAAAAGAACACAATAGAGGTTCTCCTGGTAACGGGGCACTCTGGCAACGCTGCAATCCATTGGGTGGCTGGAGCATGTCCCAGGAATGCCCAAATCCCCTGAGCAGCAGGAATACAAACCAGAGCTCTGGATGGGGGTCCTCCCCCAGCAGAGCTGGAGCAATGGTTTTTGCAGCCACACAGCTCAGTCTGAGGGAAGGACACTTGAGGATGTGAAGTGCAGGCTGACCCTGCAGGCAGACTAAGGCTCTCTTCAGCACAGCCCTGAGGTTCTTTGTGCACTTCTCCCTTTGCTGTTTTCTGTTTTCTTTCACACTCAGAGCTGGCTCAGCTCTGCTGAGATCCCCTGTTAACTCTCTGAGTGCCTTGGCAATGTGTGACCGTGCACAGAGACCTCTCACCATATTGAGTCACAGAATCCCAGAATGGATTGGGTTGGAAGGGACCTAAAAAATTGTCTCATTCCACCCCCTGTCCTGGGCAGGGACACCTTCCATTGTCCCAGGTTGCTCCAAGCCCTGTCCAACCTGGCCTTGGACACTTCCAGGGATCCAGGGGCAGCCACAGCTTCTCTGGGCACCCTGTGCCAGGGCCTCCCCACCCTCACAGTGAGGAATTTCTCCCCAATATCTCATGTAAATCTGCCTTCTTTCAAGCTTCCCCCTTGTCCCATCACTCCATGCTCTTGTGAAAAATCCCTCTCCAGCCTTTTAGTAAGCCCCCTTTAAATACTGGAAACACATATTAATTAATTATTGAGACTCCTATGTCCAACATTCACTAACACTGAGGTATGTCTTCAACAACAACAACAACAAAAAGCATGGGAAGAGATTTCATATAAACACATTAACACATTAATATAAACACTATTACATAAAAATATAAATACTGCAATGTATGATTGCAGTGAAATACAGCTTTTCTTGCATCAGCTTTTTCTTGCTGACTATGGGACTGCTACAGGTGATTAGTTTAGATTAGATGCTGAACTTTGAGTTAGGTGAGGTGAATCTTGCTTCTAACATTTGTTATCCTCTTCAGACTTTACCCTTCATGTCTCAGCATGCAGCAAACCAATAACAAACTCCTTCCTGTGGAATGACAATACTCTGCAAAGCTGATTATACCTAGGTCAGTGATTGGTAATTTATACACAAACAATGTGCAATACACAATGTTATTGCCAAGACAGTATCCCAGAGAACTTTTGGATTTTCTTTCAAAATTTAGTAAAATTTCATGAAAATTTGTGTTCCCTACAGTGATATAGATGTTTAGCTGGTTGAGATCTGCAGAGCAGCAAAATATAATTTTTATCCCTTTAAAGCTTTTGATGCTTATGTTGCCATAGAAAGACTGGAGTCACCATATCTACTTAAGCATAAATATAAATGTGGAGGGCTTGTTTCAAAGTGTGCTGTGGAAAATAAAACAGCTGAAATTATGTGTGGGCATCACATAGACTATGGTCTAATCTTCTCAGCTCCTGACATCCTGGAAATTTTGGATGTCCCATCCCTGGTAGTGTTCAAGGCCAGGTTTGGAATAACCTGGGATATTGGAAGTGTTCCTGCCCACGGCAGGATGTGGAATGAGATGATCCTTAAGTTCCCCTCCATCCCAAGCCATTCCATAATTCTGAGTCTATGACGTCAAAGGGAAGATTGTTTCCTTGACCAAACTCCTGAACTCTGCTTCCAAGGATCCTCAAGAGGATCCTTTCCTCTTGAGGAATCTGATGGGGAACGGGAAAAATTGGGCATGGAACATCATACAGTTCTGATATTGATCCAAGAGGATCCTTTCCTCTTGAGGAATCTGAGGGGGAATGGGAAAAAAAATGGATGTGGGAAGATCACACAGTTCTGATATTGATCCCTGTTAAATCTTGATGCCCACCCATCCAGGTTTACAAACCTCTTCCCCTGGAGTGCTGTTGGAATCATATCCACAAGCCAAGGCATAGGGTGCAGGGTACACATCCGACCACCCCTGGCTTGTACAATTCCTGGTCACATTCCCTGGAAGAAAAGAAAAAAAAACAAACATGATTTAAAGAGAAACCTTCAGCTCACTGTTAGAACAACTTCTGCTTTTTGTGGTATAAATGCCAAAGCAAAATTCCTCTAAAGCTTCAAGTAAAACTCTCATCCTTTTTACCCTGTTTTTAATTTTTCGTATTGCACAGAACTCATAAATAGGAGGCATCTATTGTGTTTTAAAGTCCAGACCTCAGTTAAAAAGTACATTTTAATACAGGGCTGCACAAAAAACTTCTCTTCTAGTGGTACCATACTGCCACTTGTACCCAGGCCTCTGGCTGCTGGCACTGCACCAGCATTGTTTGAATGTTTTATTGTCACATTGACTTTCTTCCTGGAAAATTTTTTATCTAAACAGAGCAGTCAAGTATTTATGCCTTTCACTCTGCCTGTGAGAAGCCAGGACAGGGGTAGATAAAGTGCTCATTTCACACCATGCAGATAAGGCTGGGGGTCTGGGAACTAAATCCAGTCCTCCACATCCAGACTTTGCCTACAGCTGAGCCCTGATCAAATGTGATTCCTGGGAAATGTACTGCATTCTTGTTTGTGAACAAAGTGCTTCAAAACTTGGCTGTGAAGGCAGAAAATCCACGCATGGACAACCTGTATTGTCTGTTTTAACTTGTGCACTCCAGGGCAGGAAGATTTCCTGGACTGCCAAGCTCGCTGAGTGCCTGGAGCCTCTGACCAGCTAAAAAGAGCTTTAATTAACACAAGAACATCTCACTCCTTCTGCCAAACTGTCGAAACTGAAGTTCACGTGGCTCTTTGGTACTCAGAACTGCCTGATCCATCCAGGATTGTGAGTGCAAAGCACTTCTCACTTGGTAAAACATCTCTGCTCCTTGTCCCAGCTGGACCTCAAACCCACACTGTCTTAATCCAGCAAAAGGAGGAGAGACCAGCACCCCGGTTAAGCCTTACCCCAAGAGGTTTGTGGGCTAAAAGGCCAAAATATGGGCTTGTCAAAAAATAACAAAGCAGAAATGCACCCAACAGCACATTATAAATTCACCCAGCACCTTCTCTGCCCACCAGTCCCCACCCTGCCCACCCCACTGAGATCCCATTGTTGGGGCATTCCACTGGGGCCAGTCACCCCACAGAACTGGAAAAACTGGTCAATACACCAGAATGAACAAACAGCAGCCAAACTTTGCTTCCTAAGGTGAAAGATGGCACCAGCGAAGCTCAAAGAGCTTTGCAAACATTTCCAACAATAGGGTTCTTTGCACACAAGAATAAGAAAACTCCTGCAAAAGGGAGTTTTGCAAAAATCAGTTATGCAGCTGTGAGTCACAGAAATATTTGAGTGTCACCTCCAGCAATTTCTGACACTTGAGTCATCTGAACATCCTCCCAGCCACGGGCCTGCTCTGCACTGAAATCAGCAGCAGACAATCCGCTGCCTGGAGTCACTTCTCGAATCCCTGTCACAGGTGGATTTTGACACTGAAACTTGCCCCTTTTTCCTGTCTTTGCAGCAGATCTGAACCCAGGAGGGCTCTCGAAGGTGCCTTTGTTCATTTCCACAGCTGCTCCAGAAGCAGCAAGTTCAGCACAGCTCCGTGGGCTGCTGTTCCCAGGCTTTCCCTGCACGGCCACTGTTTGCAGCCCTTTCCACCAGGGTTCACGTGGGGATCACAAAGGATCTTGTGCAAACAAATCAAGGACTCGACTGTTCAGGACTTTCAGTTTTTTTGAGGTGTTATGCAATTGCTGTCATTTCTTCTCCATTACAATGGATCCCATTATCTGAACTTCATTGCTTCACATTTCCTGCTCAAAACTCCTCCTCTCTTAAGATTTCACGGTGGTTTTAAATCTTTCTTTCTTATTCTCAGTGAGCTAAGGTGTGCTGCTTTCAGCTTAATTTTCTCCTATTTCTTCTTTTTAGTTGCACTTCCCCACAATTTTATGATTATTTAAAAGTTCTCACCGCTTTCAATACTTTCAAGAATTGTCCCAATGCTTTAGCAGCAAGGGAGAGGGAAGAACAATGACAAAGCATCAGTGAGATTAAAAAAAAATAATAATAAAAATTACTCTGATTTTAGGGAAACTCACCTCCCAGAGAAGGTTTTTCTACCACCCTTTGCTACTCATGTCACTTTTAGATGTGGAAATTCACACACATGGTGTGATGCAAGACACCTTCCTAAAACCTCTCATGTTCACCTCTCATGTGTCTGAGAGGCACAAAAAGTACAAGGTTAGAAAACAAAGATTTTATCACACCACAATTTGGCTCAAGTAATGGGTGATGTCTCTTCTCAGCCCAAATAACATTTCTAATGACTACTCTTTAAAATACCACTTTCTATGCTGAAAATGAGTATAAAATATGGGAAAGTGCCCCACAAAGTGAGCTTTCCTCTGAGGTTTACAGGCTCAGGTTAGACTGAAGTATTACACAGAGTTTTATGTTCCAAGGTCAAATCCCAGCTCTGCCACAGATCCCTGATGAAAATGAGCCTGTTCTTGTGGTCTCCCTGGCTCCTGGTTTTTCCAGGCTTTGGTAATAAAGTCCAATTATTTGACAATGGAAAGGCAAATTTTTCAAAGCACCAGAAGTTGTATTTGCCATTTTCCAGAGCTGTTTCTCACTAATTTGTGTAACACAAGTTCTCCCTAAAATGAGCACCAGTGGAGTGCATTGAAAATGTGGAGTACATTGAAAACTACAGTATCAGAAAACACAAAGTTTCTGCACTTGGAATTTATCTCCAGCCTTTCAAAGTTCACTAGATTTCCCAAATTTTCCCATTTCCTATCAGACTGGAGCTAAAATTTTCAAACTGTACTCCTGGAGAGTTAATGAGAAAGGAGACCAGGGGTTTATAACTACATGTAATTAGCAATGCAGAGTGGAGGAGATTCACTGAGAGATGGGGAACATCCCAGTGCCAGTAGGTTTGTGCTCCAGGCTTTCCTCTGTGTTGTGGAAAAAGAAGAGGCAAGTCCCTGGTGAGAACAGAGTCTCCTCATTCTCGTGGTATTGGTTAAAACCATGAATCAATTTTTTTTTTTGTGGGGTTTGTATTTAATTCGATCAATGTTACCACTGTCAAACTGCTGCATCTGTTCCTAAAAGCAATGAGGTGAGGTTTTCCATTTAAAAAAAAAATAAAAAATTGAAGAAGCCACAACTAACTCTCATTTATTTAAATAATAACCTCATAATGCCTTGCAAGAGCTCAGTGTCCTGCTTTCACAACATCCCAGAATGGCTGAGGTTGGAAGGGACCTCTGGAGGTCACCTGGCCCAAAACCCCTGCTGAGGTGTGGTCACCTAAAACTGAAGCATGACCAGATGCCTTCTGGATATTCTTGGAATCCTTCAAGGATGAAGACTGCACAAGCAAAACTTGTCTCAGAATTTAGAATCATAAAATCATCATAGAATGATCTGGGTTGGAAGGGACCCTAAAGTCCAGTTCCAACCCCTCTCCCATGAGGCCTCCTGGTTGTCACTGAGAGGAATTTCCTTCTGTTTGATGTGATTTATTCATGACACAGCAGAAGAGGAGGGAGGAGTCTGTGGAGCAGAGATAAAACCAGAACATTTTCTTTATCAGAAGTGTTTGATCCGGGTAGGATCAAACACTGAACAGATGAATGGAATAAATGCACAGAGCTGTTGTCTATGTCTTGCTCTTTAGTTTTTTTCTCTTACTTAATTTCTTTCTGCCTCTCATCTGTTTCAAACACACCCTTCGAGCTCTGAGACATGTCTGAAAGTTCATGTTAGGTGAACTTTTAGACAGGTGAAGTTTTACCTTTTGGATCTTCTTGGAAAAAACCCTTCTTATTGGCTTTTAATGGGAGTTTGAATTCAGACAAAGAGATCTGTGGTCAATCAAGGCTCAGGGGTGTTGGGTTTTCCCCCCCTCTTGCTTTCCTTGCCTTTTTCTGTAACAATTTCCACAGCAGAGGGGAAGGTGTGCTTTGCCCAGCAATCAGTCCTGCTTCTCTAGCATCATATTCCATGGACATAAATCGATTTTTTCAAGCAGAAACTATTAAAGCAGTGATGCTTCTATTATTTACCATCCTTGAGACACCGCTGAGCACACTGGCACACCTCTACTTTCATTTTTATTATTGATCTGCCCTGCTGTTCTTGGGAAACACTTGAAACTTGCAGACAGCTTGCACTTAGCTGATTGCTGAAGTTCTTAGGCCTGGGAAAAACTTGTGGGCAAAGTCTTGACAGGATAATTTCCCAATTTGCTTTCTCTGCCTCAGTCGTGGTCTCACAAGGTCATTCTTTCAGTGCAATTTCTGCCCAGTGTTTAATGTTATTTTATATTTTTGTATTTCATAATTTCAGGTTATAGTAGCACCTGTGGCATTGGGTCGGCACATCAAACAAGACTGACTTAATTTTATTCCTTGATTGTTTTTCACATCACTTGGCCTGCAGATATTACTGCCACATGTCCAGTGCCCCAAAACTTCCTGCACCCCATTTTTGTGGCAAAACTCAATTTTCTCTTATTTTCCTTTCCCCTTACTGCACGTTTCACTTCTAAGAGTGAAGATCCTGATTCTTAATAAACACAGATAATTCCCTCTTTCTTAACAATACCAATGTTCCCCTTGACTAGGCACCTTTTCTAAACCGTTTGGTTTCTCATCCTAAAAACAGAGATGTCAAATTTTAGGACAAAATTCTCGCTAGATCTTTTGATCCTGTAATTACAGGAATTCCAGGAAACATTTAAGAGAAAAAGATGCACATTTTTGGGTTCAGGTGGAGGCGTAGCACCAGTTCTTCAGAGGAGTGGAGCACAAGCATTATCACACCTGAGGTGCAAATAAATCATGGAATCGTGGAATGGTTTGGGTTGGAAAAGCCCTCTAAGATCATCAAGTCCAACCATCAACCCCATACTGCCAAGGCCACCATCCAACCACGTTCCCAAGCGCCACATCCACACGTTTTTGAACACTTCCAGGGATGGTGATACCCTCTCTGAGCCTCCTTTTCTCCAGGTAATTTTGCCTTTTTGATGTGAAGCCGCATGTGTGTTGCCCTCAGCTTTCTTCATTTTGAGTGTTTGGAATCTTACAAGTAGCTTCTCACACAGCCTCAACATAAACAATGTATATTTTTAGATTGTTTTTCATATTTCTCCTCTGAGAGGAGAATTAATTGATGGTGGTGTTCACCATCCAGGTTGAAGAGGTGGTGACCTAAATGACCAATCTCTTGCCTTTGTACAAACTGTATATAAGATAAAGTCAGATGAGGAAGAATAGAGAATAGAGGGAAAAAAAAAATAGAATAAAGTATCATTAGCTTTCCCTTCACCTGCTGCCTACCTTGCTCCTTCTGCGGGTCCAATCCTCCTACACATGGTGACCCCGAGTGTCTAAACACAACACATGTGGACAGCAGAGCACCCAAGCAGGTCAAGGGCTGTCAGTGAAGAGAACTCCACAAAAATCACACTCAACTCCTTGAGTATTTTAATGACCACTGCAGCAAATAAATAATGAGTATGGTTCATTTTGGGATTCTTTAGAGAAGTGGTGATGTCTTCTTCTTCTCTGCTGCTCTCTGCTCGTCCCTATCCTCTTTTTATTCAATTTTTGTTCCAGTTTCAGAAGCAGTGCAGAATAAAAAGTGTTCATGAAGGAGGGGAAAGGAGAGGGGAAATAAATTTAGAGCACTCGAGGAAAAAAGGAGTTTGGCAAGCCTGAAACTCAGATCTCACCTCCCTGAGTGGGATCCAGAGCTTGGTTGTGCCCATCTCCACCCCCTTAGGTCAATTAATTTCAGAGTTAAAGCTTAAAAACTGTCAGTGCAAAATTAATTTGTGCATGGTGGACAATTTCCTTTTGGAGAAACTGTGAGGCATAAATCCCTATCACAAATGTCATCTTCCACCTATGGAAAGAGAGCTGGAACACCCTGGTCAAGGCACTTTAATAATGAAAGGTGCCAAAAAAAATTTTCATCCATCTCCCTCACATGACACTGATGAACGTCATGAAATAATGAAAATTTTCTGGGTCTGTGAATGCCGTAAAAAATTAATGTCAAATGACATCAGGACAGTTTAAGGTTTTTAAATGCCACGAGATATTTTATCCTTTATTAACCATGAGATGGGCTATTAGTCATTTGGAAAGCTTATTCTCCATGAGGCAGGAAAATCACATTAACCCTTTGTTTCCTGGCATTTCACTCTTTTCCTGCTATAAATACATGAAAAAGATTTTCTCTGGCTCACAACTTGATAAAAGCTTTCACGTTCCTGCAAAGGGATCAAAGAGTACGACACAAACATTAGCCAGATGATTTCCTTGAAAGCTGCTCAATGACACTCACTGCTACGCAGGAAGAGCTGCCTCACAACCTTTAATGGCATTAATTTTACAACAAATCCTATAAACCAGGAGGCAATCTTCCCCTCCCTTTATTTAAGACCATCGCTGTTTGTTAATGGTTGTACAAAGTGTCTGACTCAGAGAGAATCAAAGCTGCTGCTTCTGCTTTGGGAATGGCATCAGTTGTTGATGCTGTTGGTGCTCTGCTGAGGCGGAATTCGATCCTGTTGGGAGACATTCCCATCTGCCAGAGCCACTCCACAATATTTTGATTACAAATGGAGGGAAATATGTGGGTTTTGGATGGCATTAAACTCACCCTGGAGTGGGAACCTAAAAAACCAGCTGAACTGTACCTCTAAGAAGACTGTTCCTCACCTCTGACTGTAAAATCAGCTCAGAGATAGGTTGACTTACACAAAACTCTAAAATCAGTTGATACAAATGCCATTTCAGGTGGGAAGTCTGATACATGTGCCATTTCGGGTTGGAAATCCTGAATATAGGTATCTTAACACCAGTTGAGGAATCCTCGTGGATTTTAGATCTTCCAGCATTTATCAGACAGTGACAGATGTTTATGGTTAAAAACTTAAATTGAGCCCTCAGTGTCTGTGCTGTGGGTGCCTCTCTGTGAGCTCAGTACCTGCATTCCTACTCCAGTCAACAGAAAATTCATCAAGAGAGCCCATGGCACCTCCAGAGCTGTTCAGGTACCTCCACAGTGTCTCTAGTCAGTGCTGACCAGATTTCTGTGGACATTAATGGGGTCCTGGACATCAGTCTTGTACAGACACCCCTGCTTTACAAACAGAAGAAATTAGAAGTTCTGACTCCTCTTTCTCCGAAGAAACTTACTCTGTGCTTAACCAAACAGGAATTTTCATGCTGTTGTTCATCTGATCACTGCAAATGGCTGATTCAAGCTGAGATGAATCACTGACCAAACCATACAATCATAAAATCATAGAATGAATTGGTTGGAAAGGACCTTAAAGCTCCTCCAGTTCCACCACCTGCCATGGGCAGGGACACCTTCCACTATCCCAGGTTGCTCCAAGCCCCATCCAGCCTGGCCTTGGACAGTTCCAGGAATCCAGGGGCAGCCACAGCTTCTCTGGGCACCCTGTGCCAGGGCCTCTCCACCCTCACAGGGAAGAATTTCATCTTAAAATCTAATCCAACCCAGCCCTCTGTCAGTTTAAAGCCATTCCCCCTTGTTCTATCACTCCATACCCTTGTACAAACCAGCCAGATTTCCAGTGACTGGAATCCCTGGGTGACAGCCAGCTGCAGAGAACCACATTAAACCAGAGGAAACTCCTCCAAAGCAAGGTGGAACTGCCCCAGAAGGCTGTTGACCTTGCCAGCTGCAAGGCTGGGTGACATTTGCTGAGGTCATGGCTCCCAGAGGAGCACAGCTGGCCACAGGGGTGTGCAGGGAAGGGTCATGTCTGAGGCTCTGCATTGGCTGGGCACACTGAGGTGAGGGCACAGAGAGCCCAAGTGATGCTCTGAGTGCTCTGAGGGATCTCTGGGATTCTTCCAGAATAGGAATCATTCACTGCACAGAATCACAAAGTCACTTGGGTTGGGAAAGACCTCCAAGGTCACCAATTCCAACCTGTGACTGATCCCCACCTTGTCCCCAGCCCAGAGCACTGAGTGCCACCTCCAGGCTTTCCTTGGACATCTGCAGGGACAGGGACTCCAAACCCCCCTGGACATCCCCTTCTAACTCATGACCACCCTTTCAATGAAAAAAAATTATCCTGATCTCCAACCTGAACCTCCCCTGGCACAGCTTGAGGCCATTTCCTCTCATCCTGTCCCTTTTTCCCTGGGAGCAGAGCCCAGCCCTCACCAACCTAAGGATTTTTGAGATACTCTGAAGCACCTGACAGATCCAATGACACAGAAACTATGAGAGAGCTGCACCTTTCTGTTGGAAGNCCTTTCTGCAGGAGAACTTGGAGACCAGGATGTCCTGGGACATCTCAGAGAACAACAGTTGCACGTGAACAGGCAAATTTATTGAGTCTCATAAGCCCATCCTGCCACAAAACTAAAGATATCCCACTTTCTTTAGCATAAGTCCAACATAGTCCCAATGATTTAATAAGGAAAAAAAAATATATATATATATACATAAAATGGAATTTAGAGTCACTGAGATTTAAAAAGACCTCTAAGAACATCAAGTCCAACCATTAACCCAACACTGCCAGGTCCACACTAAACCATGTTCCTGTTTTTTGAACACTTCCCTGGGCAATGAATCCACCACTTCCCTGGGCAGCCTGTTCCAGTGCTTGACCTCCCCACATCAACAAATATACACAATATTTTCCTCATCGCTCAGCTCTGGTGGGATGACGTACTAGAAAGAGTTTCAAAGAGATTTTTCTTTGTGTTTCACTAACTCTGCTGGTAAATAAAACCCAGTGAGTGAATGCTGTGCTGGGGGGAGGGCACAGAGCAGGAACAGCAGGAAATTATTGCATGCAGCTGATCCAATGCTCAGGGGTCTTGTCCTGCAAGATGAGATATCACAGCGGTTTCTGCCTCTTGTCCCTGGGTGTTGACACAGGGGTGATGAGCTACCAGGGAATTTTGGGAACGAGGAAGTCAGCCCTAAGATAGCACTCCAGGGATTTTGAATTCCCCTTCTGTGCTTGCAAAGATTTTTGGTGTGGCCTTGGGCAAGTCACGTAATCAGCATGTGCTGGTTAATGAGTGCAGAGCCCAGGGCTGCTGAACAGGGATGATATTGCGTCCCTACCCCCATTCCTAATTTATCCCGTGTGTTTGCACTACAAGGCTTTAAAAATGGAGGGTCAGCTCAGTGCAGGATCTCCATTACAAGAGAACTTAATTCTCTGTTAAGGCCTGTGGGACTTCTATAACAAAAATAGTGAAAAAATAACTATACCAGAGGACACAATCAGCCTCGTTGCTGCACGGCCCCTGAGACCTGAGTTTTAAAGTAAGGCTCCTCAGAACACCCTGAACAGTGAGTTAAGAGACCTCCTCCATTAACCTCCCCCTGCCCATTATTTGTCAGGTTAATTCCTTGGCCTGTGGCCAGATTTGTCATTCCAGCAGAAAAAAAACCCAAAACAACCAAACCAACTTTATCATGTACAGTTCCAGCTTGTTCATTTTCTGTCAGAGACTTAATTAATGGTTGTGCTAAACTGCTCATTGTGCACAACAAACACAACTGTTCCACAGGTTGGTTCAGTTTTCCCTGCACAACATCCACACCACTGGATTTCACCAGGAGCCGTGAGATCCACAGCAGTGCAGGGAGGATGTTTTGATGTTTGGGAATTCATGTATGGCCTGGAAACCTCCTTTACCTCGGGCTAAGAGCTGGTTGCTCCCTCTTTATTGAGATGTTCCCCCTGTGGAATGATGAGAAACCCCACTGAGAATAAAGCCCTGGAGCTGTTTTGGGGTTTGCTTACCCAGGAAGGAGGTCAGGAACCTGAAGTACTTGGGGCATGGCCGCACCACGACTTCCCCCACCTCTGCTTCAGGCCAGCAAGTGATGTTGTCCCACTGCCTCCTGCAGCCTGGGGAAGAGAGAAAAGCAGATGGTGGAGCACTCAGGAGAGCTGGAGGCAGCAGAGCAACTCTGCAAAGGTGTGGAGAGCCCCTCACCCCAGCACAGGCACCTTTTGGAATGAAACCCCACAGAAATACTTCCTTTAAACACACAGCTTTTAGCTCCCCCAGTCCCTAAAATTCAGCACTGTAATTTTCCAGATATCAGTATGGAAAGAACAGCAGATAAGGGGGGGAAGGTAAATCAGGCTTGATACAAGAACAGTGTAACAGTTCCTAGCCTAAAAAGGAAGAAATTCCTAATTAAATATTTATCTTCCTTGCCTTTGTCACTCCCTGTTGCATTAAAACACCTGATCTCAACCTGTGAGAAACACCTGATCTGAAACCTTCTCTGTTTCCCCCAAATGCCATCATCTTTTTCTTCCCACTGCAATGGCTGTGCAGCTCTCAGCAGGAAAGGGACAAAGATGCCAATCAAGGGATCAAGGACCAAAACCCCTTCACCAGAAGCAGTTTTCTTCTTAAAAAGGGAAAAGGCACAAAACACTGCTGGATGCTGAGCAGGGACAGTGCTGTGACCAGGAAGAGTGAGGGGAGGTGGCACGTCCTGAGCTAGCTAAGCTCGGAATGAAGGAATAACCAACACAGGGAGGAAACACAGAGTTTTCTCAAAATGAGGCATTGCTGAAGGTTGTCTGGGTGGAATAAAAGCTTTTGTAGAAAGAAAAAAAAATGCCATGTCCTTTCCACAGATTTATAATGTTCTGATTTTGCCCACTTATTTCTCAAAAGGCACTAATAATACCCCATGCATGCTGCACTGTTGGATCACGTAACGTGAACGCTGAAGCCAAAAGGAGTTGGCAGATCTGAATTAAAAAGAAAAAAAGAAAAAGGAAAAGGAGTCAAGCACATTTTTACGCTGATACGTTACCATTTCAGAGCTCTTAGCAGAATTTTGACATTTCCCCCCCCTGCTTTATATTTCCAACAGCCAGGCACTTCAGCTGCTGCCTGGGTGAGATGGATGGGTTGTCAGCAGAGCTCCCTGTTTCCAGCACCCCTCCTCTCAGTTATTTGTCACATCCCATCAGATGGAAATGCTCCCCCAAATGTGACTCACGCGCTGTTGAGGTCAACAGCCCCACACAGGAGAGAGACTGGGATGTGAAGAACAAAGTGGTGAGGAAATGTTGAGGAAATATTTCTCATGTGGCAGCAAAGGGAGCTGTGAAAACCCCTGTCAGGCTGCGCTTGTTGGTGATTACACCCTGCTCTGAAATTCCTCCTTTAAATCATCTTTTACTCCTTGAGTTAAGGGAAGGGCTGGTGTCATCATCAACCTGTACTGATCTGCCTCAGATCAATAGGGAGCACACAGAAATTCTTTGAAGCTGAAAAAGAACCCTTAGCTCGCTTTCAAAGTGATTTTACAGGTTTTTTTCCACCCTCCTCCCTCTTCTTTCATGAGCAAACTGAACTTTTCAAATGAAGTCCTGAGCTGAGTTTATCAGAGCCAGAAAAATGGAATAACTGATGGGATCTCCTGCACGCAGCTCTCCTGCAGAGTTCATCAAAAGTCAGGTTTCAGGACCTTATATCAGGTGCCCAGCTCAGTTCTCACAGCCTCACACTTATCTCCCACCAAACAGCCCAGCAGCTCCAAAATTGTCAGGATATTAAAGATTTCATGGAAAAATGATTCCATGACAGAGAATTTCATGTTCTACAATCTGTTCCTCCACCAACTGCAGTGAATTGGAGTGCAGCCATTACCTCATGACAGGTTATAATACAAAATAAAAGCCACCTGATAGCATCAGATGGTTTTTTAAATGCCCTGAATTATGCACTCTGAGAGTTTTGATGATCTGTATCTTTTTCTCTGTTGACATTTTTCAGCACCACCTGTGATGTGTGAAGAAAGCTTTCAGGTGCTCACTTTTGTAGCAAAAGCTTTTTTTTTTCTGATTAAAAGAAAGCGAAACTGGCCTTGAAAGACACATAAAGTGTATTTTTACAAGTTATTGCTTGTGTAAACACACCTTGTACCTGCCCTTTAGCTCTTACAACACCAATCTTCCTCATCCCTGCCCTGGACACACTAAAAATATTTCTGCAATCAATAAAGGAGGCAATGGGAACCAGAACTCTGGCTGGCAGTGCCTGCCAGCACAGGATCAGCAGATCTTGGAATTGTTTGGCTTGGAATGGACCCTAGAGACAATCTCATTCCAAATCCCTGCCACTACCCCAGGCTGCTCCAAGCCCTGTCCAGCCTGGCCTTGGACATTTCCAGGGATCCAGGGGCAGCCACAGCTTCTCTGGGCCTGTTCTAACAGGTCTGTGTCTTTCTTGTGCTAATTATATGAAATTCAGGAAAATCAATAATTTTTAGTGAGTAGTAGAGAACAACTGGAGGTTAAAGGATTGGAACAGTTGAAGATTGATACCTGCAAAAAAATGCTCTACATGCACAGTCCAGTGCTGTAATCGTCCCATCACAACTTCAGGTAAAACTTTGTGCCCTTTCACCTGACCCAATTCACAGCCTCATTTATCAAGGAACCTTCCAGAAAATGCTTTTCTTCCTCCCAAGCTGACAGACTTTATCCTGGAAAACTGCTGGGATCGGGGAGTCGGCAGGCCAAAAAAACCGACCATCAGATCACCATCAGCCTTGGGTCGCTGCTGCCACCACACACTCCAGGGAGCAGATACCCCCCCCAATGAGGGATAATTTTCTATTTAAAAGTTGTATGAAATAATAAAAAATACCAGAGACAGATTCTTTTTCTCCCATAAATCTTGTAAATTAAACTCAATTGGATTTTGATTCGGAACCCAGGAAAGTTTTTAGAATTCACAACCTCCTGTGCCAAGGCGTTGCACGGTTTAAGTGTCCACTGACAGAAAAATGACATCCTTTTCTGAATTCCCTTTGAACTTGCTCATTGCTGGTTTCACTAGGAATTGCTCAGTTCTTTTACAAAGACAAAAATACTCACAGCCTCATTTATCAAGGAGCCTTCCAGAAAATGCTTTTCTTCCTCCCAAGCTGACAGACTTTATCCTGGAAAACTGCTGGGACTGGGAGGGTTGGCAGGCAAAAAAACTCTCTGAGGGCAGAAACAGCTGCACTGTGCCTTGAAAGAAGGAAATCCCTCTCTTCCCTGTGGCATCACTTGGATACAGCAGAGATGACAAGTCTGGCCTGATCACGTTGTGTTTGGGGATTGATTAGTGCTTCCCCATTAATTAATTATAAATGTTGTCTTCTGCCTCGCGCTCAGTGTCTGCAGGGAGGATGCAAAGGTATTTATCAATCCTCACCCAGTGCAGGAAGTGCCAATGAGTTACAAATCCACCTACTCTCCACTTCCATCACAAGAACTGCTCTGCTCATGTGCCTGTCCCAAAAACCCACGGGCTACACACTGCCAAGGGCTGTGCTTTGCCTTGGGAGGGATCCCAGGTGAACCTGGAGGAGCTGGATAAAAACAACTGTATGGCTTTTGCTAGTCAGCAGCACTTACCACCTCTCTGGGTGGCACAGGTGCAGTCTTTAAACTCTTGTCCTTATTAAAATAAACTTTTAAAAAATTAAATAAATATTAAAAAAAAAAAAAAGTTTTTTTTTCCATTATAATTATTTTAACTGTGGCTCCCACACCCTCAGCTTTGCCCTGCCCTTCCTTGCCAGACCATGAAGTGCTCTCTGGAGCTGAATATCTTCTCCTGGAGGGCTGCAGGGAGAAATCCTTCATGCCTCTAAAGAAGCTGGAGCTCACATCCCTCTATCCAGCAGCTCAGCCTTCCTCTCTGCAAGCCAAATACCCCACAAGCGAGCCAAGGGCTGCATCAGCCTCACTTAGAGCCCTCCTCTAAGAGGTTCTGGCTCAGAAGCAGCTGAAGACCAGTGACACAGTGCTGGCTGCAAGGCACTGGGAGGCCCCAGCACACCTTTCCCACTGTCTCTGCTAAAAGTGGATCAGAGCTCTCATTTCCTCTCCCTCTGAAAGGTTAATAAACAGAAAACAGGTCAATTCTCACGAGGCACACTGGTTTGCAGAACTGGCAGACCGGAGCATAAAAACCCATTTATTGGAGTCATATCTACTCTTTACAGCAAGTCGTGGTCAAAGCTTATCTAGGAAGCAGCAGAGAATGACTTTCCTTCATGAATAAACATGAATTCCAGAGCTTTGGCACGGCCCTGAGATGGGACTTGGTTTGGCTGAGGGAAGAAATGAATGGCAGCAGGCTGGTGCCAGGCACTCTCTGAAGCCAGGTGAACTCCCAGTTCAGGGAAAAACCCTCTCAGCACATCAGTCATCCACTGAATCATGGAAAAGGTTGGAAAATACCTCCAAGGGTGTCAAGTCCAACCTTTGACAGAACACCACCCCCCAAACCCTCACACCAAATTCTCCCTAATGCATGAGGGGTTACTCCAGGGCCCTTCTGAAAGATATTCCCCCACATTTTGCTCCTGGAATCCGTGTTCAGATGCAGAGATGCCCATTTGATGCCTGGGGTGTCTCAGGAGCTCTCAGAACCCA
Organism: Illadopsis cleaveri; assembly: GCA_013399915.1. Taxonomy (NCBI): domain Eukaryota; kingdom Metazoa; phylum Chordata; class Aves; order Passeriformes; family Timaliidae; genus Illadopsis; species Illadopsis cleaveri. Next base: position 36,210 of record VXBB01018724.1, read on the forward strand.
CAGGGATAAGAGCAAGGCAAAGGCACAGCTCAGTAAAGCCAGGCTGAGCTCTCCCAGGGCACCATCACAGCCTGGTGTGCTACAATAAAACCTCATTTTCTCTCCAATTTCATACCAGCAGGCAGTTTCCAAGCTCTCAGGGCTGTAAACAGCCATGGGGTGACATTTATTGTCCCCCTGACAAGCCCGGCCTCGGTGCTCACCCGTGGCTTGCCTCGTTACAAACGTCTCATTACAGCCAATTATCACTGCATCAATCTCCCTGTCCCAGCTGAGCTCTGATCTCTCGCCTGACTGAAGGAAACAGACTCCAAAAGATGGTGCCTGCAACAATCCATAACTCAGCACCACCCAGACAGTTTGAATTTAATCTCAGTGGAGGAAAACCCACCATCAGCCTTGGGTCACTGCTGCCGCCACAGACTCCAGGGTGCACGAAACCTCCCAAAGGAGGGATAATTTTCTATTTAAAAGTTGAGTGAAATAATAAAAAATACCAGAGACAGATTCTTTTTCTCCCATAAATCTTGTAAATTAAACCCAATTGGATTTTGGTTCGGAACCCAGGAAAATTTTTAGAATTCACAACCTCCTGTGCCAAGGCATTGCGCGGTTTAAGTGTCCACTGACAGAAAAATGACATCCTTTCCTGAATTCCCTTTGAACTTGCTCATTGCTGGTTTCACTGGGAATTGCTCAGTTCTTTTACAAAGACAAAAATATTCACAGCCTAACCACAATATCCCTTTCCCTGGGGAGAAAACCCATAAAATCCTCTTTAATATCCCTCCTCGGGCATCTCTTTTTCAAGCTGAAGTGTCCCAGCCTATTTAGTAGCTTCCAGCATGGAAACAGCTCCCTGTCATTTCTCTCTTATGTCTTTGGTGGGTTTAATTCTACCCCATCCTGCCCTGGGCTTGCAGAGTAGGGTTTTTCCCTATTTTTCTGTGACAGATTGGGGCTAGCTTGGCTCCGAGGTTTCACTAAATGCATCCTCACCCTCTTCCCTGAAAAAGTCACTGCTGTGCCCTCCTGTCCCCAGTCCCGCTCACACTCCAGCATCATTTGGGCATCTCTCCTTCCCCCTGCTCCATCTCATCACCTTTTTTTATTTGTATCACCACTGACAGTCTGCTCTGCAGCCACCCCATCCCCTCAGAGCTCCCCTTCCAGCTTTCCACAGCCTTTTGGTTTAATTTCTTGCCCCTTGTGCTGCCTGCTCTCACTCCAGCACTGCAGGCAGGATGTGACAGGGAACCCACCCAGCTGAAGGAAAGCCACAGTCCTGCCAGGGATGTGACCCCTGACACAGTGGCATTTCCTTCCCAGCGCCCACGAGCTCTGCTGGTGCTCTGATGCTCCTGTGCTCATCGCTCACTGAGGGATTTGCAGCTCCACTTCAGCACAAAAAGGGACTTGGGCAATCACAGAAAGCAAAAAGGGTCCCAAAATTCAGGATAAGTGAAAAGAGTTTGCTTTGGACTTTGCCTCAACATCTGTGGCAAGACAGAGACTGTGATTTCATTTTTCCCACTCTGTACAGATTTTACTTGATAACCTTAAAGGTCTTTTCCAACCTTAACAACTCCACGATTCTATAACAAGAACACCATAAATTACTATAAAACCTGCTTTAGACTTCTGCAAGCTCTCAAAACACTCCACAGGAATACATGAAAAAATAACTTTCTTCCCAAATGTTTGCAGATATTTGACTCAAAGACATGTGAAAGAAACCTCACTTTAAAGGCCCCAGACTGAGTCGTTCTAATCAATGTGAAAGAAATCACCAGTCACTGTTGCTGGAGGATGATTTTTAAGCATGAAAATCCTATGAGATTTTCCATCAACAACACCTATTAGGAAACAATTTTGTTTTTTAAAAAAAGTTTGCAGCCTTTCAGCCTTTTAAAACCAACAAACTAAATAAACACTGGACTTTTTTAATCCCTCCTTTTCATAAATCAAATTTGTGTGCTGAGCCCTTCTGCCTAACTCCAGAACACGTAAACTGAAAGGGAAGATGCAAGATTTCAGATGAAGGTTTACACAGGGTGTTGCCAAAAACATGACTTATCTCCTCAGCAGCCTCTAAAGAGATCTCCAGTGCTCCGACACAGAGCATGCTTAAAGGATATTCCAGGGTTTCCTCACTCAAATCTCTCTGCTCTTCCAGGAGTTGTAGAAAACTGGATTTAGAGAGAATCAGACTTTGAATTCAGGTTTGTTCCTTGATGTTTTTTTTCCCATATTGATGTCTCCAGAAAGAAATTCATAGCGAAGATGAGTGGCTCAACCTCTAGGAATGCTTTTCCCAGCATCATTTATGGTGTATGCAATATTCCCCAGTGTACTTATCCCAGGTAAAAAGGGTGGATACCATCATGACAGTGCTCTGATACAGTCAATATTAACAGAAAAACAAAAAGTAAAGACGAGGAAGGAATTTTTTTTCTTTTTAACCAGAAATCTCATGGGATTTGAGAGGGACAAACACAAGCTGCTGTCAGAAACAAAACATCTGGATACATGGGTTTAATCTGAGCCATTATCCAGAGCTTTGAAAATGCTTTGAATTTATTTTCCATTGGCCTGCAGCAATGGCACTTTCTCCTTATTTCTATAACCTTTACACGGCTAAGGCTGTGTGCATTTATCTATTATCTCACGTTTAAAATAAAAGAAACCAAAACCTCTGCTGGCGTTTAAAAATGTGACACACTCTCCAAACTAAAATGCCTTTTCCAACACAAATTTATGTCCACTAAGTGGCTGCTAATCCCAAAAAACCTCGGGACAGCTGTTCCCAAGTCAAACAAACCCTGCTGCTTGTTAGAGAGCTTCCAGCCAGGAGTCAGCAACAGGCA
>VXBB01018726.1:0-41647 GCA_013399915.1 Illadopsis cleaveri
TTATGGTTACCATTCTTCACAATCCCATTAAATGCTACAACCTGCTCCTCTCTCAGAACCTCATCTGTTCTTTTTAGCCATTTTGGAGGCTCCCAATCTCTCCTGAGGTTTTAATAATGGATTATAAAGACTATATGGATTTAATGTGACCATCTGTCTTGGTTTGGGTAGACAGGTATCTGCCNAGATTTCCCAGGACTGGACCCCTTTGGCCACAGTGAACTCCTCTTGCAGCAAACAGCAACTCAGCCGTTCTCTCTCTCCAAAACCCCGAGAGAAAACAGAATGTCCCCCTGCCTCCAGCTCTGTCCTTTTCCTACCCCCAAAACTCGCATTATCTCCCCCTCTGAGTTTGGCCACCTCTTTGTTTCGGTTAAGCACTGTTAAGTACCCAACATTTGGTCTCCTTGGTAACTTATGGGGAAAAAATTCTTTAGAGAGAAAAAAAAGACAAACCTAACCCCCCACACCATCATCTGGAAAGCATACACAGAGGTAGGGTGTTTGGGTTTCTGCAGACCACAGTCTGGTCCAAAAATCTATGGGATATATTGCTTTATCTACCCCTCCGGCTCTGTTCTCTGAATTCAATTTCCCTATGCCAAGCACACTGAATCAACTGGAGATGCCACAGAGCCTTGTCCAGAGCTTTGTTGGGAGGTTGTTTGCCTACTTCTTGAACTTTGAGAAAGTTTTGTGGCAACATGGAATAACCGTAGATTCAGTTTTTCCCCAACAGTAATTTGGGAATGCTCTCTGTGGGCTTGTGCATTCAAAAGCAAACGGTGTTAGAAATCCCAGTTTAGGCAACTCAATTTTACCAGCATCAGCAACTGGAGGGCAGCCAGCCAGTCAGGCCTACAGTTTTTTTAAAAGTAATGAAGTGCACCTGATTTTTGCTCCTTGGATGGCAACCACTGACTGGCAACTAGTCCCATATACCAGGTAATTCCTGCTTGATGCTACTTAGCGCACTATTGAAACCACACCTTGAGCAGGCAGCACTGAGAGGGTGAAGCAGAGAAAGGCAAGAGAAAACTTGAGATTTGTAAGCACTTAGAAAAGGGCCACCTCCCTTTTTTTTCCCCCCTGCTTTGCTCCTGGCAGTCTTGGAAGGCCCATTTTTACTCTCATGACTTGCTCTGAAGAGTGTTTGAAAGTGCTGCAATTCTCTTTCAGAACAGTTTTTTTCCTAAGTGTCTCAAGTGCCCCAGAAAGGTCCTGTCACAGTGGAGGACTAGTCATGATAACTGCTCATCTCTGCGGCTGGGAAGCAGAATGCAAACAGCTCAGGCAGTGAGGACTAACCAATCCACCTTTCCTGTCTGCATTTTCCTTCTAACTCTGTTCTGGGGGATCCTCCCACTGCCATGTGGATCCTTCTGCCCTGGAGGGACAAGTTGTGTCAGTATGACCACCACCAGGCCTTCTGCCCAGGGCCTGTACAGGTGCAGAGCCAGGGCTCTGGGGCAAGCAGTCACCCCTCCAGGAGCAGTTCTACAACAGTCCTGTAAGGAACACACATTCAAAGAGTGCAGGTATGGAGGAGAGAAGCATTTGAGGGATAAATCCCACAAAGGATAATGTTGGTGACTGCAGAAAAATAAACAAACCACCAAGAGAATGAATGTAAAGGACAAAGGCAGTGACCAAAATCCAAGACACTGGTTTCTGGTTTTGAAAGGTTGGTGATACTTTGCCTTTTGGAACAGTCTTTGACAATTGGGAGAGAGTTTATCTCATTTTAACCAGGACTAACCATATTCACAAGTAGTTGTCACATGTCACCTAGTCTGTCTGTCTCCCTGCCTTTTCAATTTGTCAGTCTTCTCTTTTTCCCCTGCATGTCCCAGAGATTTGAAGTGATCCATTCTTCAAAGCATCCCTGGTAATTTGGGACCACAGTGTTACACTCCTTTTGAGACTGAGACCTTTCAAAGCTGCAGCCTTTCTTCCTGCAGCAGCTCCTGACAGCCCTCCATAACATACAGCCTTAAGAGGGGAAAACAGATCTGAGGAGATACTTTTACTAGGAGGAAAGACATTAGAGATGGCACTAAAATCAACAGAAAAGAGATTATTTCAAGCAAAGAAGGTAGCTTAGCCCTTTTTATGAAGTGCAGGACTAAACTGTCACTAATTTCAGTTTGCAAACTGTACTGGAGATCTCTTAATGCACTTGTTGGTAAAATGTATCTGCATACACAGATCAGTAAATATTAATTAATTAAACATGCATATGTCATATGTGTTCTGTTCTGCACCATGTTTGCTATCTTTTTTTTTTTTCCTACAAACACTCCCACCTTTTTAGCAAGACTTCACTGGAGATCTGTGTTGCTACATTGTTTTTGCTGCCAGATAAGGAAAGATAAATCCCCACATGATTGCTGGCTGCATGGCTTTACCGCATTGGCAACTACCTCCCCCTGGTGGCATCAGTTGAGGTGGGGAGACTATAATTTTATACTACAGTAGTCACTTAAAGTGAAAATGAATGTTAACATCTCTCTGGTATGTGTATGCCCTAGTCTGCATGTTTGATCACTGTCCTGGTTTCTTACTGACAAATGTCCTGCTGGAGACATTGCCAAACACACTTAGGAATTAGGGTTAGAATTGATGCTTTTATTAATAAGAAATCTTGCAATTTCTGCTTTGAAAAGAGCTATTTTCTTGAAGGTGAAAAGTACATTTTCTCAAGCACCCAACTCCCATTTTCAAAATACTCCTTTGCAATAGTCCTGAATATAGAGCAACAGGACAAAAACCTGCATTTGTGCAGCTGCAATTTATACCAATAGAGATGCCCCATAACCAAGCAGCATCTGGGGAAAGGGGCAGCTCAGCGAAATTGAAGCTTTCCATGTAGGTAATGAGAGGCGTCAAAGGGTGTTTACATGGAGGAGGGCATTTTTTTTTTTTCCAAACTTACCTTTATTGTCTGTGCCACTTTCAGGCTCAGCCTGACGCTGCAAATATTTAGGTATGTGCATAAGTCAAGGCACAAGTGTTACATATCTTTCAAATATTAATCCCAATCCAAATATTAAAATTATTCCAATACATTCAACGACTGCATCATCTCGTTCTTAACTGCAGGTCCCTACTTTAGGTTTAAATCTATTTGGAGACTGCCAGACACCCTACCCCAGCAAGCACTGGGTCTCAGGAAAAAGCTGTATGCACACAGAAAGACAGGTACAAATGGAGCTTGACCAGAACAGTGCTGTTGGGCCCAAAGATTTATGAGAGGTAGAATACAGATATTGCTTGCCTCTATCTATGCAAGAGAATGGCCTTGAAGTGCTTCTACAACCTCCTCTTTCTTGCATCCATGGAGCAGCACAGTGTACAAATGGATTTAGAAGGGATGACTCTGCAGAGAGACCTGCAAAGCTGGGTGAAATTTCCAGTTGTCCTGCAGGGGACCGTATTGCTCTCTGTTTCCGTATCATGGGGAATACTACCACTGACCTTCTCGGGAAGGTACTGATGGAGGAAGCTCCCAGAACCAGCTCCCGTGCCTGTCGTGTCCATCCTTGCAACAGAACAGGCAAGGCTTGAGCAGCTCTGGCAGCACCTTTCAATCCATGTTGATTGTAATTATTGTAAATCCAAATTGCACGCCATAAGGTGCGCGTCGTGTCTCCAGCAATTCCATATTCCTTTAAAAAAAAAAAAAACCTGGACTGCGGGAGAACAAAAGGGCTACAGCAGCAACACCACCGACACCACCTCGTCATGCATGAATTGCGATGGGTGAAAACAAGTTAGAAGTTTATTGAGGGCTGAAGTTCCTCATGTAAAGACGGCAGGGAGGCAAATCCCAAGACTGTAGTGAGGCGCTGCACCGAGAGCCCGAACGCTGATCACAAATGGACGAGGCAATTTGGCGCGGCCCCTGCCGGGCAGCCGCCCCAGGGAGTGCGGTCACGTGACCACGCTCACGTGACAGCGCCCTCAGTCCCGCGCTTGACGGCGCGGTGGGGGAGGGCGGTGCTAGAGGGGGTGCGGCCATGAAATGACCCCTCCCACCGCCCCTCCGGCCCCCGCCTGCCCCGCCGTGCCGCGCACGCGCGCGGAGCCGGACGGGCCGATTAACGCACCTAAAATGGCGGCCGCAATGGATGTGGACACCCCCAGCGGAACCAACAGCGGCGCCGGCAAGAAGCGCTTCGAAGTGAAGAAAGTGAGACCCTGCCGTCACGCTCCTGCGGCTGCTTCCGGAGGGACGAGGGGGCTGAGGCCGGCGAGCGGGACGTAGAAGGGGGCAACTTCCCGCTCCTCTCACGGAGCTGGGCGCCCGGTTCCGCACCGGAGCGATGGGAAGGGCGAGGCGAGGCCTGTGGGGTATCCTGGCGTGCCTCCTAGCCAATGGCTGGGTCGGGCTGTTGCACGTGCAAGGGGAGCTGGCCAATCGGCGGGCGCGGCTGGCGGGGACGGGAGCAGGAGCAGGGGCGCCCAGGGGGCCGTGCTGGCCGGGGATGCCCTGGTCGGGCCTCCGCTGGTCGCTTCCCTCGGACGCTGACGCCCCAACAGGCCTCGGCTACTCCGTACCTAGAGTTTCCGGGCAGCTCGGGCCGACGAGCAGCGCTGGAGTGCTTCCGCCGCCCCATCATCCCTGCCCTCTGTGGCTCAGCCGCCTGGGCTGCCCCATGTGCTGCGCAAAATGCTTTCTACAAATGTCTGTGGCTGACTTTTTTTTCTCCTTATTTAAATCGAGCATAACAACGTGTTAGTAAGCAAATGTTATTATGCCACCCTGGCTTTGCCTGCTTGGTCAGAGCAGCCGTAATATCGCTCTCCTATCCAGTGCCACCAGTTTGTCGGCTGGCTCACGGTGATGGTTTGAGGCTCTTCAGGAGGATGTAGAGAAGCAGGGACAAATGTGGGCTTGTACTAAGGTATAATTTGAGGAAAAGTGACCCCTGGACTGAATACCAGTAAACATTTCCAGTGATTCCTCCTTGTAGATGAGTTGTTTGAAATGCAGTTGTCATCAGTGATGTTGCAAACCCCTGGATCTGTGCAGAAGGAAGAGTTTGGGTGGCATAATTGCCAGTCCTTTGGAAATAGGAACAGATAATGAGAGTGGTAGGAAGTGGCATCATTTATGTGTCAGTGGCATTCCTCCTCCCTAGCAAGGTACCAAGACTTTTGTTGCATGTGTTGCTCAGTACAGGTGTGTGGGCCATCAGAGTAGACCATAATGGGACAAGAGATTAAGTACTGGATTATATGGGAGAGATAAGGGTGCTGAGAACTTTTACCTTAGCTGCCTTGAAGTGTGGATGAAGTCCATGAGAGATGAGTACCTCAGCCAGAAGGCCAGCTAGACTTGAAGTTGGAAGATTGGGAAAAAAAATGAGATCACTACTGGTGCATGTCCTAGAAGATCTAGTAGTATTGTGAATACTTTTTTATATTGGTACTAATGAAAAATTGAAGAGCTTATCAAAGTCCAATACTGCCTATCAATACTTGGAAGTTGGCTTTCCTCCTTTAGTGTCCCAAACTGAGGGAAAGCAATGAAAACATTGAGATGGAAATGGAGCACAGTAGAGAAGATTTACTATAGTACAGTCAATGCAAATATATACTGAAAAAAATGTAAGGGGGGAAAAAATCTATACTGCTTAAGTAGTAAATGAAAATTATCCTCATTACCAGTACAATATTTTGGATTGCTTTGGATGTTGAAGGCAGGCCCATTTATTTAATAAGTTTACAAAAGACCTGATGGGTTTTTTCTGGAGGAATAAAACGGTACCATGTTTTTCTGCATAGCTTGCCCTAAAGTCCTCAAACCCTTCCCCTGAAGTAGCATGGGACAGTGCTATTATTTTTTAATGTGTATAAAGTAAGTCTTTGAAAGGTTAATTTGGTAGTACTTTGAAATTTTTATATCCAGCCTTGCTGATAGGTTGTTGCTTATTAACCTTTTGTAGGGAAGATTATTCAGGATTCAGTGGAGAGTAGCATTAGAGGTTTAGTTCTTGACCCCAACTACTCTGAAGGGTAATTACTAGAAGAACTGCTGCAAATAACAAGAATTCCTCTTAACAAAAATGGCATCTGAATTGTTTTTTCTCCAAGCGACTGTCCTTTCCTTCAGAATTGAGGATTTGGCATGAGCTGCATCCTTGCCATTTGATCTTGAATAGAAATCCAAATGTTTGCACTTGTTTCACAAGAAAAAAGAAGCGGGGCAGGGGAGACGGTTTGGGACTGTGGGAGTTACCTTGTTGTTGAAATGGGCAGGAGACATTGTGTCTGGGAGGTTTGTGAGAGGAATGTACCACTGCTTCCTAGTAACCTGAACTCATGATGAAGAATTAGTCTGGACTTCTAAGATTTGGTTTTTCTTAAATATCCCAGCTTTTCTACTTAAAAAATACATGGGATCTTGAAGAATAGGGGTGATTTCTGTCCACTGTAAATTGAATCAAAACTGTGTTTTTCTTTTTCTCCCCTCCAGTGGAATGCTGTAGCTCTATGGGCATGGGACATTGTGGTTGATAACTGTGCCATTTGCAGAAACCACATTATGGATCTATGTAAGTAAATGGGGGAACACAGTTTGGACTTGTGTGTGATAAACAGCTGAAATTACCCGAGCTGAGGATATAATTCAGCAAAGCTTTCAGTTAGTAACTAACTCTTCTGCTAATCTCTATTTTATGTAATGCTGAAGTCTCATAATCTGTTTTTGTGACGTTTGTCACCATACTGCTTCTCCCTCACCCTTTTCTTGTAAAGGGTAGGATCACTTGATGCCAGATCAACAGACATGATACTGCTGAGTGTATTTTGAACAACAAAGAAGAAAAGGAGTAATAATAAAGAGGAACTGAAATTATTCAGGGTTGACAGGTATTGCTTACAAAGAGAGGTATTATATTCCAGAGTTGGGGAGGTTGCTATGAGTGTCAACTTCTCAATGATACTCATTAAGATGAAGTCATGTAACACTCTCTGTGTCTGTGGCAAGGAAAGGCATGGACCAGCAAATTAATTTGACTTCTCGTTCTGTAAAACCTACCTTGCCTAACCAACTTAGTACTTACTCACTTGCAAAGGTGAATAATCAAATGCCAAAATAAAAAGACATTCATTGCTGGTATTGTGATGTTGTTGTTGTTGTTTTGCTGTATAGTCATGAAATAGGTCTGTAGGCATGATGTCACTGTTTTCAGTCCCTTAGAGTATTGGTAATGAGTACAAACCCATTTTTTTTCTCCTCAAAAATAACAAAGTACTGTTGGCACCATAACTGTTAATGTTGTTTCAATCATGAGGGACAGAAGACCTTTTAACATACCCCAGGTAGATATTTGCCTATATTCCTAGAATGTGAGGCTGGTGGAACCCCTCAAAACAAGCCTAGTGCCTGGGCATGGCCTGTCGTGTTCCCATTGGAATAGTTTTGTTGCACTTTGGTTGTATGTGGTTGCCCTTGGAACCATTACTATTGGCAACCTCCTGTCAGTATGACTGTATGGAAATAAAACACTTTAGAAAAATGAGACTTGATGTTTATAGGAACAGCTACTGAGGGATGCACCTGATTTTACTTCATGTTTAAATAATAATTACAAAATTACTTTCAGAAGCTTTATTTAGGGTTTTTTTTGTTGTTTTGTTTTGTTTTTGTTTTTTTTTTTTAATAAAGAGAAAACACACTGTAACACACTGGTCTGAAAATGGGTTAAGCCAGGTTCACTTCTCTTCTTGGGGACAGATATGTTTGTATTTTGAGCTACTTCCTATCCATGCTTCAGTTTATTCTTGGTTATTAGACAGGGATTATGAAATAAGTTGAGGTCCTTTAATGTAAAAATTGCCTTTTTTAGTGTCTCTAACCTGTACCATCTTGGAAAGAGGTTTCAAAAGAAGGTGGACACTGGACTAGTGCTTAGTCTGTCACGTTTATAATATATTAGAGAGGAAAGCATTTTGCTGACAGGCAACTGGAATTTCAAAAATTTATTAGAACATAAGTTACATTTATAGAATTTACAAATGTATAGAATAAATGTATAAAATCCTGTAATTCAAGATAATTACTCATGGTAAGAGGGATGTATTTTAGGATAGGAGATGCCGGTGTGTTTCATTCTATCAATCTGCCTCAAAATTAATTGTACCTTCCATAACCAAATATGGTCTCATATATTTGCTTTTTTTTTAATAAATAGCAAATAGGACATATGGAATGAAGAAGAGGTGTGGAGGAGCTGGAAGGAGAATGGACAAATGCCGTTTTTCAGTAGTAAATTTTGTTTATCAGTTCTTAAAACATTTAAAAAGTCCTAGCAATATGTGGGTGGGGTTGAGAGTATATAGGTAGATTAGAAAAAACAGTAAAGGAAAAAGGCATTGGTAATTTTTTTTCTTTTTTGAGTTGCTCAAGCATAACATGTTATTATATTGTATGAGCAACGTTATGAGTAGCCTGGACTGCAAATGATGGACTAAAAGTGACAGCATACTGAGTAGAAAGGATATCTAAATTGGTGTTCTGAGATCAGTGTTGGCTCTGGATTTGCTTACTTCCTTGGTACAGATCATTAATGTTGTTAAAAAACTCATTAATTAGATTTTCAAACATAAGATGTGAAGTGATGGCAAATTGAGAAAAAAATTAATAGAATGTGCAGGGAAGAACAACACAAGATTCTATTTGATAAAATATGGGACACAAATGTCTCCCACTCCTAGCAACGAAGAGAAACCCAGAATGGAAAAACACTAAAAGAGTGATAAGTAATGCCAGTCATGGTAATGAAAGTTTATTAATGTTGTGAAGTCAGGCATCAATATTAAGGTGTCATGCAGTTCTCCCCATGCATGTGCCTTATGGCTTGGTAATAATGTGATTCAAAGGATCCCCCTTGTCCTCAGTTTGGTTTGTATTCAGTGTACAGAAGGATTGAGTAGATTTTCAGTATTTTGATTTCATTCTTCTCTGGAAAGACCTAGGTTCTGTTTAGATTTTACTTTAGTCTTACTTCGAAGGCTTGCTCTCTGGTGCTGTCACTGCAACGTGGTAAGTTGGGGAGTGTTAACAGTGTGTTTTGTATATTGGATTATCTTCTGGTCTAAAATATGTAATGCCTTATTGTAGTAAAATGACCAGTATAGCTTTGAACTGTGTAACATGTGCCATCAAAATACTGTCCCCTTGCTTTGATGGTAACATGCCAAGTACCATGAATCCAGCTTGAGAAAGATAGATAAATGTTGCATAGAATCCAGAAAAGAATCTCAGGATGTTTATTAGATGGACTTCGTTTGGATTTATTTCTTGTTGTGTAAATATACAGGTGATTTCTGCAATAGAAAATGCATAGGAAGTGGCTGATTCTTACAAAGTCAAGATTCAGAAGCTGCCACATAAGATGCATTTCTGCAACTCTCTTGAGTTGAAATGCTTCCGTTGCATCTTTCACAATTATTTACAGTTATTTCAGGTATTAGCTGTATCTTTCCGTCCTCACCTACAGATACTCTGTCAAAAGCAAGGCAACAGAAGAATCATTCAGTATTCCTCCAGTACCTCCTAGTATCTAACTTTCACGGCTTCTTTTGGGTCAGCAGATGGTAGATAGCTTCTCTTTCTTTCAAGAGCCAGGATCATCAGCTTTCATTTTTCATTCTAGGATGGAGATTGTCCATGTGTTTTATTTCTTATTTGTTTTTTATTTGTTGATATATTCTCCTTTTCTGAAATGAAGCAAGTAGGAGACCAGAAAGTGCTTCAGCTTTTGGGTGGCCCTTTTTTGGCAGCCAAAGGTAGCAGTGCTAGCAGTAGTCTCCAGCATGTTTGATGAGGGAGCAAAACCTGGGTGTCTTATTGGAAGGGCTTTCCACCACCACCACCAGAGAACTCCTCCTCAACCACTTCCACAAAAGTTCGTCTGTCCTCTTAAACTTCTGGGACCACCATGCTTTAGACTGTCAGTGAAAGTTTAGGTTTGCCAGTGAAAGTTTGAGTAACACTGAAAAGAATGTCAGTGCTGCTTCTTTTCCTTACCTAAACCATCTTTCTTCCCTCTCACTCCCAGGCAAAATACAGAGTCCTTTTAAATCCTGAAAAATTAAAAATTGTGGCCATGCAGCTCTAATGTTAGGGCCTCTTAGAGAGGAATAATTTAAAAAAAGACAAAATTACATAAAAAAGGGACTGATGGACTTCATGTCTAACAGGCCCAATATTTTGTTTGCAGCAGGGAAAGAGAAGAAACAAAATAAGTATATTGTGTGCTGGAGTATTTTCCTTGCTTTCAGCAGAGGCTTTCAGAGTTAAATTTTGCTTACTTTTTGCCTTTCCGCCCTTCAGATGAATTTCCTCATCTTTTCCTACAACTCATCTTCTCACCATTTTCTATTACTGTACAAACTCTGGCCAGATATTTAAAAGTTAATGTACTATGCCCCATGACCTTGAGTCTATACTGCAGTAAGATTGTTGCAATGATCTCAAGTGTAGAATTTTATACAAATATCCAAAGTAATTGAAGTTCTTCAAGGGTCTTGAGCATCTTCCATATTCTTAATCAGATTTAGTTTTATTGCTGTATGTATTGAGAGATTCAGGAATTAAGACATCAGACCTTTCAGAAGTACTGGATTTTGTTTTCTTATATAGACAGGCAAGGGACTGAGCTTTGGACTTCCTGCTGTGGTATATCATATCTTTGATGCAAACCATATGATAAATACAGATTCACTCAAATCTTGCCGAACAGCTGTTGCTGCTGAGTTTCTTTAGACATCAGCCTTGTTTTGAGTAGTTCCTCATGACCAAGGTTAATTGACATCTCTTTCATCTCAGAAAAAATGGGCCTTTCTTTTATTTTGTGCACCTCTGCACCTGAAAAGTGTGAAAAATGGAGAAAGGGATGAATGGGGCAGAACAAATAGAGATTACATTTTTCAGCCAAACCTGTGGGATTTGAAAGTTTTTGAATCTTTAATTGGTGACTCTAATTCCTTTTCCTCTAAGCATGTTCAAGCACACAAAAAGTGAACAGAGAATTGGAGCTCATTCAGACATCTTCTTTGCCAGGAAAAAAAAAATCTGCAAAACAAGAAAGCAGCAAGCCCATGTATTGAGTTCTAAGCTGATCATCTATCAGCAGGTCTTTTAAAATCCTTTGGGCTTGACTCTTAAAGAAGGCATCCTTCAGCAGGAAGTAAAATGTTAGTGTTATAGGTTTGTGCTGCTGATGGTGAAGGAGTTGAAAATATCTTTTTTTTTTTCTGAAGTTTCTTCTTGAGCTGGAGCAGAAGTGAATTGTTCAGGTCTTAGGATGGAGAACTGGCTTGTACGATTTATTTTCTCAGTGTTGTTCTTCTTTCCTCACTCTTTTTCATCTCCTTCATCCGTGCCGTCTGACACAAAAGCCCAAAACATAACCCAAACTCATAAATAGTTAGAGTTGGGGATCCTCCTGGGTACTCAGCTCCAAGGTATAAAATGTCCAAACCATACTGTATTTCTATTATGGATTTTTGGGATGTACTTACCTACCACAAGACTATAAATAAAGACAGGCAAACTCCAGCATTACATGAGCAAATTAATTTGCAAATAAAGTACATGATATCTGACAGGAACATATAAGAATTTGTATTGAGAGAAACCTGGGTAAGAAGTTTAAGTACAGTAATTAAACTCACATTTATTTCCTGTCAACTCATCATCAAAAGACATCACTGTGAACACAAGAGGAAAAAATGAAAATATTCATCCTTGAAATTTGGGAAGCAGACACATGTTGCCATCAGATGAGCTATGTACTCTTGCCCTCTGGAACTTTGGAATACTGAAATAGTAGAGGAAGGAGGAAATCAGGATGAAGTATGTTTTGATATGGTACTTTTGGAAAAACAGTACACATTAAACCATAGCTCTTGATACTTTCTGGTGTGTTAAATACCACAAAAGAGCTCCTCCTCCCCTGCCTACATTTGCTATTATGAAGGAATCTACCAGTTAGTGTTGCATGTACATCTTCAACTCCTGTGTATACTTGTTCAATCTTTGTTTTCACAGGCATAGAATGTCAAGCCAACCAAGCATCGGCTACCTCTGAGGAGTGCACAGTTGCATGGGGCGTCTGCAATGTAAGGAAAACTTTTATTGTGTGGGGTTATGCTCTCCTCCTTTTCTGAAGATGTGGGACTGAATGAGTTCTGTAGCATGCTTCACATAATCATAGACATAGGATTTTTAAAGTCCTTATGTTTACTAGAACGTAGAAAGGAGAGAGAGGAGAAAATGAAAGATGGAGAGATGTAATGAGACACAGAAGCAAAGGGAGGAAGATAAGCCTTAATTATTTTTTTAAAGGAATAATAGATCTTTCATTCTGAGCATGATTTTCCTGATCATGGTTTGCCTAGGAGTTATACCTTTTCCTTTCCCCCAGTAATAGGATCACTTGGATGTCAGCCTGGTTGATTTGTCCATGTACAGGCTAATTCAACGAGTCGGTCTAGGGTAACCAGGTGATTTGCTTCCAGTTTTGGGGGAAGATCAAATCAATTGGTCCCACTAGCATGTGAACTCCAAACTTGAATACCTTGCTAGCCTGGGCCTGAGTTGGAAAATAAGCTATTTCACAGTAGAATAACTTCTTGGTCCTCAGTCCCTTCTTTACTGTGCTATGGGATTGAGTTACAATGTGATAATGCTGAAACAGGACTATAAATGTTGCAATTCTGTTTGCAGAGGACAACAGCAAAATTTTTAATCATGTCAGGATATTCTAGTGTCAAAATCACGTTGTTGTGTCTGAGAGTCACCACAAGTGGAACCTTGGTTTTAAGTAGCTGAATGGGGTAAGAGAAAGGATGCCCTTATTAAACACATAAATGAGATTTGTTTTTTTTCTTTCTAATTTTGCAAATTCCTTTTTATTCAGGGTCTGGTATCTCCTGAAAACTGACAGAAAGTTTCCTTCAGCATGTATAGATTCATCATCCCTGCTACTCACTCTGAAATCCTCTCTTTTCTTTCTGATTGTGCTTCTTATCAGCATCTGCTCTGTCAATTTTAGCAGCTGCTAAGCTCTTCACTCCCTCCTTCATGAGAAGTCAGTCAGTTGCCACTGCATGCACTGTGGAACAGGCTCCCTGCTGCTGTTTCATGTTTCCTCCTCTCTGAAAATATGGATCAATTCCTTGGTGTTTATCAGCTAATTGACTGATCAGCTGTCCCCACTTTTGCCTGCAAACTCTTGCTACCCTCTTCTTACGGTGACACTTTCAGTGGTAGTTTTCACATTGAGATGCATTCATACATTCTGAAATTATGTGATCTGAACTTTGTCTTCCAGCATGCTTTCCATTTCCACTGCATCTCTCGCTGGCTCAAAACTCGCCAAGTATGTCCACTGGACAACAGGGAATGGGAGTTCCAAAAGTACGTATCCTGCACAGATTTCAAGATGAAAAGTCCACTTGTCCTGTAAATATAAATTATCAATACCAGATTGGTGTGTCTGAGGGCATAGTTGCTGTTCAGAGAGCTTCTTTCCTTAGTCAGCTCATTCTAAGTGAGCTCTGAAGGAAGTTCGAAGTGGGGTATGTGGGAGCTGTTAAAAAGTAGTGATTTCTACTGACATTCTCTCTAAAGAATGGAGAGCAGGACAGAAATGGAATTAGTTAGAAGTGGAGTCTCAGGTGAGTACTGTGCTGCTGCATGAGCAATTTGGGTTTAGAGGATGACCTGAATTCCGCTGCTTGGGTTCCAAATTGTTTCTGCTGAGGTGTCAGGCATCTTATTGGGTCCCCCTGTTATCTGGATGATTTATTTTATAACTCTGACAGCCTCAGAGATTAATACAGCTGATTCCTTGCATTTGGAAATCAAGTGTCCATGTAGCCATTCCTGCAGCTTTGTCCCATTTATTTATAATTACTGTATTGTTTGTTTTATTTAATGTTTTTTAAAAGTCTCATGTTAAGAATAGGAGATTCAAGAATGGGTTTTTGAGGGAGAATCATGTTTTGAGAGGTAATTGTCCGTTGAGAATAGTTAGGGAGTTTGCCTATCACTTGCTTCATTCTGCACCATTGATCTAGTAATCTTTTCTTAACTGTGAATTGTTCCTCTCCCCATTCACTTGAAAAAAAATAGTTCTAGTCAGAGTCCAGACTGAAACAAAGCAAAACAGGTATTATAACTTGAGGACTGTGTTTGGGCTCTGGTACACAGTCAGTTGTGCAAATCATCATTGACATGACAACTGAATTACCATAGTTTTGATATTAAGATGTTTTCCTGAACACAAAATGAAAACTGAATCCGTGTTGCCTGGCTAATCACTTCATATTGCATGGGTAGCATGATGAGAAACAGAGACATGAATTAATATCTTTTGATGTGTGCTCAGTGTTATTTCTGGGGCTGTGACAAGCTTTGGCCTTGTTTCATGCCGGCTATATTTGAAGTGGGATTCAGGGCAAAAGATAACTAGTACTGAGATCTCTTGCACATGTGTTGTGGATTGCTCAGGCTCTCTTCTAACTGGTGTCTGGGTAGACTTTTAGGGAAAGTGAAATGTGGAGAACTTACTAAGATTTCCTTAACAGCATTTCACCTTCATCCTATTTACATGTTAATTATGCTGTGGTAGAATGAAAATAAATCCACCCAAATCAGCACTCCTATGAGTTGTAATTTTAAAAAAAGTATAACATATTATCTATTTACAGGTATGGACACTAGAGAGATGGTCACACGCTTCTTGTTATGTCATCAAACTCAGTTGTTCTTGTCACTATAGATTTGTTTTAGTGACTTGGAAAGTCAATAATATATATGATTCTTCTTTCATGTTAATTTCTATTGTATACCATTGAATAAAGTCTTGCTGGAGCTTCCTGTCAAAGTTTTTTGTTTTGTCTTCAGGAGCAGGCAGTCGGAGCATGAGGGAGGAGAATTATCTGCAGACCAGGGACTTAAGCTAAGCTTAACTCTTTAGCTGGGCAATGCTCCTTTTTTGCTGGGCCAGGCTTTTGACAGTGAGTTTCATCCTAATCCCACACAACTGAGAACCACACTTTTGGCTCACTGAGGTCGGTATTAAACTCTATTGTGTAGTGTAGTGGGTGCAGGACTTGGCCTGGATAAGAGTAGTTTATGCAAATAGTTTTTTGTGTAGACATGCTTTATTACAGCAGAGTTGAAATGATGATCTATACAATTAGGGGTTGTGTCATCATTAGAAACTATCCTCCCACTTCTGCTCTTGAGTTTGACTAGACCACTTCCCCTGCAGAGGAAATTTTCACTAACTTCCCAGTTCCAACTGTTCAGTTTTGGGGAACAGAAATGGGATGTCACTTTTTGTCAGTGTTCATAAAGCAACTGTAAACAACATAAAGCAATATAAAGCAATAGTGTTCATGAACACTATTTCATGTGTTGAGTGAAAGTAAACTCAGGAAATTCATATGCTAGATTGGCTAGAAAGCTAAAAGTAAGCAGTATATAAGCAACCCAATTCTTGGTTGGCTTTCTAGTGGTATTTTTCCCAGTTCAAGTCCACCTGGCCAAAAATCATTCCTTTGAAAACTTCAAGATGTTCTGTTTGGTGTCTCCTCTGCCAAATGGCCTGGTATCCTGCTCACTGCATCAAATTTTGCCCTCTGTCAACAGCCTCAGCAGATGCTGGGAACTGAAACAGCATCCAAGAAATTCTTCCTGCTAAAAAAGGCTGTCTCTTTATATCAGCAGTGGTAGTTTTCTGTCCTTGGCTATTCATGATGCCATCTTTGGATGTCATTTTTTTGCTAGTTACTGAGGATGGGAAATTTGATAGCTGATCTTAAACATTAGTGTACTGTAGTGATAGCAGATAAAGACTGAACCAAAACTTGCAGGTTCTTCAGTAATTGCTGGGGTTTTCTCTAATCTGCAGCAAGCAAATGTCAGGATTATTTTATCAGTTGGTGTCATTGCTCTGAAATGATATGGCTTGCTGTTTTCCACCCTTAAGAGGAAAACAGGAACAAGTAGGACTAGAAGAGTTTATAGCTAGACAGTTTATTTACCATATTTCTTGGTAGAAAGCTCATCCTGAGTTTGCCAGGTACTTTTGGTGATGGAGGCAGGAAGAGAACAGAAGAGGAGGGGGAAGATGATCTCAACAGTGGTCAAAGTACTCATCCAGGCAACAGGGTATCCAGGTTCAATGCCATACCCTGAAATTTGAACTCTATTTAATGTCCTGTCGAGATGAGTGAAACGTCAGATGTTCCTGTTTTTGACTGTCCATTTTGTTTGCAGTGTTTGGATTTTCAGGACCTGGTACCCAGATGCTCACCAATTTATATCCTCGAGAACTTTATTTTGGGTCCAGCTACATCGTTCTGATTCATGCCCCTTTTGTCTGTGCATATTGCCCTGACCATATTTCTTTTAACTGGGGACAGACACATTTTCCTGTCCTCTGTGGCTTCATGTGCATTTGCTCGAGGCTGTGCCTGCAGAAAGACAAGGGGGTTTGGTATTTTTTTATTGACTTTTTTTTTTTTAATGTACACTCCAAATGACTTGCTACAAGCACTCTCTGCTAAACACCCTTTGAAACTCTGCTCTGCTGCTGTACGTAAAACTCTGTTAAATTTGATTTCAGATTGCTTTTGTAGTGTCTGTCCCAAACCCGGTTTTCCCAAATGGAAAAATACAGAGTGTAAAGAACCAATTACTTACATGCCCAGTAAAGAAAATCCTTTTTCTGCTGCTGCCCATTGCAATGGCCTTGCTGCCACTTCCCCTGCTGCAAAGGTGATGGGCCATGTCTGCTGCAGCGTTGTTTTCTGTAGTGCATTAAGGGTTGTGTTTGGAGAGACAAGGAAAAGCTTCAGCAAGTGAGCTCAGAGAGAAGCTGTGTGGCACAGGGAGCCACATAGTGGGTGAAGGTACAAGAGATCTCCTTTATCCAAGGGCACAAAGTGCCCCATTTCCCCAGGGAATGCTTGCTTGCTCGGGCTGGTATTGCTCTGTCCTAACTTTTACTGTTCAGGCTCTCCACCTCTGCTAGATGTAGGAGAAAGCCTATTTATTCCCACTGCCTTTTTACCTGAAGCAACAATAATTTTTGACTACAGCTTCCCCTTTTTGCAAAATCCAGAGAGCTTCTTGGGGAGGAAGGAGGAATACATTTCTAAGTATCCCTTGGGGAAGATAGTTGCACAGGGGAGAAAAGACCATGTCAGTGCCATTTGCCCATCCTATAAATGGAGAATGCATTTGAACTGTGGATTTGAAAATAAAATTGGGAGAGAATGACAGTTAAAACTGCAGAGAACAGTGTATCCTGCAGCTGCCTGGCTTAGAGAAAAACAAATCACTGATAGACCTGTTGTGGAGCAGAAGGTAATTTTGACATTTCTGATTCTACAAGTCTGCCAGCTGAAGCAGGCTGCATCGCTGAGCAAGCCATGGCAGTGAACAGCCAAAATGACCAGACAGTGATTTCCTTTTCTGCCTTTTGCAAAGGAGACAATGAACTTCAGGTGCTGTGTGGCATTGGCTGTGCCTTGTGTGCCAAATCCCTCAGTGGTCTTGCATTAAAATGCCAGGATCAGGACAATGTTACACCATGATGACACAGCACATTGGGCTGCTTGGAAGTAGGAGAGAACGGATAGGAATTTTTCTGTCAAAATCACTACAGACTGTACATTAAAAAAGGGCTAGGCTGCCAGGAGTCTGCTGGTTAAAAAATGTCTTATGTCTGAGACAAATGGCTGAAGCCTCAACCAGTTTGCCAGGTTTGTAGCGACACACTATGGAGTGAACTTCATCATCATGTCTTCCTGCCGCAGTCAGGGAGGGAGTATCTGTGGAGATGCAGCTGTTTAGGCTGGAGTGAGGAAGTTTTGTAATTGCCTTGTGTGGTCCTGTGCAAATACCCCTTGCAGGGGAGCTCCAGGAGCTGTTCCCACTTCTCTGTGGTCAGGTGTGATGGTGAAACCCCAACCACACATAAGAAAATACACCTTTGAGTGTGGAGTTGTATGTGTGCAAGTAAGAAAGGGGCCCACAGCTGTCACCCCTCTCCCACTATCTCCTAATAAAGAAGCTAATGGCATCCCCAAGTGGTCTTGGGTCATCAGCAGAGCTGATGTGAAGATGAGCTAAGCAGCACTGGTGCTGTGTGAGCTGCAGCAAAGCCTGTGCAAGCAGAAAGCTGAGCTTCCAGGAGGGGAGCACCCGCTTGGGAAGATCTGCACTACTTCTGAAAAACTGCCTCCTCCAAAGGCATCAAGGGCAGAGAATGGCAGTAACACCACTTCCCTGACTGACTGCCCTGAGTTTCATTCCTTGAGCTGAAAAGCAGCAGCCTGGAATGGGGGAGAAGATAACTCAGAGATGGGCAGAAGCAGAGACCAAGACTAAGTCTCTGTGTTTGCTCCCATTGTCAGGCACGCAAGAAGATGTTCTGGAGCATGGGGCCTACTCTTGGTGAAGAACACAAACCCTTCCTTTTGTCAGTGTGGGGGTGATCCCACATTGTATTTGGGCAGCAGGAATGTGGTGCTGTCATGGGACAGCAGAAAGGCACTTTTAAGGTGGAGAGCTGATGTCTGTGAAGCGTTGCTTGGCCAACACGCTGCCAGCCCTTTCCTGGACCACCATGAACTCCCATCCTTCAGCCCTATGGCAGCTGCTTTGCCATCCAACAAAGGGATGAACCCCTTGGCACTGTAAGAGGAGGCACTGGCACCCCAGATTGCTCACCCCAGCCTGGGTGACAGCCATCACTACCTGGAGATCCCCAGGCCATGGCTGGAGAAGAGGAGGAAGAGGAGACACTGCTGAGGATATTTTCCTAATGCAGATTCCTCTAGGGCCTGGAGGGGAAGAGGAGGATGGGTATAGAGAAACATCCTTTGTCTCCCTGCTTTGCTCACCACCTTCTCCCCACAAAACATGTGGGAAGAGCAAGCTCTTTCCTGCTTTTGCTTTTCCTCACAAACTCCCTCTCCCAATATCACTGCCAGTGAAGAAACACACCATTCCCTCAACCACAGGCTCCATACATTGCTCAGTTTTCCTCCCCAGTGCAGCAGGCTTTCCAGTAAGCCTTGGGTACCTTGGTGCGTGGACGGTTTCCACATGCCCTTCACCCCACCAACCGCCCTCTCCCCATTCCCCGTTGCTCACTCTATTCTGTTCTCTGCTCTCCTCTTTCATTTCCCCTCTCTCTTATATGGTTGCCTTGGAGATCCAAGGAACCAGTGGTGCCCTTCCTCCACAGCCTGAGGGAGGGAGTTAGTGGGGTGGTTTTGGGCTCACTTGGTCTGACATTGCATTCAATCCCAGAAGTCAAGCAACAAGGTGCTGGAAGTTCTGTTTTGTCTGTCTGCTATTTGACTCCTTCACAACAACAGGACATTGGCCTGTTCTTGCCCTTTTTTAGCACCTTTCCAGCCTCTCTCCATTGAACACAGAAGGGGTAGCTTGCCAGGTCTTTGCATCCTGCCATACTCAGCAATGGTCCTGGTTGTAAAAGAAAAAAAAAAAGAAAAAAAAAAAAAAAAAAGTTTGAAGTTTGATTTGAAAATCCATTGGAAAATTAGCACTAACTGATTTTGGAGAAGCCAAATCTGAATGTGGAGACACACCACTGCCTTGAAGAATTTACCCACTCTACTGCAACAGCCTGGAATTTGCCTGTTTGCTGTCTTTTCTTTACATATGACTGTGACTATAGCTCAGTCACCTGATTTCTTGGTCCTTGCATGACAGGTGAGTCCTGACCTCACTGCTCCAACATATAAACCAGGAACACAGCAGAGCAGTTTTCTCTGGAAACGAATCAGACATACCAGTATGGTAAGTATCAAAACTCAGGATGGGAATGCAAAGTGCCAGGGCTCTGATGGTGCTCTTGAGAACATGTCCTTTTTTTCTAGTTGTGCTGTTCTTACCCTCATGTCCTTTTCATCTTCCTGTGCAGCATCTCAAATGGATGCTTATTTGCTGGGAAGGAGATTAAAGGGAGTTTTGTTCTCTTGAGATGCAGCCTGTCTAAAATCTTTTTCATCCCCCTTCTTCTTCCATGTCCTAGAAGACACCACTTTCAATGCAGATCAAAAAGGGCATTCATCTCTTGTCCACTCACAGAGAGAAGTGGTGTGCTGTTGGAGCAGTCTCTTCATGGCAGTTGTATTGGATGCATTGAAATGATTTATTTTGATACTTTAGACATGAAACATTATGATTTTTTAATGAAAAACATGGGTTTGGATGTTTTGTGTGCTCCTTCCCCTCCCGCCCTTCACCAAATGTCAGTATTGTGGATTTTTGAAGGGTCTGCTTGCCAAAATCGATCCCAGAACTGCGGCCTTTTCTGTAAAACATTAGTTCAGTTTCGCATGGTTTCAGTGTACAAGTCATCATGCTTGTCACAAAACCCTTTTACTCATGTTTGGTTTTGGGGATGAGAGATGGCTCTAGGTGCCAAGGCTCTCATGTCCCGCTTGCTCCATGCAGTGAGTGGCCATCCATCTCCCTGCTTAGCTAAGTGGAGATCAAATATTTAAATACTCATAAATCACTGATCTGTGTAATGTTCAGAGATGAAAGTCTACAAAGAAAGACAACAGCTTTGTGAGGATTGTCCTGAACCTCTGGTTTCTACAGAAACCTTCCAAGACTCCCTAAAGTGAATTGTGTGAGAAGAAACCCTAACTCGTCCTCACAGCAGATATTTTGGGTGTCTCTTGGTGCCACTGTGTGTCTTTCCAGTGGGGTGGTAAGATGGCAAAGAGATGTTGCTCCCAGGTAGGAGACAAAATGAGATACCCCTTGCTTTTTGAGCCATTTTAGGACAGGTATTATTTTATCCCTGTGGAATCTTCTTGAGATGTTTCAGGTAAACATGAATCCCAGTGATTCTATTGGACACAACTTCCAGGAGGGTAAAATTCAGAAAGGAGAAAGGCCCATGCTGGATTTGTTTCAGTGGATTTTTACCTATTTCCCAAACCCTGTTACTGTGCCCCCTGATGTCACCTATGAGCCTCAGCTTCATTTCAGACAATAGTCAGCTGATGATAAATCCAAACCACAGTCTCTTTTTGGTTCAGGTATTACCCACCTTAAAAACCTGAGACCAGCACCCAGAGATGCTCCCTCTGCTCCCATATTACATATGACATCTCTCTCAAAAATTGTTTTTAACGTTTCTGCAACCACTGTGCTCACAGAATCGTTCTGTCCTGGGTTGTGACTGCTTCCACCACCTCACAGGCATGGGTCATCCTGCTTACGGCTGGGGACCTCCAAGGGGCAGGATGGCATCCATGGGAGAGGGACACAACAAATCCTCAAAATCACAAGCAGCTGCAGCATTTGTGCTGCAAATCACTGTTAGAACCTCAGCTGTTACTTGTTTTGTGGCCATTTCCTCACCTATGCTGTAGGTTGCATTGGCAGAATGGAGCTACAGGTGATGACAGAAGCCCTGGATTTGAGGCCACTGTTGATCAACCATATACTGAAGCACTTAAAGCAGCTCCTGGAAGATGAGGCAGCCTCATTTACTTTCTCCTTTCCCACTTTTCTTCTGGTATCAGAATACCAGTTTGGGCTCTTTCCCTTGAGTGCGTTGTCAAGCTCTTTGAGCTGTCTATAACTGTAGAATCTTCATTAGTGTTTAATAATCCCTGGTCATCTCTGAGCAGCAGCCCATGAAGATATCATGCTTCTGACAGGAGGCACCTGTGGCCAGTCCTTTCTATTGTGGCAGCACCTGCTCATCAGAGCTTTGCACATAGAGCAGATGTGCCTGAGGTGAGGATGATGAGCTCAACCCAGCTCCTTTCTGCTGCTCACAAATCACATTAGAGATATCAAAGCCTTGAACTGTCAGCGCTACCTAGATGTAAATACTGTAATTATCCTAAGTAAAATTAACAGTTTATCAGACTTCCTGTGTTGCATCTTTTTATTACCCAGGGGTTTTTTTTAATCACAGATCTGATTTGCCATAGAGCTTATGTGACTCTGGATTATAAATCTCTGGCTTTCAAACACTACCTGACATCATGAGCCGTTACAGCAGCTGATTGACAGCTGCTTAGAGGCTTATTTTGCTGAGGAGAAGGCTTCTCTCCTGACTGCCTTGAAATTTTCTGGTCCCTTTCAAAAAAAGGTTTTCCCATGCAATGAGTGATATTGGATACTTACCAAAGTCCTATGGGATCCAGGCACAGATGCAACCCTACACAAATAAAGCAATGAGCCTATGCCAAGGAGAACATGGAGTAGTGAGTGAGGAGCGGAAAGGGCTCGAGCCTTCCTCATGCACAGCAAAGCAGAAGGCAGCAGTGTCACACAGCGAACACGAGGATGGTCTCTCCAGCCCACCATCCCCACTGGTGACTGCCATCATGGACTGCCTTCACGTTAGGGGAGGCTGCTGAAAGTGGCTGCCAAGGTAGGAGCTTCAAAGAGGCATCTGCACAAAGCTGTGCTAGTATCACAAGTTATTTATAACACAGTCAAATCTTCTTAATGATTGTATCAGATTTATATCTTTGATGACTGCAAAGTTCAAGTCATATGAAATAACCTTTTTTTCACCTTATCGGAACAGCCATTGAGCAAAATTGCTCCACTAACAGGGAAGCACTTCAGAAAGCCCGGTGCTGTGTTTTCCACTGTCCACCTCCCTGCAGCAGAAGACAGAGGAGAGTCAGCACAGGCTTTTCACCATGAGTTACAACTGGCAAAAAAAAGGGGGCTATATTTTGAACACACTAAAAAACGAGCCTTTTTCTACACACACCTTTGCACAGCATTAGGAGACAAGGAATGTTATTGCTTTTGTCCCAGTGGATTCTGGCATAAGAGATTCAGCTTGGAATTTTCCTGCCTGTTCAGTGCCTTTCCACCAGATCTACACTTCCTGAAGATGATTCAGAATATGAAACGTGACAAAACAAAACTTATTTTAATAGCTTGTCTTGGCCAAGGCCAACTAGGAATATAGCTGTGTTTTGTGAGCTGGAACCCAGAGCTATTTACTTCATTCACAGGAACAACAACAAAATAGCAGCCTGTGGTGTTAGCATAGGTAGAGCCGTAACTAAAATATTGCATACAAAATAGAAAAAGACCTGGAATAAGTTCCTTATTATGGATCTAAAATATTTTTTCTTGGACAAAATAGGCTCAGAAATCCCCAACAGCTTGTGAGAGTCTCCTTGAAAAGCGGAGTTTTGTCCAACATCTGACTGAAAACCTCTGACACCCTGAGGATGAAACACTGACACTCCTGCCTCCAAGTGAAAGCTAGGGTCTGAACACTGGCACTACACTGATGAGTGAAAGCTTCAAGGCTGGAGACTTAACAACAGAGCATTTAACCAAAGTGATTTTACATTTTGGACTGAATACAGTTCTGGAACCAGGGCAAGCATTGAATATGTATATCCATTCCCAGCCATTGGAAAAGGAGAGCTGTAGAGTTGAGCAAAAGGTAGAGTAAAGTAAGAGTAGGCTGAATTCCTCATCATGAGACTAACATAATTAGGTTGGGGTTTGCTTCACTTTTCTTTTAAAAGGCTCTATGTAAAATTTTGACAAGTATTTTCACTGTTTATGGATAACTTGTTTCCAGGGACAGGTTTCATTCCCCAGCTGGACCTAAGCAGCTTCCCCCAGCCATAGGGGTACAGAGGGGTTTCAGTCTCTGGAGACAGCACCTCATCTGAAGTACAAAACAGAAGGATATAACATAGAAATAACTATAGTAAAATCTCCTTAACTTTGAAAGAGGAACAGACTGTTTGTCTGGTTGTAACAACATAATGTCCTTCAGTTTTGTTCCAAATTTTCAGTCTATCTTGGACTATCTTTTGCATCTTAAGTAGATCAATCTGTTCCTAAATGCCCCATGAACATACCTGAAAGCAATATGTGCTTGTGCCTGAAGCATGTCTTCTTCTTCTTCAGCCCACTGGAGAAATCTTTTAAAACAGCCCTTCAAAGTGCCTTTCAAGAGAAGGAAGGATTCCCTCTGTGGGATTTCAATTTCCTCTCTCTGTTCTGTACACTTGATCCATCCACCCTGCTTTGCACCTCCCATTTCTTCAGCATCCCTCTGCCAGCTTCTCATACACTTGCAGGCATTGCTGAGGGAGACTGGTGCCACCAGCTCTACTGAGCCAGCAGGTGGCTATGGGAGGCAGTACCAAAGATCTTAAACAGCTCATTCAGGAAAATGGCTTGGGTTTGGAGTGATAGGTCCTCTTACCTCCCTTCCAAACTGCTGTGAGTGAGACGTGGATACATATGCTTCCACCAGTCCATGTATGTCCATGCCAACTTTAGGAGGAGATATAAAACCTGTCAGAGCTGCCCTGGCTTCCTTTTTTCCTTGAATTTCCACCACCGTTTTCCCCCTCACTCGTGCTTTGGGATCAGCTGCAGTATAAGCCACACAGAGGCTTGAAGAAGAAGAAGACAAGGTAATGTGCATCTCCTGGAAAGTATGAGCTTCAAGGTATTTAGTCCATGGGCACATTTGCATGCAGAATGGTGTTCAGAAGGACAGCAGGAAGAGAAATACAGACATGTCCCGGCTCTGCCTTTGTGAAAAGGAGCTGAAAAGCTCTGCCACACCCGCGCTCTCTCAGTCTGACTCTGCAGCTTTTCCAGGATATCAGGCTCATCCTCCATCTCAGGTTTCTTGTTGGCAGGCCTGGGAAAGCAACACAAACATCTGTAACACAGGTTTAGAAGTGATTACTCAGAGTCTACTATGCTTTGAATCAGAAAAGTGCACGGCAAGCACTTTTATTTATTTAGGTGCTAGACATGTATGGTAATTACTCAGTGCTTGTGTGTTTGGGTGGCTTTCTAAGTTTGAAAAAACCAGACTGCCACAAATCAGTCACCAGTAAAGATGTCTCAAGGAGATGAGCTGAGGTAGGGAAGTTTCTGTAGTGAGTCATGGCAAGATCACAATTTTGTCAGTGAGTTCCTGTCCTCATCCTTGGCTGTCTAAGCCATTTCCCATTCCGTTGGGTGGCCTCCAGACAGTTGTGTGCTGCTGATGCCAGCATCCAACATCACTGCTCATGGGCCCCATCCTCACCTGTCTTCTGTGAGCAACAGTGCACAGGCCCTCTGTGTGCATCTTTTTCCCCCCTCAAAATCAACTCTTTGGGGTATATTCCAAGGATTATCCAGAATGTAAAAGATATATGTTGGGGCTGAAATGTCAGCTCTTTTTTTTTATCAAGCCATACTGTTTTGATACAAGGAAAACCAAAAATCAATTTCCTCCCCCTCATTCTGCACACATATTGTTAGAAACATAGACTAGATTAATTGCAGGAACATCAGGCACCAGAGGGTTAGAGAAAAAAAATCCAAAGCCTTGTAGTACAAATTTAACAGCATTTCATGTTCTCTGGGGTTTTCACTTGCAGTGACTCTGAATCAAGGTTTCAGTCACACAGAATTTAATGCCGATTTTTATTCTGCTCATTCCATGCTGAGCATGTGCACTTGACCTCTATGAAAATACACTTTAAGGCCTCAATGCATCAGTGCTTTTTGAGTCTCGGGTATGAGCAGGCTCCCAAAATGATTTCTCTCTTTAGTCCTCTAATGACAAGCTTTTTCTTCCTTTCTTCTCTCTGGGTCTGGATTAACATATAGACACTATCCATCTGTGCCAAGGTCCCAGCTCCTGGGATGAAATTGAAATTTCAGCTCCAGGAGCTGAGATTATTTCTTTTAATAAATTAAACTTCCAGTCTTTCATCATATTGAGAGGAAATTTGAAAATATCACCTACAAGATGTTGGCTGAAGCCTGTGAAGTTGCTGGAGCTGTAGATCAAACAAGAGATGTACTGCACTGTGCATCTCAACTCAGCCTTAATGAGAAGGGTTATTTGTACCAGGGTTTCTTCCTGGTTTATTTCTGGGGTGGCCTTTCACGGGCCTACAAATATGGCTGCTGGGGTAGAAGATTTGGCAGGGGTCTCTCTTACTCCCAGAGGCGTGGGAGTGTCACAGCCCAATGACATCATGCCAAGGACAGGGGACATTCGACATCATACTGAGGATGGGAGACTCCACTGCCAGCAGAGGGTATTTTGGATCACCTTGAGAGGTGGTTTGAAGGCTAGAAGATTGCAGAGAACATCTGGCTGCCGGCACAGAGCAGTGAGCCCCACAAATGTGCCATATTGTCTCTGGGAGCTTCTGCTGCAGCCTCTTTTGCAGGGCTGCTAACAGGATAGGAGGACCTGACAATCTGTGAGAGCACCTGCTTCATGCCTCCCATCAGGAGTGCTGTGATCACTGCAATCTCTACCTGTTTGTTTCTGGGGGTGAATTTTTCCAGTTCAGTCACTGAGGTGGCGGAGAAGGGAGCAAAATGCTCTGATAAAGCTCTCCAGATGCTTGTGAGCAAAATGCCTGTCTTGGAAAATAGACCCACCAATATTTTATGCAACCAAACATCTTGAAACATATGATGCTGAATGTTCTCATTAGATCTCTCTATAGGATTATCTTCCTCTCATGCAGGAGCCTGAATGTGTCAGTCCCCTGGCCCATGGAGCTTTGCTGAGGGGACACTTATTTTCTCAGTTCTGAGTGAGGAGCCTTGTCAGATAAAACTGCAGCAAGCAGTTAGCAAAATTCTGATCACTTGCTCTGCCATCAGTGTGTGTGCTTTCTCAAACAGAAAGATTTTGCAGCCATCACTCAGGCACTTTCAACCCCCATACCATGCCAGTAGATTGTTCTGGCTTTTATATAACAAAGGAGCTCACTTTAGATCCTGCTGATTTCAAGTATTCACTTCCTCTTACTATCTTCTTTTTTTATTTGTTTGTTTGGTGTTTTTCCCTTGAGAAAGTGAAAGTAATTTGCCTGTTCTTGCAAGATCTGTTTTGCCTGCTCCCTTCCCCAGGACTGATGCATGGATGCTGGGACTAGGTGGTGCCTAAGGGCTTTGTTGCAGCCAAACACTGAGCAGAGAGCCCTTTGCAAAGTTGTGTGTTATATAGCAGGAAATGCTAAATATGACAAACAGTTTCAGGGCTCAGCATTTCAGCAGCTGATTACTCCCAGTTGAGGATGAATCACTGGAGCTGCTGCTCAGGCAGGTCCCACCTCCAGAGCCCTCTCACCACCTTCCCCATGGCTCTTCCCATCCCCTCAAAATGTTTTATCCAGCAGCAGCAGCAGCAGAAGCAGCAGCGGCAGCTGCCACACAGGCACTCTTCTCACTCAGCACTATTCTTTCCCTTCAGTTCCAGCACAATGGCTGGAGCCTGTCTGGCATGATGGGACACGGCCATGGACTTAATAGACAGCATCCACAAAACAGGAGGGGAAACCTCTAGCTGGGAAGTTCTAGGGTCTCCCAACATTCTCCGGGTTTCTCTGAGCC
This sequence comes from Illadopsis cleaveri, assembly GCA_013399915.1. Lineage (NCBI taxonomy): Eukaryota > Metazoa > Chordata > Aves > Passeriformes > Timaliidae > Illadopsis > Illadopsis cleaveri. The sequence goes on from VXBB01018726.1 coordinate 27,455, forward strand.
TGTGCAATTTCTTGAGAGCAGAATCTGCTACTGTTGAATATACTTCATTCTCTGGAGAGGCAGAGGGATTCAACAACCCTAACAGCAATAAATCCCAGCTGAAGTAAACGGGGCTGTAGGGTCACCCTCACTCAGAGAAGCACAGAAACCATGATCACAGGGTAGGGGTGAGCTTGACAGGGAGCTGATAACCCCAGTGAGTTCTGCAATCCATTCATATGCTGCCCACATCACTGTCTGCTGTCCGGACCTGGGGTTTAAATGTCCATGGGATGTTTCTGAGGAACTCAGACTTCCAGCTCATCCCTGATTTGTCCTGATTGCATAAATGACCCCAAAACAGCTCATCTCTTGGGGCCGTAAGGGGCTGAACATGCTCATTGTCGGGTCTCCCACAGGTAGTATTCTGAAGATGACTTCCCTGCATAAAATAGGCGCTGCCAAACAGTGTGGTTGGGAGTTGTGTTCTCCTCTGCTTTGCACAGCACCTTCTGGATCCCCAGGGATGTTCTCTGTCCCACTGTGCCATGAAAACTGGGATTAGCATTAGCTGCAGAGCCTGTCCCACCCAGAGGCATCACCATCCACTTCTGGATATCCTGCTCACACCACTCTGAGACCTACTTGTATCTCCAGAAAACAGACATTTGAGGGGCTGCTGCAGGGTAAGCTCAGTCCAGTTAAATGTTGGTTTGTGATTGAGCTGGAAACTGTTTGAAATTGGGTCCATCAGCAAGGTTGGGTGACCAGAAGATGGTCGGTTTTATAGTTGGAGAGAGGTTATTTAGAAAAAGAAATAAAAAAAACATCAATAATGTGATATTTGATTGTTTTGTCCAGAACTCAATTGCTGTTCTTTCAATTGCCTAAGATGAAAATACAGTAAAATAGGGATTTTTCAGCCTCCTTTTCTTTATAGCAAAAGATAAGATCGATACCAAGCCAAGGTACCAAGCTCTGCCATGAGATCCTGGGTGCAAACCTGGCCCTTCATTCCTTTTCTCAGGTCTCTTCCTATTGCCACACCTATGGCTAGATGAAAAAGAAAGGTCCTTTCCAAAGGGACTCAACCAAATAGATTCCAAATGTTTTGGTTCTGTACATAAAATGGAAAGGTTTATCAAAACCTGCTGTTGAGATACCCTGTGCCATTTAAGCACATTTGTTAAAGAATTCTGCTGTTTTAGAACACCAATCTAAGAGGATCCTGTCATGCTGTAAAAGTAAAAACATTAGGATATCTAAAAAGAAAGTAGTTTATTTTGGCTATGCAGAATGAATGAACACTAGTAACCAAACAACATGAAAACACAACTAAACCCATAGTCCTTATTTTCTGTATTTGAAAATATTCAGTTTTTCTCCCAATAATCTCTTGATTTCATGTCTATATATTTTTATTATTAGTCACCTGGCAGCTCTTTTTAAACTACATTTTGAGAATAAGATTTCCTCATTGATAATCTCAAATCTTCAGAGCAAACCATGAGCAAACCTCCCAACAAAAGAGGTCTTCCCATGTCAGAACAAGATGCAAAATTTTGAAATGCAACAAAGGTAAAGAGAGGTATTTAAATTCCTTTGAAACAACTTCCTAAAATATTACTATCAAATGCAGAAGTACTAACATTTGTCAAAGCTGAACAGATCTTCACCTCCTAGGATTGCTGTGGCAGAGGGGTCAGAGCAGGTGGAAGTATACACAGAAGGCAAGGAATAAAAACTCTCTCTGACAAAGGGAGGCAGAAGCCCTGGAGGCTTTGTATCAAGAAGGATACAAATGCAAGTTATGATCCTTCATTAAAATAATCATCAAATCAAAAGTGTTATGACCTGGCCTGTAAAAGATTTAACTTATAAGCTGGGAGGAGTTGCCACCAGGGTTTGAAATGTTCCTTGGTGAGCAAAGGTGGGTGCATTTACCATGTGCACACTCCAAGGCTTCACTATCATTGCTCCTCTGTTTTGTTCATCCCCTAGCTGAGTGGGGAGCACCAAGAAGGAGATCTTCCTGGGCTATCCACAGGTCTGCTCCAGGGCACAATTGCCTTTAGGCCCTAAGAATTCTGGTCCATCCTGCCTGGCTCCTGCTGGTCCTCCAAGAATCAAGGCAGAGGAGCACATAGGCATCTCTGCTGCTCCTCTCAGTGCCACAGCCACCCCAGCTGGATCATGGGGAGCAATTTGGTGAATTTTGCAAAACAGGGGGCGAAGTAAAAAATTTTCTTTCTCTTTGATGTTCTCAGAGAAGTATGACAAGGACACAAAATGAATATAAAATCAAGAAAGATTCTTTTTAATAATTTAAAAAAGAAAAGAGTGCAACAGTGAACCACATAGGTTTTTGGAAGCTTTTCCTTACAGTGTAAAATTTCTCTCTTGAATTCAAAACCACCCACTAGTGAATTTGAATGAAAATCACTGAAAATGTAAAGGCTCAAGAAGCATTTCTGATTTAGAGAGGCAGAAAACAAACAGATCATAAAGCTGCACACAGTCACCACAGCGATGGGGCTTCCAAAAGGACGCAGGGGAGCCTCAGCCTTCAGGAGCACCACCAACCTCCACCACACCAGGAGAAGCAGGAGCATTCTGGGGACGTTGGGAATTGTCCTTCAAAAGGAGAATGTCACTCCAGGGAGACAGGCGGGAGGCTTTGCAGACAGAGTCCTTCCTGCTGGACCCCTTGCCAAAAGAATCACTGAGCAGATGTGGAGAATTTGAGATCTTGGGAAGTGACCTTCAGAAACATGGCTTTAGGACAGTTATTAAGTTGTCTGGGCTTACCTCAGGCAGTGGGGATGGGAGGTGATCTCAGTGTCTTTAGCAGTCCACATGTCTATTTGAGACTGAGCCGTGAAAAATTTCAAATAAATAAATAAATTAAAAACCAACAGAGGCCAGAAATCAACCAGCTTGGCTCCAAAAAATCTTCCCTGTCATGCACTGATTAAAAAAAGAGCACTGAACACTCCTGACTCCAGTATGGGGTACCATTCACAGAAGACTTCATCTCATATGGTAAAAACAAGATGAGCAAGGGAAAGGGTTGCTCTGCTACCCAATAAATAGCAAAAGCTATTGATAAAGACTTTCAATAAAGTCAAAGTCCTTAATACTTTTTTATTATCAGCCTACAGTGAATATATGCTGCCGAATAGGCAGCCAAGAAAGGGAATGAGATGCAAGCCTGAAAGAAAGCAGTGGTTAGAGAGCACACAGATGAGGGAAATGTTTTTGATTTTGTTGTGCAGGAGCAATTTCACCCAGCACTAACTGACAGTAGTGGTTAATTTGGGGAGTTAGTGATGGATATGCCAGGATCCCCCAAATTTAAAAAGGCCATAGGAGCTCCTATGAAAAGGGAAGACAAGAGAAGCCAAGGGAATCATAGACCAGTCAGCCTAGCTGTAACTCTTTAGGACAAACAATGAATTTATTTTTAAACATCCAGGAGATAACAATGAGATGAGAAGCAGCCAACTTGGATTAGTCAAGACCAAGCCCTACCACACCAACCAGCTTTCCTCCCAAAGCAAACTAACAGCAGAAGCTCCAGAGGTGCAGCAGCTCAGCTCCAGACAGGCTGTGGCCCAGTCTCATGCAATGTTGTGCTAAACCAAAAAGAAAAACACACTTGATAAAATTAGTGGAGGGCTAGTGGCAAAGCCCTGTGCTATTCTGGACCTTAGAGGTGATTTATTTTCCAAATGAAAGGCTGGACCAAGTGAGGGTGAGCCAGGATCTGTCCTGAGCACAGGCCTGTACATGGCTTTCATGTAAATTATTTGCCTGAAAGATTAGGTTGATTAAATCTGCAGATGACCCAAAGCTGTGTCATGTTGCAAGTAACACAGATAACTCTCCCTAAAAATAATATGACAGAGGCTTCATAAAATAAAGTAAGATATTCAAATTTCAGTTATGCTTAGTAATAGCATCTTGGAAAGACTGAATATACAGATAGATGAGATCAGTCAAAATCCTTAGCTACATATGACCCTAAATCAGGAAATTGCTTTCTACCAGAGGACTGTGCAGAGCTCATCACCTGATTTGTGCTGTCTCTGCTAAAGGAGAACCAGAGCATATTTTATTTTACATCTTTTTTTTTATTATTTTTAAAGCCCACATATTGCCTCAGGCATGATGTAATTCACATTGGTGTCAAAGAAATGTGAAAAGCCTTCCATGACATTACCAGCAAGCCTGGGGCCTCCATGAACTGAGAATTCAGATACATTTTGACCCTTGCTTGGACTGGACATTGTGGGATGAGAATAGACCCAAAGTAGAGTCAATACTAAGAAAACCTTAATGGTCAAATAGTAATTAATGCAACAGTGTTTTGTAGGTTTTGATCAGAAGCCATTAGAGTAAGGGAAAAAAATTCTCCAAGTTAGCATCCCAATTCTTTTCCATTAAGAAATTCACAATATTTTAACTGTAGGAGAAACTAGCACAAGGAAACTGTACCAAGGAGAAAGTGTGCTGAGTAGGATGCCAGGTATTTTTCTGAAAGTTGGAAGATTTCCACCAACAGCATGTAATACTTCCTTTACCTCTGCTGCAAGACAAACTTCCACCTTACTGGCAAGGCTTCCTCCTGCACATCTGTATTTTATATTACAGAAATATGATCAAAGCTGATCAGGCAAAATTAAAGGTCACTTGTTGGTGGGACTTCCTGACACAGCTTATGAGGGACCTGGATGACAGATACCATCCAAACCACCAGAGTTCACAACTAGCCTGACAGCCCTACAGTGTGAAACCAAGGCTGATTGAAATAGAAGTTATACCTGTACAAATGATAATGGTAATGATAATAGAAACATGATTCTTTTGTATCATCCGCTACCCAAAATAAAAACATGAACATCCTGTCTTGATCTGGATAACACATGCAGAGGAAGATGAGCTAGACTTGAGGCAAGGCTCTCACGGGGCTGGGCAGGCTGCAGGGCCTGGGGCCAAGTCAGGCTTCAGGCTGTGTGCCCAGAGGAAGCCTTTCAGTGCTGTGCTTGGTGTACTGAAGAAATATGGATGTGAATTGAGCACTCCAAGGAATGATGAAATTACATTGTTTGTTTTTACCTTTGTTTTAATGAATCAATTCCATCTCTTCCTGGTTTTCTGTTGGTATGAATGAGTGATCAGGTGTGCTTGTGTGAAAAATGCCCTTGGAGGAATACTAAAATAAATTAGTAAATTAGTGAAGATGGCAGGTTTTGGAGCTGAAAACATTATTATTCAGAAGTAGCCAAGCTTACCTAACCACCCCTTCTCCTTTGGTAGTGGAGAAAAATTGGGCCACTTGTGAAACAGGGTATATATAGACAATAAATGTTAATACATTTTAAAGTAAAATTAAGGTTTAAGAAAGATGTGTTAAAGGAAAGTTACCGTGGTGATGCCTGTCATGTTACATCCCCAAACAGTGAAAACAAGATTACCATATAACCTGGGTCATACAATTTGGCAAAAAATCCAAGAAGACTGGATATGCCTCTTTGAAACAGGAGAGATATCTCCTTCAATATCCGTATATCTTTCAAAGGCATATGTTCTTCACTGCTGGAAATCTCTGGGGTTTTAGCCTGAAAAGACTCTGCCTCCTCCTTGAAATCTTCCTAGACACGATTAAAATCTAAGTAATTCCTTCAGTGGCAACCTCACAAGTCATTTTGATAGATCTACAACCTGTTGATCAATAAGTTGAATCTACTGATGTATTGATTTGATCTTAATTGTGATCTCGGTGTGATCACTTAATTGATCTGCCTTTAATTAGCTTAGTAGAAATGATTAATTAATCTAGTGATATCCTTGCTCAGGTGTTCCTTCATGTGTTCATCCTTTTTAATCACCTCTGCAGGGAATATACAAAGTAGGTTTACACTATTAAATAGTCACTGAGGTCACAAACCTGAGGGCAGGAGTGAATTTGGGTAGGGCATATGCCAGCAGCTCAGCTCTGCATCTCTCCAGCCAACACCTCATACACCCTGTGAATAAACTCATCTCCAGGCATGGTTGGTCTCCCGAAGATCTTTCTGCATTGCTGAATGAAGGGCAAGGAGGGCTTCGTCTCAGAAGCAGTCAAACACCTCAAGGATGTCTTTCTCCATGGTTCACAACCAAGGAGGAGTGGACAGGGCATCCTGGGCCCCACAGTGGATGATTTATCCTCCCTTAGCCTTCACTCATCAGCACAGAAAGCTCTGACTCTTAAAGACCTTAAGGAAAAAGTTGTGACTGAATTAAACTGAAAGAGAAGGTAAGATTTTGAACTGTAAGATTTTGAATGATACAGTACTGGGGTGACAAGCATCCCATTCTGTTCTATTTTTTTGGCACTGTGTCAGTTCTTGGATACCAGAAGAAATCACACACTCCTGTAGGATAGGTAACACACAAAAAACAAGTCTCAAGGGAATTTTATGTGAGGTGGATGGGTGGTAGGAGAAAATGAACAGCTGAAATCAGACAAAATCACTCAGTATTTGCACCTAGATAGTTAAAATTCGAGCAAAAGAGCTGAGACTTCTGCTTGTAACACATGAGTGAACAGAGAAGGAACTGAGCTGGTGCCCATGGAGTAACCCACCATCAGAGCATGAGTTCCCGCTGCTCCCAGTGCCCAGGCAACTCTTCTTTCAGGATTGATGCTTTCAAATTCAGGTCAACTGTATAACCACAACAGAATGAGAAGAAGAAAAAAAAAAAAGCTCATATTAGCTTATATTACCAACTCTGAGTGAGTAAGGGATGCAGCTTTCCTGACCACTCATTTAGCTAATTTTGTTTTTTACAGATATTGCTGTTAGCTTTGTGAGAAAGTCAGAAGACATCATCTGAACTGGCTTAGAAATTATAAACAAGCCTTTTAATTTTTATTTAAATTGGAGAAGCCTGTTACAGGCCTGTTTTGAAGCCAGTTTAAGTACATGGAAGGATTTAATCGGGCTTTGTTTGCAGGCATGGTGGCGGCCTCTTTTAAAGTCATTCCTCTGCTTATAATCAGGCCTTGCTCCCGTCAGATTTTAAGCACTTCTTCCTAGGTTAGGCATCGCGATGGGCTGGTGACAGGCCCTGCTGCAGTCACATACCACTTGTGTGCTGCTGGTGCTTGAAGTCAGGCTACTTTACTGTTTCCACTGCTGACTGTTTGCAAACACAGGAGAGGAGCTGGGAATGAACAAAGCAATGCAGAGTCAGGGAGGGAGGGGTTTGGTGGCAGGGCTGGAGTTAGTCACCACAGACTTCCATTTCCAGATCATACGGAAGAACTCAGGCCATTTTAAGCATTTTCTTAGACTTCCTTCTCAGCTTTTAATTGAAATACCCAGGAGGGATGGAGGAATCCACAGGCCCATTTTGCACTGATGTGGGATACTTCTGTGCAAGCATAGACGTACTCCCCCTCCATATTGTAGAGTCAGGCCGCTGTTGCTAGTCCTTGGCTCAGCTCCTTTTCATGGCAACAGGGAATCTTCCACACGTCTCACCTTCTGGAAGCTGATGCACTCCTCTGTGGAAGATGCTCACTGTGGTGAAAATAATTTTTAAACAATTTTCTTGCAGGAGCTAACTTTGCTGGGATGGCTTGAATATTCAAAACAAAACCCATTTAATTCCAATACCTCTGAGGTATATAAATATACATTTATCCATATATATATCTGTAAGTGCCACAAATAGGAAGATATATGAACCATGGCCAAGCCCCTTCACAGGGGGCCCAAATATCTGCACAAAACACTTATCACATGGTGAAAGAGCCAACGTTTGTGGCCTTCTGTGATGCTGATTGTGCAGCTCCAGCTTTGTGTTTTGCTTTCTTGAAGCTGATTCTTAATTAGCAACAAAGTTGCAGATAGAAACACTGAGGACAGAGGAGTAAGATCAACCTTGAAACTTTTCTGAAACTTCAAACCTTGTTACTTTTCTGACCACTAGAAAAGCTCTCTACCTTCCCCTAAAAGCTACTTAAATGTTCTTCACTTCTAAAGAATGATAAATCTGTTCTTGCTGACAAAATATCATGACAACCACGACCTTCCTTTCTCATTGGGGCCTGCTGGTATACGAAATGATGACCAGTCCAGCCATCTCAAAAGATTTTAGTTTTACTCGCAGGTGGTTGCACCTTTATTATGGTGCCTGTGCTGTACCGGGTAACTGGCCTTTCCCTGACACCCAACCCATGTGGTTTGTGACCACCTCCATGCACTGAATCTGGAGCATCCTGTGGCACCCCTCTCCCATGTCTCTCCTGCAATCAACGGAAAGGCATCTGAGATGGCAAAAGAGGTTGGAGTAAATATCACAAATCAGACCATAAATCTCTGCTCTGCTAAAATGATCTTTCCATTCTTGAGGTAATGTAAGAGCACAAGGAGAATAAGTGTGGTGCAGGGGGGCTGCCACAGCTTATGCATTCTGGCTGCTCTCTTGGTGCCTTTTAACAGCGTTGCATCATCAGGGTGAATGTTCCCTTTTCCGAGGCTCCCAGGCCTTGCATGAGGGACAAGCAGGGAATGAAAACTGAATGTCTGGTGTCGCCTGACAAGTCAGCAGCCCTCGCTACAAGAGACCAAGAGCAAAAAAAACTCATAGACAATGAAGGGTGAGGGGTCACAAGGAAATTTCTGGAAAGAGAAGTGATAAGTCTGTAAAAATTAGAAAGGTAAGGAACTGGGGATTAACCCTATTGTTTTACACACAGTGGTTGCATTAGAATCAATTGTATTTTGGTGTTCGTGGTTAATAACTGAAATTTTATTTGCATGTAGAAGGAAAGAATTCATGTCAAAAATCCAAAAATGTACACGATACTTTTAGAGAAAAGCAGAAAAAGAAAAAAAACCAACCAGACCTATATTTCCTGTGGAATTTTTTTCTTCCTTGACAGCTGTAAAACCAGCTCAGATTGTGTTAACTAAGTGTATTATCCTGTGAACAACAGGGTCCCATTTTCCCATTGTCAGAAGGCGAGTACCCCCTGTACTGAAAACCTCTTGATTCAGTACATTTCCCTGCCACAGATTAAATTGCTGCTTGATCCCATTGAAGGAATCACTTTAAATCTTGAAACATAAAAACTATTAAAGCAGAAATAAAAAAGTTACTTTTTCCCTCTCTTTGCATTTTGATTGCAGACATCAAACACCATGTTGCAGTTCAGCATATAGAAGAATGTTGTAGCAAATAAAAAAAATTAAGAAGTACTGAGAAAAAAAGCAAGAAAGGAAGGAATTGTATAGCAGTAATAAATTTATTCTGTTCTTTATAAACACATGTGGTGTGGATTTGTGTCTGTGGGACAATTCAGGAAACAAATGAAAAGATAAGTTTTGGGTTTAAACTCAACAGATTTCAAAGTGCATTGTTTACACCATCTGCAGTGCCATCAAGTTTATCAAAAACTTTTCCATTGGATACAACAGTCTAAAGAAATAAGAGGAATGTGAACAGTATGCTTCCTTTGGGTTGCTACAATATCTCTAATTCTTTTAGAACAGATTTCCTATGTTAGCTTAAGGTCTGTCTCACAACCATCATTTTTAGCAGATAATTGTAAACACTTTGCTGAGCTGACTGAGTTGTTCAGAAACTTGCCATCATTTCACTCTCCACAAGCTCAAAGCATGTGGCAAGTTCAAGGGCCCTTAATTAAAAATAAAATACTTTAATTCTAGAAGCTCTTGCTTGCATCCCAGCAATACTCTGGGATAAATCAACTGCTGATGTAAATGTATTAATTTCAGAGTAATTTCATTTAGAAGCTACAAGAGTACTACATTTTTATTTAATTATTTGAATGTGCTTTCTGTAAGGGGGAGTAGGATCACCTGCCCCCTACAGAGGGGAGAGCTGAGCCTGGGAAGTGAGAGGCAGAGATTTGACTGGCCCTTGGTGAAAGCTGGGAGAGCATGCAAGCCTCTTGCTCCGATCCACGTTTGTGCTTTCAGCATGAACCAGGACATGGAAACGATGCATGAAGATACACATATTTCAAGCATGAGATTTGGCTCTAGATCACCAGACCTCAAAGCTGCAACTGTTCCTAGACAGAATATACTTCTGCCCCTCTCTTAAATTGAAAGGTCAATTTTTGTCTTCTCCTATTTTGCTCTTTTAAGGGAAGACAGCATGGCATGTTTGTTAGAACTATAATGTTGCATTTGCTAATTAAATAAAGTGGGGGTTTTGGGAGAACTTTTTAAAAGCAAAACCATGTGTTCCAGGGAGGAAACATTCTTCTGGTAAACAGCTGAGCCCTTAGCATTTAGCAACATAACTTTGTGTTTGCAGCTATTGAAAACTGTGTGACCGAGGAAGCCTGTGTTTCTGAGACTGAGGACTGAAAGCATTTTGCTTGCTGTCAGAATGCCAGCCCTTTCTTTTATGCAGATGCTAAAAGCAAGAAAAAACCAACTATTGGATGGTTGCTTCTTATGGTTCTAATAAAATTTGTCTCATATCAGAATGCTGCTGGGTTTTAATGTTGATGCTGCACTGAGCAATGTTCTCTGCTCTGGTACAGTTCGCTCTTGGTTTCCAGAAATACAGCTGCACCCTGGCATTACTCGCAAAAATTGCGGCCTTAAATAATTTCCTCATGCCTCTGACCTGTGCCAGGAAGGACCTTCCATGCACAGATCTCCTTGCTGGTACAAAGAAGAGGGTCATTCCTCCTCCCTCCCTAGCTGCTGTGTGAGCAGAATGCTGTGGTGGCAGGAGGTAGCTAGGGAACAGAAGTTACCTGCCAGACATGAACAGCAGCCCTGGAAAGCTCAGGGAAAAAAGATAATAGAGCTGGAAACTGCAGGGAGAAACACGACTGAGAGAATGGGAGTGCCCTGTCCCTGGCTCCTGCTTTCCATTCCAAGAGTCCACATCTCTCAGAGACATTCGAAGGGCCACAGGGCTGTGGGACAAATCCTGCTGAGGGGGAGCAGGGAAGTTTTATTCGGTATAAGTGATTTCCTGAGCAGCATTAGGGGTGAGGGAGGCTGACTGGGTGACTTTGAGATCTTACACAGCTTCTTCATCCAGCACCTGGAAGGAGAAGGCCACAGTCCCAGCTCCCTCTGGGCCAAGAGAGATGATTATTCCTCTGCCCGCTCATCTCACTGAAACTGGGCGACTGAACTCCAGGCATCACATTGACCTTTGAAGTAGAAAGGGATTTTATCTTGCTCTTTGTAGCCCTCAAAGTAGCTGGGCATGCTTACAAATTTCAGTAACTACCAGCTAAGGCCAAACAAGATCCCATGATAAAAGTTCAAGGCTCTGCATTCTTCTCTTATTGCTTTCCTGAGCAGATTCTCATTTTAACTAGACTTATGGTACTTTCATCCAGTTATCTTAAAGTACATAATGACTACTGTAATTACTGACAATAATGATCTAATCAATTCTTCTAGGTATTATTTACAAGGGCTAAATATTACTATCCTTGCTGTAAGAATGGGGAAACTGAAGCAAAGAGGAAAAGTTTTTGGACAAATAGGTGTGTTTTATTTTTTATGTTATAATACCCTCCTGGTTTTATTTGTATAGGTTTATATATTTGCTTCTTATATTTGCTTCTACAATATCTCTAATATGCTTTCTGTTCTGTTATTGCTTTCCAGTAATGTTATATGTGATGGGTTGTGTGTGTGTACTAAAGTTCATTTAAGAAAACTTAGGTGATTTCAGAAAACTTAACAGATATTGAAGAGGTTTTTGTCATTGCTTATATAAAAATATATATATTTGACTTATCATAACCCTATTTTCCTGACTTTTTCTTATCTTCCTCCTTTTATTTTTGATGCCTTCTTTTTTGGAAAAAAAATATTCTTTTCTACTTATTTTCCATATACTTCAGTTTCCATTTAAATCTCTAATATGGACAGCCAACTGAATATGACCTTCTAATGTCTAAAGAACTAAGATATTCTACTGGGTAGGAAGCTTGCAAGGCAGAACTACGGCTTTAGTAAAGTATCAATTAATCATATATATAACTAATATTCAGAAGACATATGTTGGTATGTTGGTTTGGTAGCATTTATCTAAGAGTTTAAGTTTCCCACGGTTCAGCTATGCTTCCTTGAACGCTTTTCGAGGATAGATAGACAGCTAGCCAGATCAGAGGCTAAGCTGCAGAAAAAAACCCCAAANCACAAAACCCAAACCACTTTATTTTGTTTGTCAGCACAATTTCAGGTGAACTGTGTGGTAGGATCTAGTCTCTAGATAGGAACAAGTGTCACAAAATTCTTATTTGAAATATTTTCCTTGCTCTGAACTTGTTGTTTAGTAAGGGCCTAACTGCTAAAAGCATTTAGGTGTTTTTTTGCACTTCATCATCTTTATAAAACCCGGACTAACTCCTTATTGAACTGTAGACTAAGGGCCTCCAGATAGTCTGACAACCTTATATTGGCTTATTTCAGTCAACTTCTAATTCTAAGGAGACCAAAAATTTAAAATAAGTCTCAGCTGTGTTAAAAAATTGCTTCACAACCAAGGGAAACAGTCAGTTTGAAAAAAAAATTGAGGTAATATAAACCCTCTATAACTGGAATATTTTGGGAAATTTAGAAAAAATAAAAGGCAAAAAACCTGTGAGAACCACTTACATAGTTTCTATGGTGCCACTGTTAAGTTTAAGGCTGTTAGCCCTGACAGCTTTAGTTCTGAGACTTTCTGTTCTACAGATTATTTTCCTGAGGCTTATGTGTCTTTGCAAGGCTCCCTTCCACCTCTCTTAGCATACCTATGACTTCAAGACTTTTCTGGAAGGCTAATCCAATCTTTGGGCATTTTTGGAGTGGTTTGTGTTTTTCATTTTGTGCTGGGGGAGACAAGAACAATCTTGCTTAAAATAAAACAAGAGAAGCTGAAGAGTGGGAGTATGTGAGGGAGCTGGTGGATAACTTACGGGGCTGTGAATCTCCTCCTGCCTGTAGGCTCCTCTTGCAGGCTGCAGTATTGATTCTGTGTTTAGTCTAGGGTCTTTCCAAGTAGCTGCTTCGGCTCCTACGTGGATTGCAGAGAGCTTACCACGGAGGTTGAGCGGCAAGAGAAGTCCTCCTCGCAAATGTCCGGGTTCAGATCAATACCCCTGATTTTCCATTAAAAACATGCACGTGCCTGCATTTCCTTTCCATTCCTATCCCATAATGGTATGCGGCCCGACGGAGTCCAAATGCACCGAAGGGAAATGCCAGGATGGGGCATTTCCTCATGGATGAGCCCTCAGAGATTTGAGGAAAACTCGTGGCGGGTCCGTAACCTCTGGGACGGCTCAGGGGCTGAGAGGGCTGGCGAAGGACCGCGCCAGTGTCACCTGTGCCTGCGACAGCCTCTCTAAGGGGCGGGTGCGCTGTCAGGGTTCTGCGATCCCTCGTACCGTGCTCTGCGCCATCCCCGGCACACGCGGGGGTCTGGCAGAGAGCGCGGGGCTTGTGGGCTTATTTACCCTTTGCCATAAAACTGTGGGGATTTGGGCTTTTGTTTATGTTTTGTAACGTCGACGGGAGCCTGAGGCAGCTCTGGACACCCCGGGATAGGCAGTACACAGCGCCCCCAGATTACGAGGAATTTATTCACAGAAAGGGCAGTTAGGCATTGGAAGCTGCCAGGGGAGGTGGTGGAGTCTCCGTCCCTGGGGGTGTTTAACGGAAGACTGGACGTGGCACTCAGTGGTCTGGTTGACATGGTGGTGTCTGGTCACAGGTTTGACTCGATGATCTCAGAGGTCTTTTCTAATCTAAATTATTCTGTGATTCTGCGATTCGCAGTCGCCCACCTCGGGGTGCAGGCCCCGGTCCCCAGCCCCTTTGCTCGCTGACCGGGACCAGCCGGTCCGGGCTGCCATGTCTGTGGCGCAGCACGGCCCAGGATCGGCGGCAGGAGCGCCCTGCCCGCCGACACTGCGGGGAACCGGCCGGGAGCCGGCAGCCGGGAGGGAAGAATGGACGACGGCGGCGGCGAAAGAACTGCGCTCTTCCCGCCGGCGCCTCAGCCCACTGGGCCGGGCAGCAAGCATCGGGTGGTGGAAGAGGCCGGGACGGCCTCAGAGGACGACGACAGAGTCTGGCTACGCGCCCCCGACCTACGCCGCACACTTTTGGGCCGACAGATAACGGAGTGTAGGGCGGGGCAGGAAGAAAGAGCCCTTTTTTTTTT